>JARBXR010000074.1:0-154851 GCA_029100535.1 Stemphylium beticola | reverse complement strand
GTGGCAGATCGACAAGGCTAGTGAGCAGGGGCCACATTTGGCTTGATTGCAGATTGGCTTGATTGTTGACAACTCTGCTGGTTAGATCATGACCAAGAGGCGTGGTCTCTTGTAAACCATCCTTGGGTCGCGAGGGACTCATGATTTTCCTTGACAATGTATTGGTCGGTGGTGAAGACCCAGGTTCCGCTTTCTTTGAGATTGACTTGCAAGATCGACAGACCTGAAGTATGGCCAGGCGAGTAGCGAATGATCAGACCAGACAATAGCTCAGATACGTCGCCATCGAATGGTTTCCAGTTCAGATGAAAAAAGTGAAGGTAGCTTGGCAAATACGAACCTGTGGAGAAACCTCAGTCAATACTGTTCATGACTCTTTCCAATCCAAACCCGTTCGCCGAAATCAACGTGGAAAGACTCACCTTGGTCAGTCTCGATAGCGACATCGTGAAACGCATTCCTGACCTCCAATTCGTTTGTGTAGATTGGAACGTTTGTTCCCGGCAACATTCTAGGTCCCCCGGATGGTCAAGGTATAAATGCCCCATAACGACAGCTTTAACATCCATGATATCGTTTCCTGTTTTACGGATCGCAGCATCAAATTCCTGATCTTCGCTGTAGCCTTCACGAGAAAATATGTCGTTGAGTTGCGAACCCCAGACCTCCGGATATTCTTTGCCAGCGCCGGTCTCGAAGAGAACTAGCCTTTCTGTTGGGTGTAAGATCAAGGCAAAGACCATTACCATTGATCGGCATTTATGGTGCTGTGGATTCGGCTTGCTTGCATTTGCTGCGTTGGCCTAGATCTCTGATGTTAGCCCGCACTCGCTCGTGTTGGCGAGTCCAGCGGTGGATCGAGTAGCTATCTCACTTACCCCAGTGATCATGAACGCTTCATCGGCCACCACGTTTCCCACGTGTAACAACCACAACTTCGTTCCCTACATGATGAATGAGATGAGAATCGTGTGCCCATCGGATGGGTCAGTCAAACTTGTATTGGGTGCTTAGCTTGCAGGAGGGTTCATGATTGTCAAGTTCAACAGGTTGTGTGCGGTGTGAAGTGGATCTATCTATTTACTTCGAAGATTACAGAAATGTACCAGGATGAGGGACATAAGAACATCGACTGGGTGGATCAAACGGTCCGCTATGCCGTTGCCTATTGATTTGTTCATAGTGGCCAGTGACATCAATATGCCGTATGCATAGAAAGACGATGTCGTTGGAATCTCACTTACTTCGGGTGTAGCTGAATCATAGAGCTCGTGTCTTGGCGACATGGTGTATGTGGTTTGCGCAGTTGCAAGTCACTCGTCAACTACATTCGGAGCCATGACGGCCGTAAATGATAGGCTCCTGTACAGAGAGATCCACAGTGACTGGCCGGCGTTCCGCAAGTGAGTCGATGGGGGGACGGATAAGGTGGTATTGGCCCGTCGGACTCTCGAGGGGATAGCGGGGACGATGACGACGCCGGAACTCCTACCCCTGTTGGCAATCATGGTTCGAATTCGAAGATTACCTAGATATGAAAATGGTAGGATGTAAACTCTGGGAACACATAACCAGCAGATATCCCCTGTCTCACTCGTGCAGTTGCAAATTGTCTTTCTATCATAACCCAATATCTCATTAAGCAAGCGACACTATGTTAGCAAAATCAGTCGCATGGGATCGACTCGTTCGTTACGTGTCGCAAAGAGCAGACAGGAGTGTTTGTTATGGTGACCCCATAGTATCTGCCTTGGAGATTGACTCGATTGCGCGCATCGCAGAAGAGGGTAGATTGGAAGTCAGGGTGTTGCAAGGAGAAGATCCGCTGAGTGCGGTGCCAACCGGCGAGACGGATAAAGTAGCAAGGCTGCTGGGTCCGCTTGATTCAGGCCATGTTCCCATCATTCGATGCATTGGTTTGAACTACAAGACGCACAGTAGGCGAACAGGCTCCTCACTCTTTGTGAGCATACCGCTAATCTATTCACCTGTTAGTCCTTGAAACCGGACGACCGCTTCCAACATGTCCCACGGTTTTTACCAAACCTGGACCTTCCGCCGCCGACTATGGCGAGAGCATCCCGATCCCTTCTTTTGCACAAGAGCAGTGCGACTATGAAGGAGAACTCGTCATCGTCATAGGCAAGGATGCCAAGAATATATCAGAGGCCGACGCCTTGGACTATGTGGCAGGCTACACCGTGGGCAACGATGTTTCCGCGCGTGACTGGCAGAGAGAAGCAGGAAAGGCGGGGCCTGTACCTCAATGGTCATTCAGCAAGTCCTTCGACAAGTATGCACCACTAGGTCCGTGCATCGTCGCTACACACGTCTTAGGAGTGGCCGACAAGCAGTGTCTAAAGACTTTCGTAAACGGGGAACTTAGACAGGAGGGTAGTACGTCGGATCTCTGCTTTGGTGTCCGGACGCTTGTTGCATTTTGTAGCCAGGGTCAGACGCTCCAGCGAGGATCGCTAATCATGACGGGGACCCCGGGAGGAGTCGGCTTGTTCATGAAGCCACCTCAGTTCTTGAAGGATGGCGACAAGGTTGAGGTGGAAATTGAAGGGATCGGTCGGCTGACCAATCGTATGGCTTTTGATGTATAGGAAAAGGTCTATCGACAGTTCAATCTAGTACTTGTGTGGAGAATTGCGTGCAGGAAGAATTAAAGGATTGAACTGAGGTTGTATTGTGTGAAGCTACGAACAGTATATATGGGTGAGTGACCGTAAACAGTTCTAGCCCTAGATAGGCATAGCGCCTTTACCAAAGGTAAGTTGCGACTGCAGACGCAGAGCAGGAGAGACCCTAAACCGTGACAACTTGCGACACCAGCGGCATGATACTGCTTCTTAGTTATGAAAGGAGCTACCTAGGCTTCGGAGTGAATTAGTGACATCCGTGAACTACGAGAGACGTGATGCATACCCATTACGGGCTGATCGTGCATCGAATTTTTGTTGCTGGGAGCGAACTAAGGGACCAGGATGTCGGGAGTCGGGAGTCGGGGTTTCCCAAGCTACCCCGCACGTGTGTCATCCGGGCCCTGGCAGCTCCAGACACTAACGTTACTAACTGGTACTGCATGGACTTCTTCCCACATATGCCTCCAACACTGCTTGCCCAGCTCTCTCATAATCCTCACGGAGTTGCTTTTTTCTACCTATGTAGGTATCTTGGTACGCTTCTTGTGCCACCATGTACCCCTGCAAGAAGTGCGACAGAGTCTACCGTACTCAGAACTCCTTAACCCGCCACAGCCATAGCCATCAAAAAACCCGGAAGCACCGTTGTTCCTTTTGTGGCGTTGTGTTCCACCGCAAAGACCTCCTGTCCCGACATTTGAAACTCCATCAGCCGCCATCCCCCGTTACCGAGCCGTGTTCGGCCGCAAATGATGACATGTCCATCACGACCGGGAGACAGCGATGTCATACTGCATGCATTCGCTGTCGGGAACTGCGAACAAAATGCGACGGACAGCATCCATGTTATGCTTGTCACACCACCAACTCGTCTTGTGAATATTCCCGTCGTTCCAGCAGGTTGAGTCATGTCTTTCCTGGCGCTGCTAGTCTAGCTGAGGAGAGTGCCTCTGAAGAGCTTGAGCACCAGTCTGTGAATTCAGACCACGTCGCTGGAGTCCAACAGGTTTCTTCATCTACAGGCGAAGAAGAGAACTGGGACAAGGCCCAAATTCAGAGCGATCTCCAAGAGCTCGGCCAGAGCAGTCATGATTTTCGAGAAGATGGCGATTCATCTACCGTTTACCCCCTCATGGACATGTCTCTCACTACGGATACGTCTACAGCATTCATCGCCCCAGGCGGAGGCTTCGCGTCAGACACCATGTCATGGCCGTGGCTACATGAAAGTCTTTTCCTGTCTGTTGACGCGACATCTTTCGCAGAGATGGGAAATCCCACACAGGCGCCGTACTTCCAAGAGGGAGTGTTTTCCGAGAACAGCTTAGAATTTGGCAATCTCTTATTTCAGACGCAGCCTTACGGAGCTCAATCAAATTCAAATGGATCACCTCATCGAACCGTCGAACCGATCTACCAAGATTTTGTTCCATCAAGTGAAGCACGAATGGCCAACTGTATCAGTACTACTTCTGTTCCGTTGTCCTCAACAGGCGCCATCGAAAGGGGTGCGTTCATTAATTCTCGTAACTGGAACTTGTCATCTGATAATGGCGAACTCGTTCTAATAATGCCACAGATACCTCGGAGCAGGAGAGGACAACCGGTCAGAAAGAGGCCCAAAGCCATATTATTGATGATCTGATCAAATATGCCTCATCTCCAGAGTCAGAAGCCGAATCACTTCAAATCCGCAAGACAAAATGGAACGAAGCTTCCATCAATGTGGCTAGATTGTTTAAGGTTTCAAGTGATGCTGATCAGTCGCATTCACCGGTTCTTTACTACTTTTGTTCCAAGTATGTGGAGAACTTTGGACCGCTATGGCCTTTGTTCAGTCCACAAACGCTTGATTTCGACTCACTGCATCCCTTACTTTTTCTGGTGTTGACTTCGATCGGCTCCATGTACTGCGGCCCAAATGCAAGCAATTATGGGGCTGTAATGCACACCAAAATCCGGAGGATCCTGATCATAGGGTTGGAGCTCGACTATGACGAGTCAAGCCTTTTATGGCTTGCGCAATCGAGATTGTTAACCCAGGTTGCTGCCTTATACTTCGGGCAACCCAAAGCCTTTACCTATGCTCACCATCTTGGGGCCTTGCTCGTTACGCAAGCACGGAGAATGGACTTATTTTCCGCCACATACTTCGAACAGGCCGCCCAAAGGCTGAAACACATGAAAGGCATCGCCTCGGATCAAGAGTGTCTCAAATTTTGGCTGCAGATGGAGACTCGTCGGCGACTAGCATTCGGTATATTCCGAGGCGACAGTTACACTAGTGTGTTGTTACACACCAAGCCTTTGGTATCAATGGAAGAGCTCGATCTACAATTTCCGATGTGCGACAGTGTCTGGAGAAGCCAGAATATGTCTGATAGCGTGTGCCTGCAGATGCTGGAGCACGATCAGACACCCGGTCGGGAGTTATGGGCTTCAGATATTTATCGTGTTGCCATGGAACAACATGAACCCCTGCCACCTCTGGATCCCTGTGGCCAAGAACTGCTCATGTTTGGGTTGCAATACCCAATCTGGCGTTTCTCCAAAGACCATGAGATGTTCACGCGATTGACTGGGAGGTGTAGGGACGTCACTTCACAGGATTGGCTACCGGCTGTTTCTGATAATACCCACACATTTGATGCGACATATACCAACCAGAGGGGTGGAATTGGTACAGAACGTTCGTCGAATAAGATGAGAACTTCAGAAGCCTACTCTCTGGAGAGTTCGAAACGAAGGATGACGGACCTGGGCAAAGAACAAGAACGTTTGTTTCAGGCCTTGAAAAAGTGGGAAGACAATTTACCTCTGGCAAAGACACTTAGCAGAACTGTTCTTGACCGTAGTTGCTTGATGAGTGGACTTATACTTTTTCATCTGGGTTATCTTCGCTTACATGGTCTTCTTGAAGATCTCCATCAGATCCAATATCGACTGGCAGATAACCTTACAGTGGAAGCCGACCTCATTGATAAGGCGCGTAGATGGGCTAACTCCCGTCAAGGGAGGGTGGCTGCTGAACGGGCCTGCAGTATCTGGACAATGATTGAACGCGAGTCACAATTAGAGAAGAGCAAGCGAGTGAATTTCAACCTTCTCGCATTCATTGGGTTGCATCACGGAGCAGTATGCTTATGGGCATATGCAGGTGCTCATGAGTCTGAACATGACGAAAGCTCTGGGGAAAGGCCAATCGCCCTCGAAGGTCCTTGTACTATAGCCGTTTCTGCATCTCAGAACGCGCGGATTCTCTCATCTTTTGTGCGCCTATATGATTGTATAAGTCCAGCAAGATGGTCTTCTTTCGCCAAGGCTGCAAGCACACTCTATAGAAGAAGTTTCCCGCAGAGGCCCGAGCAGTAGAATATACAGGATCAACTTCAATGGAAGTTTTTAAGGCACGAAAGAAAAATGGGCACAATGCGTTGGCTTAAATTGAAAGCAGCGCAAATTCCCCTTTTACGGAAAAGATGATCGATATACAAATCTGGCTCATTCGGTACGACGTACTTAAAATCTGTTCAGCAACAATTACCTTGAGCTCATCGCTCTCGCTTTTTGAACTTTAACCAACAGTAGCCCGACTTCGATCCAGCTGCGAAAACATCGGCCAGCTCCAGGCGATCCTCTTCCATTGCAGGTGGCATTGTTGCTTCGAAGTTTCGGAAGATCATGCCCAGCATGTATTTCAGCTCTGTGATTGCAAGGTTCGAACCTGGGCAAGAGCGGCAACCAGTGCCAAATGGAATCCAGTTGAGTTTCATGCGCTCTCCGGCATTCAACCAACGTTCTGGCTTCCAGGCTTGCGGATCGGGATATACATCTTCCAGCTGACCTTGATTAAACGCCGCAGTAGAAGCAACGACACCCATTGGTATCTTCTTTCCAGAGATGAAGATATCTTTTCCCAAGTGTCTTTCGAGCGGGCCTGGGATCATTGGGTATATGCGCATCGTTTCTCGGATGACGCCGTCGAGAAAGCCGAGATCCATAGTGCGTTTGATATCGAAGTTTTCTGGGTCTGGCAGGGCTTCGACTAGCTCTTCATATAGTCGCCTCTGCGCCTCGGGATGACGAGTGAGAAGCCAACAGGCGAAAGCTGCGGTGTGCGAAGTTGTCGAGGAGCCGGCCGCCAACATTTCGACCATGTATGCTGGCACGTCGTCCGTCGCAACGCCAGATGCGCCCCCTTTGTTCAAAGACTGCAACATAGACAGAACATCCTTCTGTCGGCGGGCAGCGCTATCGCTAGCCATCCATCGTTCCAAGGCTTCTTTCGCCGTGACATCCATGTCGTTGCAGTCGTTCCGCAAGTTTTTCCACTTCTCGTTACCAAACAGTTTAACGTAAAGGTCAGCGCCTGGGATAAAACTCTTCGTTGCATTCCAGGTACTGAAGGCATGGAAGCGGCGGAGGAAAGCCGGGGTTTCGTTTTCCTGGTAGCCGTTCAAAAGTCTTATCTCCTCTCCCCATAGGACATCAGTCACGATATCCAGGGCGAGCAAGCGTAACACGATGACGCCATCGACCGCTTCGTCAAGACGCGATTTGTCTTCCAGTAGTTTCAAAAAATCCTCTACATGAGACTGGATATTCTCAACTAGTACTGCAAGGTTCTTGTTCTGGAAGCATTGGATCAAGTTGTTCCTCGATGGGGCAGCTGCGGGATAATCCAAGAAGCCAAGGGTTGAAGTGATACCCTTCCAACTTCCCATGGAAGCATAAAAGCTGGTCTTGATGGCCGATTTATCGTAGATCGTTTTCATCGCGTTTTCGTCCACAGTGTGTACTTGGTCCGTTGCAATCACTACCACGGGCCCAAATCGGTCAAGAAGTCCGGTGACATACTCTGTCCTTCTGCGGTTGTATGTTGCATACTTGAGTGGGAGTTTAGAGACCCGCGCATACCATGGGCCTGGGACGTGTCTGATAGGAGAAATGAGGAAAGGATACACGATCTGAATATCCAAATGTTAGCCTTAAGTGTAATGACGAAGACGAGTTCTTCTTATCTCAATAGATACTGAGAATAAGACTCACCAATGTATTGACAAGATACAGAAATAAGGCGATTAATATCCATCGAAAGAACTGGAGAGGCCGAAATGAACCATCCGCCACGGTTTCGACGATAACAGACATTTCGGCGCACTCCTGTCGATTTCAACACTATGAGAGGATGGAAGACTCGTAAAAACCTGAACTTTTCTAGACGCGTTTCGTTCCAACAAAGCTTTGCAGTAGGAAACAAGGCTTGGCCGCGAGAGGGAGCCACCGGTAAGATGGCCCAGACACTCGCACCGCATTAACGGCTGACCGACGACTGCCACTAACGTCATTAGAACGCCCAGGTGACGGCATGTGAGTTATCGCTAGATTCGTGCTAGGGGATGTCACTTCGGGTGGTTCATCTGTGGGATCCCGCACCAGACTATGACCCCGCGTTTCTGCCTCCACCTTTTACTATGTCGATCAGGATATTGTGGCCTTCGGGATTATGTCTGACTTCTCTTCCGTTTTTAGATCGCGGCCAGCTACGTGTGAGAATAACTATTGCGGGGTAATGCTCTAGTGTCAGGGGTCATGCGCCGGATAAAGTGGTATGGAGCTTCTTACGGAGCGTTCCGGTGGCTTGACTTCGAATGGCCAGAACCGACGAGACGGCGGCTCTAGTCGTTGCATCGTCATCAAAGAATACTATTATCAATGAGGGATATGTGTTGTCCGCATGTGAATGACTGCCACTTAGTAAGCGCCAGTCAGGTACGAGCCAGGAGTTTATGATCAAAGAGAGGTGCGGCCCAAAGTGGGTTTGGACTGGCGACTTCCGTTCAAACCGTGTCCGATACACTTTTGGGTCTCTTCTCCTCTCCAAAGATACGACTTCTTCTAGAGCCGGCGTCTCGGTGTATGCCACGCGAACCTATCTGGGCACACGTGCATGAGCCATGGACTTTCCTGTGGTAATCATCGGTGCAGGGCCCTCAGGGGCCACGACAGCTTTGTTACTTGCTCAACAGGGCGTTAAGTCGTTATGCATTTCCAGACACAAAAGTACGGCAAATACTCCCCGCGCACACATCTTCAATCAACGAGCGATGGAAGTTCTGCGGGACATAGGGATTGAAGAAAAGCTTTGTGTTGTTGCAAGCACTACCGAATGTCAGTACCTCGATGCGTGCGAGAATTATTCTTATTAAACGAGCAATCACCTAAGAACTTTACAGGTATGCAGCACACATCATGGTTGAACACGTTGGCCGGTGAGGAGTATGGCCGCATATGGGCTTGGGGAAATAAGCCATCTCAGAAGGGCGATTACGAGCAAGCAAGCCCCTGCAAGATGTCAGACCTTCCCCAAAGCTTTCTGGAGCCGGTGCTAGTAGAGGAAGCAACCAAATTTGGGGCCGAGTTTCGGTTTTACACCGACTTTCTCCGATTCGATTCTACCGATGATAGTGTCGTGACAACATTGAGGTGCAGATCCACTGAGAAGGAATACAAGGTGACTTCGAAATACCTTGTAGGAGCAGACGGAGCTCGGAGTGCCGTTTTACAGGCTTTGGAGATTCCCGTCATTGGTCGTCAACTTAATACTGCCTTCAACATTCACATCAAGGCCGACCTCTCGAAATTCATACGACACCGCCCAGGTAGCCTGAACTGGATACTGAATCCTGATGCACCGAAATGGTCAGCTGTTGGAAACTTCCGTATGGTACGACCCTGGACAGAATGGGTTGTTTCAATGCACCCGGCAACAACACAGAAGAACAGTCCTAAGCCAAACGAAGAAGCAGTTCTGAAGCGGCTTTACCAGATGATCGGGGACGATTCAGTCAAGATAGAGATCTTGTCATCATTCTCATGGACCATTAATGACCAAGTGGCACAAACATGGCAAAAGGGACGAATCCTCTGTATTGGAGACGCAACACATCGCCATCCTCCAATCAGCGGGCTTGGCAGCAACACCTGCATATCGGATGCGTTCAATCTTGCCTGGAAGATGGCGTACGTCATCAAAGATCTAGCATCGCCCTTACTTCTAGAAACTCTCACCTACGAGCGGAAGCCTGTTGGGGATGGTATCGTTCGTCGTGCGAACGACGGAATGGAAGCCCACCGAAGACTTTGGGCAATCATCGGACTAGACAAATCTTCGCGAAAGGAAGCAGTGGAACTTTTGAAGGCCGATTCACAAGAGGGGGCGGAGATGCGAGAGCGCTTCCGAGGGGCGCTGGAAGCAACGGAAGACGAGGTGCAGGCCCTTGGGATACAAATGAACCAGGTATACCTGGATTCTCCCGCAGTCTATTCCGCAGAAGACGATATCGCTCCTGATTTCAGCAGCATCAATGCGCTGAGAGAAGTCAAGGTCAGCACGTATCCGGGTTATCATCTCCCGCACGTTTGGCTTGCATCAAATGGTCAGTCGCCCCGACTTTCAACACTAGACTTGTGTGGCCGGGGTGGTTTCACACTACTCACAGGCATCGGCGGTGGCAATTGGAAATTGGCCGCTAGAAACGTGTCAGAGATGACTAGGTTGGACGTTCGCGCATACAAGATTGGATTTGGTTGTGAATATATGGATGTATACCGAGAATGGCATCGAGTAAGGGGTGTGAGGGAAGAAGGGGCAGTGCTGATTCGACCTGATCATTTTGTTGCCTGGCGAAGTGAAGGTTTGCCGGAAGATCCCACGCAGAAACTCTCCGAAGTTCTGCATCGGATACTTGGCACGTGAAAAGCAGGTTCCAGAAATGATACGATGAGTTGAATATTCGTCCTTTTGCAAAAGCTTTTATCGGGTGTCACCAATCTTACTACGGGCGATGTCCGGTTCAGTTGGGGAATGTATTGCTCCAGGTTCGTGCAAAACTCGTCTCAGGCCCTCTTCCGATGCTTTCAAAACTATACTCATGTCTACTTATAGGGCCGAGGATATTTACTAGCCGTATTACCATGTTTCGCTGCTTTCCTTAGTAGCTACGAGGACACGCGCTCACAGCAAATCCATGGAGAGGCAATCAAAGTTGTTTCTACGAAAATCACTGTATATTTCAATTTATAAGACGTTGCTTAGCTAGAGTCGCACATGCATGGGCCTTTCTTGTGATCTGCCATAGTTCATTCTTTGGATAAAATTGTAATCTTCAGCTGGCTTGCCTTCCTCTTCTGATCTTGTCCGCGAGTGCGAGTCGTCGTTAGAGTAAGCATAGAAAGTGTCGTTCAAATGATCGCACTAGTTACAAGATCCACTTATCCTTGGTCTTGACGATTTCCCAAATAGCAAAATTCGACGAACATGACGGGAGTGCCACTTTATCCGCACCACATGCACGTGCAGACAAGGGCCGGAATTGTGTCCGTAGATCACGAAGCTGAAGGCCATTAGCGAGGCAGAGGTTGTTCTTTATATGTGACTAGCCGTATGTGGAGTTAAACGGCCATGTGATGCCCATACCACTTGACCCCTACCTTTGCGTATTCGAGATGGGAGATCCCCGCAAGTGGTACTAAGTGGTGGCCTGAGAACTCCTACAGCATACCTAGAACATCACAAGTCACCAAAGTCAATTGCCTGAACTATTTCTTCATACCTCACAAAACCTCGCCTTAGAGCCCGAGTCCGTGCTTAAATTGCAGGAAGCAAGCAGCTAGAAGCGCCGATATCACCCAGCCATAAACGGGAACAATGACCAAGACTGCATTCATAACCGGCGGAAACGGTATCACGGGCTCTGCAATCATAGAATATCTCGCGAAGAATACGACATCGGCTGAATGGGAAACGATCATTGTCACATCTCGATCCCCGTTCAAAATGACTGTTCACGATGACCGCATAAGCTTCATCGCACTTGACTTCGGTCAGAGCCCCGAATCCCTGGCTGAAAAGATGCTTCCGGAATGCCAAGGCGTTACTCATGCGTACTTTTCCTCGTACGTTCATCGAGACGACTTCGAGGAATTGAGCAAAGCAAATGAGGAACTTTTCTCCAACTTTCTGGATGCCTTGATTTCCGTGGCACCTTCTCTGGAGAACTGCACTCTTCAAACCGGCGGAAAACACTACAATGTTCACCTGGGTCCAGTTCCATCTCCAGCTCGAGAGGATGAAGTCAGGCAAATACCCCCAATGGGCAACTTTTACTACCCACAAGAAGACTATCTGATCAAGCGTCAGAAGGAGGGCAAATGGTCATGGAACGTTATCCGCCCAGAGGCTATCATCGGTCATACATTCAAGCCTAACGGTATGAACTCGGCCTTGACCTACCTCTTGTATTTCCTTGTCTGCAAAGAGATGGGCGCCGAGGCACGCATGCCCACGAACCAATTGTATTGGGGAGGGTACGACGATCTCTCCGATTCCAGGCTGATAGCCGACCTGACCATATGGGCTTCGACAAATGCGCATGCTGGAAACCAAGCCTTTAATGTCACCAATGGCGATTACTTCTCGTGGAGATACATGTGGCCGCGAATTGCGAGTTACGCAGGAGCTCATGCTACGAGTCAGCAAACCTTCGATAAACCTCGCCCATCGGAGGGCGAAACACAGCTCGATGTCAGCCTGACTGAGTGGGCGGTAGACAAGAAAGAGATTTGGGACTGCATTTGCGATAGGCATAACTGTCCCAAAGCGAAGGCGACTTGGGATTCTGGCACTTGGGCTTTCCAGAATTGGGTGTTCCAACGCACATGGTCAGCAACACTTAGCATCAACAAGGCAAGGAAGTTTGGCTGGACAGGCCACGTTGACTCTTATAAGTCCTTGACCAGCGCTTTCGAAAAGTTCGTTGAGTTGGAGCAAGTTCCTTCTTTCAGATGATGTAGGATATGTTGCGTGGGTGGTTACCTTGAATTGAAACGACTTAAGTGGGACCTTCCGAATAAGTGTCGTGAGATCAAAATTGAATGGATGCTGGAAATCCGCGTGCATGATGATGTATGGAAGAGACAACTTTTGTACGACGCACTTGGCGAAGACGCGGGGCATTAGGTCGCTAGGCATGTTCTAGGCAGCAGCGGCTGTGACTGGTTACGTGACGTGACGTGTAAGGCACCCCAACTCTGGTGATCCGTTCGAGAGAAAACCCGAGAAATGCATCCCCCATAAGAATACTTTCATCCTCCTAAGTACCATGGTACGAATCAGGTTGCCTCCTTGTCATCCTTGCATCACTGCACCTCTCATTTGTCGAAAGCTTTCACAGCTTTTCTACCTCTCTTTTCTCTCCTTTGTCGAAAGCTTTCATAGCATTCCTAACCTTCTCTGAGGGCGGAAGGCGAGTTCAACAGACACCCAGACCGTCCTTGATGACGAAGGTGGCGGGCGCAAGCCATTTCATTCCTGGAAATCACACGACTGGATCCCGTGAGCATGGCCGAAAACGACATGTATGTAACGATGGAGTATGAGACGAAGGAGTATCAGTAGCAACAGTTATTCAATGGGCCAACAGCGTCATCTGACTACACGATAAAGCCCGCTTGCAATGCCAAATCCGCTATCATCTACCTCTAACCCCAATTTCCTTTCATCTCTTGCCAATTCGAAGACAGGAAAGCGCATCCTAGATATCGTCAGGCCCAGCAAGACCCAACGCCTGCCTGCGCGTCGGCGCGTCGGCCTTGAAGAAAGGCTTCTCTGCTAATGCCGTTACCCTCGTCCCGTGCCTCGGCTCACTCCCTTCGTAATCCCAACTTGCATTATGAATAGTAATTCTGTTGTCCCAGAGCGCCGAAGTTCCCGGTGTCCAACGGAAGCGAACTTGAGTATCCGGATTCTTCTCGTAAACATCAAAGAGGTAGTTGAGGATGACGTCGCTCTCAGCCTTATCGAGTCCAACGATGCGAACAGTGAATGCGCGATTGACCCATAGGGCTTTCCAACCGGTAGCTGGATGAACTCGAACGATTGGATGCACTCGTTCGATGTACTTTGGGCCAGCGCTGTTATCGTCGCGATCGAGATAAGAGTGTGCACTGCGGTAGATTGCTTTCTTGCCGTCGATGATCTTTCTGAACTCCGGCGAAAGCTTTTCGTAGGCAGCGTAACCTGAAGCCCAGAGAGTGTCTCCTCCAATCTTCGGAATTGTATCATTGTGCAAGTGTGTCACCCTAACTATTGTTAACAAAGAATACATTACATCATGGTTATTTTCACCTACCCAGCTGGCTGACGCTCATGCACCAGGTCAGTGTGCCATTGGGACGCCCCTCCTGTCTTTCTGAAGCTGGGGGTTACTTCTGTTGCCTGGAGATCTGGCCAAAGAACTGTCACTCCCGGTATGCCTGGGACAATTGGCACTTGCGGCTTGTAAAAGAGTCAATACATGGAATAGAGACCGGGGAAACAACGTACGTGGACTTCAATCTCGCCATACCATTCGCCAAGACTCTTTTGCTGTTGTGGCGAAATATCTTGGTCACGGAAGAACACCACACTTCGTTCAGCGATTAAAAGACCAAGTTCGTCTTTCTGTTCATCCGTAAGATCCTTCAGCTGAAGCCCGACGACTTCTGTCCCGATGTGCGCTGTCAGGTGTATGATCTCCTTCGCGGCCCCAAATAATGCCTTCTTCTCTGGGTCAGCTCGGGAGCCTGGGTCGATGTGCTCGCGATCATAGTCCCTGATCTTGTATACGTCGTCGAGGTAGAGTGGTTTGGCTGGTCGGTATGGGTAGCCGTTTGTCAAGTCGATACCTGCTTTCTCGAGCCTTTTCCTGGCCGGCTCTGGCAGTCCTAGTGCATCTTTTCTGGGTTGCACAGTATCCTTCTCCTGAATATGCTCATGAATAGGAATTGCGATTGGTGCCATTGCGAAGGCTATTGCGATGTGGTTGAGTACAAGAAGCCATGCGCAATACCATCAACTCTTATATGCCGCCTGAGCATCCTCATCTGCTGCTTTCCAACGATATATAATCTACATTACAAATATGGTGGACACGAACCAGTTGCGTGGCATGGTGGTTGCGACATCTCTGGATCCGTTGCGGGGTCAATCACATCATCTGCGGAAATATGACGACTATCCAGTGAACATCTGCCACCTTATCTTTCGCAACACAGAACCCAATTCCGTCATAACAGATGTGGGCTCGTCTAACTCTATCTCGTCCGATAAACTCCTGACTGCGGTTGGGTGTTTTCGCAATAGCGGAAGCCCATGATGCAATCCAGGTGCATCATCACACTTTGTTCGATACTACAGTCACACCCGTGCTGCAAGATCCCACGGGTGATGAATTCGTTGATTAAGAGCTTCTAGTGGCTGCGATCTCATTAAGGAGAAAGTCGAAGTAATCGTATAGTTCTTGTGTCAATTCGGTAGATGCAGATAGCTGCGACGTGGCACTTACCTACCTAGTTACGGCTCCTTTCAGATTTTTTGACCGCATCAGAAAAGCTGATGATGCACATATTCTACAGTGTATTTTCTTGGATATTCAGACGGTAGAGGAGTTATCTCAATACACGAAGGAAAGGTTGCAACGCGAACTTTTTCATTGGATATCCATGTACGGTACGGCGGAGCATTTGCCATGCGAGAACCCTATTTGATGGCACTCAAAACTACAAGAATCATGACCTAACAACTCCTCGCTTATCGAGGTGGTATATAAGCAGGCACAGCTCGCTCTGTTGCTTCTTCTTCTCTAACACTGATTTCGAAAAGCTGCAATCGACCACATCTCTGATCCCAGCAATTCACCGAGTATGGTTATTCCCTCGAAACGTGTTGCGGTGATTGGTGCAGGCATTAGTGGTGTCGTTGCTGCATCACATCTCAAGAAGGAAGGCCTTGACGTTGTAGTCTTTGAGAGATCTAGTGCTGCAGGTGGCATATGGTATTTTCTCAACACACCCCATATCCCATTAGTAGCTCACGCCTCGTAAGGCAGTACGACGAGCGGAAGCCCTTGGATCCATCGTATTCGACAGTATCAGTCTCGCAAGCTGATAGCACAGATGCAAACAAAGAGTCGAAGGATGTCGAGAGGTTACTTCAGGCTCCACCTGGGTATGTCTACATTTTGGTTCCACTATGACACCTAGGTATAACTAACTTCGTCCAGGCCATGTTATGCTGGCTTGAGGAACAATGTTAGCACTCGATTACTGGAGACTACGTTGAAGCAGTTCCCCGAGGGGACTGAGGAATATGTCACACACAAAGTCCTGGCACAATACATACAGGATGTTTCAATTTCAACGGGAGTGGATAAACTCACTCAGTACGATACTAGCGTAAGGCACATTTCGAAAACTGGCGGGTCCTGGAAAGTTGAGACCGTGACTCTGGCGACCGATAATTCTAATGCACTTGAGTGGCGTACATCTGCGCGGGTAAGTGCTGTCATAGTTATGCATATCACATTATTGACCATGGCTCAGGAGTTCGACGCTGTAGTGGTCGCATCGGGACACTACCACTCACCGAGAATTCCCACTACACTTGGGCTAGCAGATTGGAAGCAAAGATGGCCAGAGAGAATAGAACATTCCAAACGCTATCGGCGACCCGAAAATGCCGAAGGCAAGGTGAGCCATTCCTGTCATAAGGACCATTCCAGCGGCGATAATCCAGACTGAAACTTTTCTAGAATTATCTCCTTGTTGGTGGCAGTGTTTCGGCCACAGATATCGCGCGCGAGCTTGGTCCGCTTGCCAACAAGATCTATCAGAGTCAAAGAAACGGCGCATTTGATCTTCCCTCCAAGTTCCTTCCCGACAATGCATATCGCGTTGAAGAGATCGTCTCATATAATGCACCTAGCGCAGATAGCTTGGCTTCCCTAAGCCCCTCGGAAGCGATACCGGCCACTGTGACCCTGAAGTCGGGCGCAAAGCTCTGCGACATTCATCATGTCATACTGTGCACAGGATACCATCTCACATTACCATTTTTGCCTCAACTCCACTCCGACACCACGTCAGTCGACAATGCGAATGATACGCTAGTTGTAACGGACGGAACACAATTTCACAACCTACACAGGGATATCTTCTACATAGAGGACCCGACCCTTGTCTTTATTGGCGTTCCCTTCTTCACCGCGACCTTCACTTTGTTTGAGTTCCAAGCAATGGTAGTTGCCAAGGTACTCTCTTCTCAGGCAATGCTTCCAAGCAAAGCGAACATGCGATCCGAGTACCTTGCGAAGGTCAAAAATAAAGGCTATGGCAAAGCATTCCACAGTTTGCGAGGAGAAGAGGTGGAATATGTCAACGAGCTCATCGCCTGGGTAAACTCTGATCTGGAAAGGGCGGGCAAAAAGAGATTGAATGGACACACTGAGCGATGGCATGCCGCGAGGGCCGACAGCTTGGAAAGAATGGAAGCACTTCTCGCCATACCGTCCTTGGAAAAGAAGCTCGAAGTGACGTGTCTGTAGCACAAATCTCCAATACAAGCTGTTGGAATCTGAACAATTATGACTTCGTCACCGAATAATTGCAATAATATATTTCTGCATGGGTTTGTGTTTAGTGAATAAATTCTCCACACGGTGTGCTGCAGGTGCCGGCGTTGCTCGGAATCCTTATCTCTAGGCTTAGGCACGCAATCCGGTTGCTTAATGGCGACACATGCAACAACAATATCTTCCTGCATCACGGCAATCACCCAACAGACTACCCCGATGATGCAACTCCAGTTTTCGCACCCGACTCATGGACTAAGCACAGATAAGGAAAATCCTGCCCCAATCCTGTCATAGCGTCATACAGTCTCCAGTATGTCGAATCGCGCCTTGCGCGGGAATAACGCCATCATCCGCGGCCAAGACATTGGCGATCTTGATGATAGTAAGCAATAGCTTGACGTGCTTGAACGATAAAACGGTGTTCTTGGAAAGACCTTTTCGCTCCAACTAAACATCCTGGAATACCCAGTTTCGATCAAGATGGGTCTCCAACAGGACATCTCGACCAATGTATCCACAGCGAATCTTACCAGCCGGGCCGACGAGGACGCGGTATCAAAACCACACAAGTGGTACTACTACCTATGGGATACTCTGGACAAACCGAAAGAAGAACGATGGTTCATGTTCAAGCTCGACGCGGCTTTGCTTACATTTGCGTCTTTGGGTAAGCTGTGATGAATTTCCCCAATCGCTAGCCTGAAACTAAAAGCGCAAAAGGTTACTTTATCAAGTATCTCGATCAGAGTAACATCAACAGTGCTTTTGTGTCTGGAATGTATGTGGCTGTCTTACCCCAGCCAAGTATCGGTCGCTAAACTTGCTGCAGGAAAGAGGACCTCGGGCTTTACGGAAATCAACTCAACTACATGCAAACATGCTGGACAGTGGGATATGTCATTGGTGAAATACCCAGCAACATCATCCTGACTCGCATTCGGCCGTCGATCTGGATACCCGCCATGGAGGTGTGTTTCGCGCATACTGCACAAGATGAGATACTGACCATAGAAGCTTACCTGGGCGGTCTTAACTTTCTGCCTCTGCCGCGCAAACAATGCAGAGACCCTGTACGCGCTTCGTTTCCTGATCGGTACGTTCTAGTCATCGAACTTTGCTATTGGCCTCTTGACTAACATGATCAAGGTCTCGCTGAAAGTACTTTCTATCCAGGGATGCAATACATCATCGGGTCCTGGTACCGGAAAGAAGAACTAGCCAAGCGCTCCTGCATCTTCCATACCAGCGGCGCGATCGCAACCATGTTCTCGGGCTATCTGATGGCCGGGGTATATAGGCTGGACGGACGAGGAGGATTCAAAGGATGGCAGTGGCTGTTCATCGTCGACGGGATTATCTCGGTCCCAATCGCGATTCTCGGCTTCTTCGCTCTTCCTGACCTCCCAGAAATCTCTAAGCCCTTCTATCTGTCCCAGGAAGAAGTGGTCTTTGCTCAAGAGCGTATGGAGCGTGAGGGCCGTCAGAAACGACAACCGTACACGAGGGCGAAGATCCAGAAAATCTTTACGTCCTGGCACATTTACACGCTTGTTGCGCTTTATGTCTTCTTCAACAATGGAACTTCAGGCGGTCAACCGGTGTTTCAGCAGTTCCTCAAAGCTAGTAAAACCCCTGAGTATACTGTCAGCGAGATTAATACGGTACGTACACATTTCATGTAGTGGAAACAAACACTGACCTTAGCATACAGTACCCAACAATCACCAACGCTGTTCAAGTCGTCACCACGCTCATATACGCCTGGACGAGCGACAGCATTCTCAAAGGGTCCCGATGGCCACCAATCGTTTTCGGCGGCTGCGTCAACATCATGTGCTCCACCAGCCTCGCAGTCTGGGATATCCCCGTCAAGTGGAAATGGGCTTGCTACATCCTGTCCGGGTTCGGTGGTGGCTTATCCGGCTTGTGCTTTGCCTGGGCCCATGAGATTTGTACCCATGACAATGAGGAACGAGCTATCGTGGTTGGTGCCATGAACGAGATGGCATACGTCATTCAAGCTTGGCTACCACTGCTCGTGTGGAAGCAAGTTGAAGCGCCGGAATATCGAAAAGGCTTCGTTACGGTTACTGCTTTGAGTGCTTTGCTGATCGCGACTGCACTTACGATTCGGGTGCTGCACAAGCGGGAGATATTAGAAAGGCAGCATATTGAGTCTCGTGACCAGCTAGAGCAGCTTAGTTCCGGTGGGGGGGAAGTGGGATTTGACTTCGATGAGGGCTCTGGTCATAAGTAAGCACGTTGAACGCTGTCATGATTAGTGTCTTGTTGTTGTTCCGAGGCTGGCGGCAAGCCGGATACAGAACAGGCTTGTCGAGGCATGCTAGGATGAAAGCTCTATTCGGTCGCTGAAATGCTATTTCCGAACCTCGATCTCTCTGTCTCACCCATTTCGTTACTTTACAAATTGCGTGAACATCCGACGGCGATTTCTTTCCGACACTCGCGATGAACTTGTCTTTGAGTGATGTGGGTTGCGCATATGTGTTCCGCAAATAGTCCTTCGTCTTTTGCGCTTCATCTGTCACGAGGATAAGCTTCGTAATGTCACCCAAGCTTCCCCACATTATGATCTCAGCAGGTAATATGCGACAACAAGGATCCACATGCTGCTGTTGGGTCAGGTTGGTCAAGTAATATCAAGCCTTTAGCCGGATGCGGGAACGCGATATTAGTTCCGCAACTACCGACATTAAGTAGATGCACCCTGTGGAGGAACGGCAATTTGTGTTCGCTGAATGGTGTCGAGTATTTTGGATCCGGCAGTTGAGCGCCATCAAGGAGAGATGGGGCTGGGTGGTAGGGATGAGCACGATACAACAGTATGGTCGGTAGATGCTGGGGCGCAAGAAGATATGAAGACCTGCACATAACATCCTTCACCAGCGCCCAGACATTTCTTCTTTGCATCTTCCATCTCATACTTTCTTCTCCCCATTTCCAAACATCACATCCGGTCTCGCAGATTTCGTGGTGGCCATGCGTCTAACGACTCTCCTCTTCGCGGGCCTTACGCAGGCTATGCCGCAATTCGGCGGCAACCAGGGCTTCACCATGCTGCGATTTGGTTGCGCTCAAACCGTCATCGATCGCATTGACCCGCTCGTCAATCCCGGCCAGGCACCTTCGCCACATATGCATCAGATTGTGGGCGGTAACGCGTTCAATATCACGATGCAGAGTACGGACATCGCAAAGCTGGCCGACTGCACTACTTGTGGATATAGCGAAGATGTAAGTGATTGCTTCTTGATGGAGATCCGGTGCAAGATGACGAAGAGGCGTTCGACGACCGCAGGCTGATACTGTCCACGTTTAGTTCAGCAACTACTGGACCGCAAATGTGTACTTTAAAGCGAGGAACGGAACCTACAAGCGTGTGCCACAAGTGCCGAACAGGTTAGTATCAGTCGGTTTATGCAACCTTTCCAGTTCTTTAGGCTGACAGAGAATAGGGACCTGTTCAACGACAAGTATACCGGCAAGACTACAGGCGGTTTCGTTGTGTACTACGTCTCTGGTGGCAAAAATGATGTCACTGCATTCAAACCTGTGAGCAACCCACACCATCTAATCTCTTTTGGGACTCAAGACTCATGCAACGGCAAACGCGTAGGGATTCCGCATGCTCACTGGCGACGCAACGAACCGAGTATCCAAGAACCGAAAGTCTCAGACCTGCTTCCGCTGCTACAACGCTCCAAACTTTGGTGGTGATAATGCTGCTCCGTGTCAGGATGCTAGGTATAAATCTCGTTAGCTTCTTGAATTGGTCTTGTGTTGATTGTTGCAGGCTCGACACGGAAGGCTTCCCCACAACACCCTGCCCGGGTGGCATTCGTAGCAACGTCCTCTACCCAACGTAAGTAGCTACATCAGCCTTATCAACCGACAGCCTGGCTGACGAACGGACAGTTGCTGGGATGGCGTCAACCTTGACTCGCCTGACCACAAGTCTCATGTAGCGTATCCTACTAACGGACCAGCTGCCTTCTCCGGTACCAGTACCGGTGGAGCTTGCCCTTCGACACATCCAGTCAGAATTCCACAAGTCATGCTCGAGGTAACTCGTACCCCGGTCATCCCAGCTCTTCATCCAGACTAATCCCTTTGCAGATCGTCTGGGACACCAGCAAGTTCAACAACAAAGCCGACTGGCCTGCTGACGGCTCTCAACCCTTCGTCCTCAGCACAGGCGACAACACAGGGTATGGTCAGCATGGCGACTATGTCTTTGGCTGGAAGGACGACTCCCTCCAGAAGGCTATGAATGATGCCAAGGGCTGCATGGGTGCCAACTGCGGCAGCTTGAAAACACAGCAGCCTGCCGATGGGAACAAGTGCACCGTGCAGAACCGCGTTCATGAGGAAAAGGATGGCTGGATGACGGCCCTTCCTGGTATGGAAGGTATGCCTATGTAGTATGCCGCTTGGCTAGGGCCTCGTAACGCGTCGATGAAACTTGGTCATTATATTCAATCAAGCATCTCGTTGCGATTTTAGAAATCTGGTGCGAATTCGTGCCGTTGCGCGTGCTGTCCATTGTGGAGGGAAGAGAGGTTAGCCCCTGGAAGGCTGCTAGATGAGCGCCTCGGCCCGACCCCTCCTTAGTCGTCTGGACGCGTTGTACGCCTTGGCACACCACCCGGTCACGAACCCTGACGTAACAACAACTCGTACAAGCTTTCTCCGTGGAAATGCCATGATGCACCCCGAACCCAAAATCAAGCTTCGACATGCGATGATTGATCAAGCTATGCTATGCTTTGCAAAGCAAGATTCAGACCACTAGTCTAGATTTGCGTCCCATCTGTGCGAGCCGCATTCCTTGTACCCAGACGTGCCAGCACCAACTCCGCGACATACATAGCGACAGAGTGCCGTCATGAACGCAATAAGAAACGCAATGGCTTCATCTCGAGGTCGCACGAACTTTGGTAATGTGTTCCCTTGGGTCACATCACCCCTCATCGTCGGGGCACCAATGCGCGTAATGTCAGGCCCGCACCTCGCTCTCGCCGTGTCCAGAGCCGGAGGTCTAGGATTCATTGGACCAGGCGCAAAACCAGAAGACACGGCTCCCGACCTACATGTTGTGCGTGAGCTATTGAAGGAGGCGCCCAGCTCTCCTTTCAAGTGCCCTTTTTCGTCTGGCGAGAAATTACCGGTTGGCGTGGGCTTCCAGTTGTGGAACGGAGATCTGAAGGCGGCGGCAGATGCCGTAAAAGAACATCGTCCCGTTGCTGCGTGGCTCTTCGCGCCTCGTGGGGGACAGGAAGAGATGGATGAATGGACGGCTCGACTTCGAGAAGTCTGTCCTGGGATTCACATCTGGCTCCAAATTGGAACGTTGAAAGAGAGTCTCGATGCGGCAAAGAGCGCACATAGACCGGACGTTCTGGTCGTTCAAGGCGCAGAAGCAGGCGGTCACGGCAGAGCTACAGACGGCATGGGCATCATGACTCTCTTCCCAGAAATCACAGATCAAGTCCAGGACTCTGGTATGGCGTTGGTGGCTGCTGGTGGCATCGCCGATGGTCGGGGTGTGGCTGCTGCTCTTGCTCTTGGCGCGGATGGCGTCGCGATGGGAACACGTTTTCTGGCATCGACAGAGGCTAGGATCAGCAAAGGGTACCAGAATGAGGTTGTCAGGGCTACGGATGGTGCTCAGTCAACGAAGAAGACGATGTTGTATAATCACCTTAGGGGTACGACGGGCTGGCCAGAGCAGTATAGTCCACGCGGTATCACGAATAAGAGCTGGCATGATCACCAGGCGGGTGTATCATTCGATGAATTGAAGAAGAGACATGATGAGGCTGCGAAGTCTGGAGATGCAGGTTGGGGCCCAGAAGGTAGACTGGCTACGTATGCAGGTGCTGCGGTGGGGCTGGTGCATAGTGTTGAAGACGCTGGGCATATCGTGAAGCGGTTGCAGGGGGAAGCCAAGGCGATAATCAAAGACTTGCAGAACGGTATCTAGGAAATCATCACGGCTTGACTCTTTATTCATATCCAGGCCTTACGTAAGTCTACAGTTCTACCACCAGTCGCACCGGCGTTTCTTACTTCCCCGATCACCAGTCATCGTTTTCCGCCCATATCCATCGATGAGAGCCAAAACTTGCGCAAGACGTTTTCCAAACCCTTTTTGCTTTGCTACTCCCTTCTTTTTTCGCAAACGTCTATTCGTTGTACCTCGACCGTTCCTTACCCAGCGGCGCTAGCGTCTAAACAGCCTCAAGTCGATACCGCTCAACCCAAACCTAAGTTGCGACTACACCAAGCTGCTATTCTTGGAAGATCACTTAGTTACATCTCCCGAAAATTCCGTTTCTGGACGCTGGAGAGCAAGCGGGCGACAAAGCAAGCTCTAAAGAGCTACTCGATGATCTGACCAGACTGGGCCAAGGAGGTCGGCTATGATATCTGGACAAGATGGAGCGAGGTTTTATCACAGTGCTTGTAGCTTCACTGGATGAGCGAGACGAACATCCCGGTATGCCTGCTGCGAGCAATTCCAGAAAGCTCACTGACCCAGTCTCAGCTGATGGTGCGGGGCAGACAAATAAATCCCTCGAAACCACCCATGAGCGAATCAGTACTCCTGCCAAGCGAGGCCGTCTCCATGCAACCTCCTTATCTCGCAAAAGATACAAGTATACCCCCGTACCGCATCTTAGCAGCGCGAATGTGCGAGCGTCAGTAGTGATCAAGAGAGAGCCTGAGGTCGTTGAAATCACCAGCGATGAAGAAGGCGCGGCGCCATTGACAAACGTCAGATCAAAGTCACTCCGCTGGTCCCCCGGTTGAGCCCGTCAAGCACGCCATGCTACAGAGTACCCCCAAGGCTCCGAACGAAGACGGCGGTGCATTGTCAAGGCGTCCCAGTCTCTTGAATAGCATCCAGAACCGCAAGCGATCCAGGGCTGAGAGCAAGGGTGCGCAAGAGCTCCCAGGTGCCAAGAAGAAGACTGTTGGGGTCGGCCTGGAGAACGAAGATGCTTGAAACCTCTCCCATGCTTCTCGCATTCTACAGCGAGGAAAAACCCTTTTTTACGGAGACAGAGGAGCTGCTGATATATATTTATGTCGAATTTGTTAGAGACGGCTCCTAGCTACCTCCTAGCTACCTATTTTAGGGTAATATAGGCGGCTTTCTACTATAAGAATTAGTAATTAATTAATAAATTTTTATGTCTTGCAACAGAATTAATGCGCCGCTGGAAGGATATGTGGTCTCGGGATAACCCTATCGCGATGACTTCCTTGGTCTGTATAGACTCGTCGAGGTATGCGACTTACGTGGGGTGTTTATCAGCGTGCCCGCACAAGACGAAAAGCTTGCAGGCGCCATGGACACTTAGGATAGAGAGCCTGTGCAGAAGGCAGGTAGTTATCGTGCCAACTTAAGGTACCCTGGCGTCCGCGCATGGAAAGACGGATTGAGAGACGAGGGAGTCCTATGCATAGAACCTCTGCACCCTAGCCTGCGCGGCGGCAAGGCTTGGAACAAGCTCGGCTACTGGGTCCTTTGAGAACTTTATGCTGTAGTGGCTGTAGATTGTCAGTTGCATGAACTGGTCATTGGTCGTCATCGGGGTAGGCTGTAAGTTGGATACAGTAATGCGAACGCGTGAACGCCTGGGTCTTGGATGAATCCTACCAAGTTGGGAAAGGAGGTACGAAGAGCTCCGACGCATCCAGGAACGTTTCAAAGCGATAATGTACAATAGTTTAGATGCTTTCCACCGAATGTGGGGAAGCAACAAGAGTGCCTGACATCCATGCATGATGCACAACGATAATGTACAATAGATGAAAATGACTTACAAGTCCTCAAGACAGTCGCAAGTCGGACAGCGTGGTGAACTCCGAACACCATAGCTATGCAATGTAGCCAAACGCAAAATCCCTTCTCTTCGTGAACACGGGCCTTTCGATGAATAGTCGCTCACTTGGGCGTTGTCCTTCATGCAGCACCGACAGCGACCCATTCGCCACTCCAGATACCGTCCGTTTTGCATCCAGGACAGCTCGTGTGATCGCATCCAGTCGGCTTCGTGAAATCGTACTCTTCCCACGTAATAGCGTCCTCCGCATCTTCATCCACCATAACCGCATCCTCCTTCACATCAGCCTGCACACCCAGCACCGGCGCAGCAGCAGGGACAGCAGCCTTCTGCACCACCCCCTCAGCCTTCCCATCGCCCTCTTTCTTCGCCTCCTCCTTCCCCACAACCGCAACCCCCACCTTCTTAAACCCACCCCTCGCCGCCCCACCACCCGCACCCGCACCCCCGATCTTCGTAAACCGACTGCCAACCCCCGGTTTCTTATTCGCATTCTCGACATCAATGCTGCGCATATCAAGGCCTTGCTTTGGCTTATTGCTGCTCTCGCTGTCGTTGGAGGCGGTCAGTTTCTTCATGTCTGCGAGGCGTTGGCGGTGGTTGTGGTCGTAGGAGCGGAGGTGGTTTTCGTAATCGAGTTGGCGCGGGTAGCCTTTGTCGCATATTGTGCAGTTGAAGAGGCGGACTGCGGCGGGGAGGGGGTTGTTTCGCTGAAGGAGGAGGGCGTGTCAGTATGTGTGTTTGGGATTGGGGATGGGAGAAGGTAAGGTTGGATTGGCGACGTACTGGAGGCATTATTGTGGTTCTTTAGAGATTTTGGGGTTGAAAAGAGTGTAGGCGAGGTACTGTGATAATGGATAGAATATCGGTATGTGCGCGGGGTGAAGTTAGTCAAACGCGTATAAAGACCGGTGGGTGATGTTCGCAACTCTTGGTGTTGCGGCTCAAGTTGCAGTCCACGCGACACGGGCGGCCTCGGTTCAACCCTGCATGCACGCTAGCGCGCAAGCACAGAAAGCGCGACCCACCCAACTTTTCCCTCGCAACGAATCAACGTCATGCCATGTCTCAGCCAACGTAGCAATTCCCCATCTTGTTGCATTTCCCCATACTTGGTGTTTTAAATAACACATCGACAACACAGACACAGGCTCCCCTCTGACACCATCTTTTCCCTCCTCGAACTGCTACAACAATAGCAAATATGGAGGTCAATACCGATCTTCCACCGCCGCCCGACGACGACGGCAGCGTCATAGGCCTCACACAAGTCGATCCCTCGCCCGTTGACACACCACCCGAGTACCGGGCCAAGAGCTATTTCCCCGACCAAGAGCGGCCTGAGGGGGGCGAGACGGAGGAGATGCGAGGAATAAGACGAATGAACACATTAGGATTGAGATTGGGTGAAAGAGGGCCAGCATGGTGGCGTACGTTCTCCCTTTTCACAATTGCCCTTATTTTCTTCCCCCAATGACATTTCACAGGCTAACATACACATGATCAAAAGTCCTCCGCATCCAAAAATATTCCTCTTACACATTCACCGTCTTCGCAACGCTGCACGTAACAAACGTCAGCATAATACCCCTCGCAACCCGCTCCGTCGTAGAAAGTAACCGCTACCTGCTGCTCACCCGCCCGTACTACCAGTCCGCGCTCACGGAACCCCTGCTCGTCGCCTTGCCCTTGGTCGCACACATCACGTCTGGAATAGCGCTGCGGCTGTGGCGCAGACGGCAAGCGCTGCTGCGGTACGGCGCGGAGACACGGCGCGATAAACGCACGATACCGTGGCCCGTTATCAGCGGGACGAGTGCGTTGGGGTATGCGCTGGTGCCGCTGTCTGGGTTCCATATTTGGACGACGAGGATACTGCCGTTGTATGCGCATGGCGATTCGTCGCTGATTAGCTTGAATTACATCTCTCATGGCTTTGCGCTACATCCTGCTGTGTCTTTCGCCGGCTTCTCCGCGCTTGTCGGCGTGGGTGTGTGGCATTTTGTTTGGGGTGCGGCGAAGTGGTTGGGCTTTGCGCCGAGCCAGGTTAAGAATACCGAGGAGAACAGGGCGTTGGTTAGGAAAAGGAGGTGGTATGCTATCAATGGTATCAGTGCTGCGCTTACAGCGCTGTGGCTGGGTGGCGGTCTGGGCGTCGTCGGCAGAGAGGGTAAGATGCCCGGGTGGATTGGAAAGGAGTATGATGAGTTGTACAAATACCTCCCCGTCATCGGACGATGGTAAGAGAGAGGAAAGATACGACCGGGGAAAAAAAGTGCGTGTATAGCATTGTAGTATACCCCCCTTGCCTCATAGCAAGCGAACGATTCAACGATTTATGCGCTGCGGCAAATAGCTTGTTTACCTACGCTTCCCTATTTCTTGTGCGGTAAAGCTGCCTCAGGTTCAGATACTGTCGCCGACAGACTCAATAGTTCACATATATACTCCCTTCATACGGCCTCAACACTCCCTCCACACTCTTCCCATACGTACTCACTAGCACCCTCATACCCTCAACCCACCCCGGCACCCTCTGTTCCTCGACCGAAAAATTCATCGCCACCACCGCCATCCTATCTTCAAACCGCTTCCGATACACAAACGTCTCCCGACCCTCCCTATCCAGTAGCTCAAACGCCCCATAGACAAAAACGTCCTTATGCTCCTTCCTCAACTTAAGCATGGCCTTGTAGAATGAAAGCACACTCTCCGGATCCCGTTCTTGATTCTCAACGTTAATGCTGGCGCACTCGTCGTGCACTCTCATCCACGGGTGCTGTGAAGCGGTGAACCCCGCATGCGGACTACCATCCCACTGGAACGGAAGTCGAGCGTGATCGCGAGCCATGAGCTGCAATCCATACTTGATCCTCTCTTTCCGCAAGGGCTCGGTGCCATTTTCCGCCAGTCGAACAGCCTCAGCCCAGTAGTTCTGCGACTCGACGTCTTTGTACTCAAGCGCCACATCCCAATCCTTCGGCGCGTTGATCATACCGATTTCCTGGCCTTGGTACAGAAACAGAGAGCCTGTTTGGCCGATGAGCCAGACAGCGAGGAGCTTGGCGCTGTGGGTACGCCATTTGGGGCTGTCGTTGGCGAAACGCGAGATGCTGCGTCCGTTGTCGTGGTTTTCGTTGAAAACAGTTGTCCAGGCGTCGGTGCCATCGATGGAACATTGCCATTTTTCGACTATGCGCTTCATTTCTGGGAGCGACCAGGGTGTGAAGTCGTACTTTTCGTTGCAGCCGGGTGGGCCTTGGCCCAGGTGCGTGATGTCGAATTGGAAGATCATGTCTAGTTCTTTTTCCCGCGCGCTGATGTAGGGGAGGACGGAGGCGGGGTCTGGACATAGGGATAGTTCGCCGACCGTTACTACAGGTAGTCCGTCGTATGTGCGATAGTGAGACAGAATTTCGCTGTTCATTTCCTTGATGAACTCGTGGATCCGTGGACCGTTGCACCATATCTGGGCGGCGGGCTGGACGTCGCTTGCGGGATCGGTGACGGGGGCGTCGGTAAAGGGAAGGACTTTCGAATATTTGTTCACAGTATCTACTCGGAAACCGTCGATGCCCTTGTCGAGCCAGAAGCGCATAGCTGAGTTATAGATAGCCTTTCGGCAATCCTCACTTTCCCAATTGAGATCTGGCTGTGATTTGTCGTAAAGATGCAAGTAGTACTCTTCCGTTTCCTCGTCCCATGTCCAGGTGCCGCCAGCAAAGTATGAGCGGTAATTTGTCGGAGGCTTTCGGTTCCCCTGCTCATCATAACGAGCCGCTTGCCAGAAGTACCAATCTCTTTTCGGGTTATGCTTCGAACTACGGCTCTCTTTGAACCAGGCATGCTGATCGCTCGTGTGGTTCACAACAAGGTCAAGGATAATCTTTATTTCGTTATCGTGGCAGGCTTCGATAAGTTCCTCAACGTCTGCCACGGTTCCATATGGTCCATATACACCTTCATAGTCGGATATATCGTAGCCCATGTCCACTTGCGGTGATTCAAACATAGGGGAAAGCCATACCACATCTACGCCAAGAGACGCAATGTAGTCGATCTTGTCAATGATCCCTGGAATATCCCCCCAGCCATCACCATTAGTATCTCTGAAAGATGCTGGGTAGATCTGATAGAATGTCGCTTCTTTCCACCAGACACGCTTGTGCTGAGAAAAGTCTGCATGTGGCGACATTATAGCAAGATGTACCGGAGTAGGATGGCGTCTGTTACAAAGTTCGAATGAGTGCGAAAATTTAGGTGTCTTGCCTGTAGTGATTGCTATATCTCCTCAGGGATCTAGCACGGTTGGGATGGTACTTGCAATCGGCGCTCTCGAGGGTGTTCACTGGATGTGTTTGTAAGAGTGCTGTAATTGTGGAACTGGTCGATGACGATAGTCTCGTATCTTTCCTCAAATCGATGCAAAGAACCCTCTGTGAACCGTCAGGAATTGAGCAGTAATGACAGTACGATTGCTGAGAGCGAAAGGCATGTCAGGTGAAAGAGCGTGTAGGGGTCTCACGCTGGAAGAGCTGGCAACAACAAGTGTCTCCACTGCGCAGCTCCTGGTCCATGTTTCCTGCACATCTGCTGTGCTACCCCCATCATTGCGAAGATCTTGATTTGTGGCCGTAGAAACATGTCTGTAACCTATTACCGCGCAGCACGAATCATGCGAGCCCCGCAATGTGGCGCCGCGTTGCTTCCGCGTTACTTCCGCACTGCCTCCGCGCTGCCTCCGCCTTGGCTCCGTGGCCATCCAGCATTTCGTCGAATTACCACGAACGCCCCGCTTTACTTCCGATGCTGATGTGGTAAGGTTGCAGGCGGAAACATTCAGAATGACTTTTCTCAATACCTCGAAGCGCTATGGCGCTTTATGCGAGCGAACTTGGGGCGCCATGGGGGTGCTTCGAGCGAAATGTGGAGTGGTCGCTAACCCGCATTGCCAGGCACCTTAGCGTGGTAAAGATCATCTTTGCTCGTAATGGATGTGTATAAACTTAGGCTGTTTCCTAGCACATAGTTGACCCTGTGGCCTGCTTCGCAAACCCTCTCGCGACAAATACCATGTCAACGGACAAAACCTCTCAGCAGCCTATCGCTACACAGCTCGTGGCCCCGAACGAAGAGGCCCAACATGCTGCCGACGACGAGAAATCCATGAGCCTCTTGCAAGCGATCAAGTTGTATCCTAAAGCTGTCGGTTGGTCAGTCGTTCTTTCGAGTGCGCTGATCATGGAAGGCTACGATCTTGCCCTGCTTGGGAGTTTGTATGGGAGCCCCGAGTTCAATCGCAAATACGGGGTTTTCAATCCCGTGACAAGCAAGTACGGCGTTCGTGCCAGCTGGCAAAGTGCTCTGTATGTATCGTCCCAGGCTTTTTCCATGTTCAAGGCACTGACCATCTCAGTTCCAACGGAGCACGAGCAGGCGAGGTCATTGGGCTCATCATCAACGGCTTTGTCAGTGAGCGGTACGGATATCGGAAGACGATGATCGGCGCTCTGATATCGATGACCGCGTTCATCTTTATCCTCTTTTTTGCTCCAAATGTCCAGACTTTGGTCGTCGGCGAAGTGCTTTGTGGGATACCCTGGGGTATGTTCCAGACCTTGACCACGCAATATGCGTCCGAGGTTGCTCCCGTCCGCTTACGGCCCATTTTGACCACGTTTGTAAATATGTAAGTGTACCTGGACACCGTTCGCTGGACCGAATATTCACAGACTTCCAGGTGCTGGGTAATGGGTCAATTCATCGCTGCAGGTGTTAACCGTGGCTGCGTTCAACGACCAGATCAGTGGGCGTATCGTATTCCTTTCGCTGTACAGTGGGTCTGGCCAATCCCTATCATGGTCGGGGTTTTCCTTGCACCAGAAAGCCCTTGGTGGCATGTCCGCAGGGGCGACAAGGCGGGAGCCAAAGCTGCGCTGCTTCGTCTGACCTCCCCAGACAAGGATCCGAACTTCAATGCCGATGAAACGATCGCGATGATTGAGCATACGAACGAGATGGAGAAGAACATGTCGGAAGGCACAAGGTGGTCTGACCTGTTCAAAGGCACTGACCTGCGCCGAACTGAGATCGTGTGCTTCGCCTGGATTGCCCAAACCATCTGCGGTACTAACATCATGGGCTACTTGTAAGTGATCGCTTACCGCTGCAGCAATGACTTCATCCTGATCTGCGTTAGCGCATACTTTATGCAAAAGGCAGGCTTGCCAACTGTCCAGTCCTTTAACATGTCAATGATTTCCCTGGCCCTCGGCTTGATTGGTACCGCTGGTTCATGGTACCTGATGCAGAAATTCGGTCGACGAACGATCCACTTCTCCGGTGGCTGCACGCTATTTGTCATTCTCATCATCGTCGGCTCGTGCTCTTTCGCTGGCACCCAGGCGTCGAACTGGGCAATTGGCGCAGTACTGATTCTCTTCGTTTTCGTTTACGACTTCACAATCGGACCGGTGACGTATTCCATCGTGTCCGAGATGTCGTCCACGCGGTTGAAGTCGAAGACGATTGTGCTTGCCCGGGCACTTTACAACATATCAAACATCGTTGTCAATGTCTTGACAAACTACCAACTCGGCGATGCGAACTGGGCATGGGGTGCGAAAACGGCCTACTTTTGGGCTGGTACGTGCGGTTGCGTTGTGCTTTGGGTGTACTTCAGACTTCCAGAGCCAAAGGGGCGGACATACGGTGAGCTCGATATGCTCTTTGAGCAGGGTGTTAGTGCAAGAAATTTCGCAAGCACCCATGTCGATCCTTACGGTCATGGACGCGGTCTAGATGCGAAGATGGACGAGAAAGCAGCTACCAGTTCAGAGTGGAAAGAGTAGACATAATCCAGTGATATCATGTATGATAAGTGATCCCTAGTTGATTGATTGATTAAGTGACTTCGCATCTGTTCCGTCCATTGTGATGAAGTCGGTGTGGTGGTGAGAAAGTGGATTCTTGGAAGGCGTGAGAAGGGCTGTGTTGACGTGACGTAAGCAACCTCGGCTATCACACGACACGTCTTGATCATTCAGAACCTCATTTCCGAGCCATCATCTCTTCATTCTGACACGTGAAGTCCGCCAGCCAATGACTGCTGCCACCAGAGCCTCCGCCGATGCAGAGTAGAGCCAGTAGGACCCGGAACGTGGTGCCAAAGGCATGTGACGCGTGTCGTCGCCGCAAAAGCAAATGCGACGGCCAGCGACCTTGCGGAGCATGCTCGTCAGCAAATTTAGCATGTGCCTTCAACACGCCCCGAAAACAAGGAGGGAATCGAGGCTCAAGGGCTACTGTTCTCAATGAATTGCGAGCGAACCAGAAACAAGATGCAACATTTGACACCCAGTCGGACAGCCACAGCGCATCGCCGGATGAAGGCGTTCTAGTTACGCGAGCAACGGACGAACTACTTGCATCAAGCACCTACGAAGCATTCATCAGCGTTTACGAGACCCGTGTATACCGTGTCGTATCTCTTCTAAAGGCTGAGGTGTTAAGAGGAGAAGTTGCGCATATGAACACCTCGCTTCTCTCTCGTCAACTCATTTTCGCTTTTTGCGCTTACGTCCTCAACTTCGGGGATCTTTCCGATGATACTGGGTCTTTGCCCTCCCTGACTCCGTCTAGCTTTCCTGACAAATTCTACTTAGATCAGGCCCTGCTTTGTCAGTCGAATATCAGAGTAGCGCAGCCAGATCCCCGATCAGTATACATATCATTCTTCCTGTACGGGGCCTACGCTGGTCAGGGAGATTATCGTCAAGCGTGGTTCTATCTTAGAGAGGCCACAACCCTATTCATGATGTTGAAACATGACTCTCACGACTGGTATGACGAACGAACACGCAGCCGTCTGTTTTGGATACTGGTCATCTCTGAAAGGTAGTGTGTTCGGTATTTTGTTTCACAGACGCTAATCATGCCATAGAGCCCATGCTGTGCGCAGAAATCGACCGATTACCCTACAGATTGGTCCTCTGAGTCCTCTCGTTGATGAGAACGAGCTCGGCCTCCGTTATCTAACATCAATATTTCAACCATTGAACGAAAGCTTCTTTGCGGTATGGAACGGCTGTGAACATGCCTGTAACAAAGGCTGGCTGCTTCGGCTCGAGCATGAAGTACGGATAGCCCTACCCCCGATTCTTGAAGTCTCAAACGAGGAGACAGCGAACGTGCGCATCTCTCAATTTTGGCTGCAAATCAAGCTATGGGAGCTTTTTCCTCGCTTTGGCTTCCTCTCGACTGAATCAGAACATGAGTGCCTCACGTTCAAGTATCCCATCGCGGTGGGTAGGGATCTTATAGTACTTGCTATGAAGCTGCCTATTCAGAGCTTGCGGGTCCACGGTGTTGGCATGGTAGGATTATTCAAGCGCAGTCTTTCTTCTTTACTAACATGGTCAGACTGAGAAGGTGTTCGATGTCGCGTGTGCTCTTGCAGACGTTCTTTCTTTTGTCCCATACACTGCGTCCCAGCTTGAGCTCAACCCTCCTGATTACCTGACACAGTTGATGTTACTCATCGCAAAGTTGCCCGGTGGCTCAACCAAGTTCGTGCCTTTGCTTCTTGCCAAAGTGAATGAGCTGCTTCCAGAACTCATGAAGTCGATGTGCGAAGCGATGCAGATGCCCATGCATACTATCAACGACCCGATGAGTCCAGATACCCGATTTCGGTACGAAGAGGAAGTTGGGCAAGGACTATACGCAGACCTGATGAAAGCAAGGTAGGGAGCGGGGAAAAGATCCATATGAAGGCAGTTCCAGATCAGCCAGAGTAGGAACCCTGGGAAGATCTAGTTGCAGAACTCCAGAAGAAGGTTGCGAACGACTACCTAACCACCACCAGTCAGCCTACTCATCTCAGCGACTCGCGTCGAGATGGCTCATCAGCCACCCCTTCCCTCCATGCAGCCAGATTTTCCCGACATCCGAGTCCAGCTCTAAGACAACGCACCACCCGTCACAGCCAGTTAGCATAGCGATCAGCGCTCACACGAACCTTGGTCTCAGCTCCTGCCTGCGCGAAATGGCTCCCTCGACGTCGTCATCGATCACCGTCTCGTACCCTCCACCAGACCCACACACGAAGATGAGCTCGCTGCTCAGACGGTTGTACCTTGTATCCCTCCTAGTCGATACCAGGGACTCCGGTTGCTCGTACGGTCGTGGTGGTAGTTCTCCATGCTCGTGCAGGTAGATGATTGCCCGCTCGAACTCGTTCGTCGCGTCAATGTTGGCAACCAGCCAGTGACCCACGGCGATGAGAAACGGCAATGAGACAGCGACGAAAATCCAACCGATAACGGCACGCAGGAATTGCGATACTGGATCGATCTTGTATGCCTTGCGGCGGCGGAACGTTTCGTGCCAGTCGGTGAAGCGCGACCCAGGCACTTTCAGATCGTACAAATCCCGTGCGAAGAAGAAATCCAGGATGCGACCGAAGGTGTTCTCGTAGAATGGATCGTTGTACGCTGCCAGTAGCCAGAACGACACGAACACGTAGGTGTTGTGGGCTTGTCGGAAGCTAGCCGGTAGAGGCAAGCGGCGTTGGAGGATATTGCCTAGGGCCCAAGAGGACAGTGTGACGAAGGCGATTCGTAGCTCCGTGGAGCTTGCGGCGAGGATGGTGATGAGCGCAAGACTCAGGAAGAGACGCAGCTTGCTTTGAGCTGGAAGCATTCTGGTGGTTGCTGTTGAGAATAAAAGAGAAGGGAGAAGTAATGCTTGGTGCCGGGACGTGGTTTCTGGTGGTATTGAGCTAGTGTGGTGTTTGCTAGAGAACAAGTCCTGGAAGGATGATAGACTATCCTTCACTTCGCTTGCTGAGTCGCAGCCGAAGAACAGACAATAGCATTGATGACTACCATTGAGCAGCCATTCGTTTACCCTGCCATACTCTACAATAGCATCGGGACAATAGCGAGAGGGCATTTATCCCCGACCCACTCCCACAAGCCAGTAAAAAACCATGCTGACAAGCCCCGGGATTACCAGTCGCTCTCGCTTCCGCCTCCCTCATTTATCAATCATGCGATAGGTCCAATACCACCCCCACGTTACCAAACTTCCAAAGCAATCCAGTCACCGACTTCGCAAATCCCCTCCACGCCCTCACCTTCTCAAACCTCCCTCACCAGCCTAGAACCCCTCCGACTACTCCCCGCCTCACTCCTATAATCCTCAACAAGAACCTTATGCTGCATCCTCCACTGCTCCATCAACATCCAATCCCGCGCTTCAATCCAACCCTGCTCCCTCTCCCTCTCCCTCTCACTCCCCACCATAGAGTCCCAGCCCGAAAAACTGCTTCGCCCTAGCACGGTACTACCCACGCCCCCCTCACCACCCCAATGCGCAACTCGCACATCATCCCCGCGGTCAGGGGACACATCGAACGTAGTCACTGTAACGGGAGATCCAGGGCTGGTGCTCGTGCTGGGGAGACGGGGTGCATGGTGATGATGGGCTGAGTAGGGGCTTGGATGAGCGGCATGCGGAGGCGGGGTGCGGTAGCGCCGCGTCTTCCACGTCCGAGGTAAGGTGTAGATCCATGTTGAGCGCAAACCGTCGTTTGGGGCTGGGCGGCGCGGCATCGTGGTCGCTGTTGGTATGGGGCTCGGGCTCGGGGTCGGCTTGAGGTGCATTTTATCTAGGAAGGTTCGTACTAGGGTTGGTTTTTCGGTGGGGGGCTGTGGGATGGGGTTGGGGTCTGGGTCGTGGTTTGGTGGTGCTGGGGTGGGTGTTGGGGGAGTTGGGGTTGCGGGGTTTCTGTGAGGGGGGGATGGGGTGGCTCTGTTACTGTCTTCTTCTGCTTCTTCCTCTTCTTGCTCTTGCTGCTCTAGATCGGGGGCGTGTTGGACGGCCCCGAGGTTTGTGGTATCGCCGACTTGGTCGTAAGGTTTCGTGTCGAAGTGTCGGCCGTTTTCGCTGCGGAAAGGTAACCTTACTCGTAAGGACGAGGAGTTGAAGCGTTTGGATGTTACACCGAGGGTAGCGAAGCGTGATTGGCGATTCGGTGGGGCCAGCTGGGCTTCGTCTTGGCGGGTTTCTTGCTTTGATTGGCGTTTGAGGTTGTATACGGTGCGCTTCTTGCGGATCTGTGACGGCGTTAGATGGGGGACGTTGTGTGAGGAGGTGAGGTGGATGGCAAGTGTCCTCTTAGTGATTGTACCAGACACAGTGAGGCCGTGGGACTCCACAGTATGTTTTGTGGTTATGAAAGCACTCAAAGATTCATTAGTATTATGACTTACCCAGTCCATACTAACGGTTGAGAGAAACTCAAGATATCGCTGTTGATTGCTAGGGGGAAGATGCACTTACGAAGGGAGGGGCAGCCTAAGCATACTCCATTGTGTGCATGTCATATCGAGGAGTAGCACATCACGGGGTGCATGTCGAGTCTGGTACTGGGAGCGGGGCACTCGCAATTGTGGGAACAGGGTCGACTGAAAGACCAAGCAAGTGTTGTGAAGAACCTTATATCACGTAATAAGGGTAGTCTGGATGTGATTGTTACATCACCATGAACTGAACAGTCTCCCCTCGGCCTCTCATGGCCACTCTGTGATGTCTCGTGAGCTCTCACTCCGATATCTCCAGATCAAAGCCGCAGCCTGCCGCTTCAGTCTCGACGCGGTAGAGAATAGCCTCGTAAAATCTCTTCTGCTTCACGAGAAGAGTCTCGGCAGCTTTGCGGCGCGTGAAGAACTTGTCATCACACCTTGGTACGCGGTTCTCGAACACCTCCAACTCCTTCTTGATCAGTTTCATTTCCATGTTTGTCATTTTCCAGGCGGCGTCCCACTGCTTTTCATTTTTCTTCTCTGTCTCCCAGAGCTTTCCGACCACATCACGGATCTTTCCGACTCTAGCTTGCTGCTCCGCCCGGTTTCGAAGCCCAGATTCAATGACCTTCTGCTCACGATCATACTGGCTACTTGCTGCGTCGACCTCGTCTTCATACCGCTCTTGGATCTGGGAAACGATGTACTGGCCCTGCTGAACGAATTTCCCCATCCATCCCCACAAAGTATCATGCTCCGGGTATGGGTTGACAGCCGTCTTGCAAGCGATATTTGTGGACGTCTGATGCAAAGTTAATGTATGTAGATTACGTTTCTGGGTCAAACCTACAGTTTGACCGTCTTCTTGTTTGCCACTCAGCGCGTGTTTGCAATTATCGCATATTTTGACTGTCTCATCTTTTGCGCATTCCGGGCTCTTCTTCGGCTTCTGGTGCGATGATGATTCTTTAGACATGCCATGATTGTGGTTGGTCTCACCAAGACCCGAGATGGTGATAGCTTGCCTAGATTTGATTGGTGTAGTAGACGATCGAGTGTAAGATACTGAAGGAGGCAACCAGATGGATTCACGGCCCCCGTCCATGAGGGAACCGTATTGTGCATCTGAATCATGGCGATCAAGTGCGACGCCTGCGAGCTCGGCTATGAGACGAAGGCTTGCAATCTGCTTTTCGAGTGCGCAGACCTCTCGTTCATGTGTCTCTTTGACTCTCTCAAACTGACGAGCTCTCTGCTCTCGCAGATTTGCCTTTGCAAGCTTGACTGCTCCAAACGAATCTGCGATGCACATGTCTTCTTTCTCATGCTCTTCCAACAAGGCGTTGTGGACGACGTTGACCACCTGGTTCGACGGCAAACGTTTGAACAATTTCTCGCGCTCGCCATACAAATCTTGGTGCTTCTCGGTGAGACCATGAAAGTCGTCCAACATGCTCTTGCTGGATTGAAACATGGCGCTCTCATCCTCTTCCGCCTGCTGGATTTTGTCTTCGCTGAGCTTTAAAGCATGCTCGCAACGATGAATAGCGGCTTCGATAGCTTTCTTGAGCTCTTCATTGGTATCATCAGTGACGGCCTCGGTGATCGATGGGAGCATTTCAAGAGAGCTACCAAGACGAGCAGCGTTGGATCCATCATAGGAAGTGTTTTCGTAGGATTCAGTGCGTGCCGTCGGGATTATCTGAAGAGAATCGGCGTGACGACCTCCACTCTGAAAGGTGGGAGCAAGAGGATTCATGATAGATCCGCGTTCGCCTTCGTAACTGTGTCGTGCTGTAGTCGTGTAGACTCAATCTCCAGCGGCGTAGCAGACTGAAGTTTAGCATGCCGGCGGTTGACAAGGTCGCGCCAGCGTGAACCTTCGACCATGCCGATGAAAATGAGCGTGAAGACTGAGAGTCTCGATTTAACCATCCGCGAAAGCGACGACTCGTACTCACAGATCATCCTCACCCAAGCGTGGTGATCATGAAGCGAGCCGGCCAGTCAACGTCCGATAAGATGCTTGTTCCATGGAAGTCGCCGTGTTCGTGGAGCTGCGCGCTGCTCATTTGATTGCGTGGAGCTCACCATGCGCATGAAAGACGATGGACCCGGGGAAAGGGTGCTGTTTATAACTCAGATGAGACTTAAGAGATCTGGCACTCGATTGTGGGAACAGCGTTCTAGTACGTGTCAAGCACAGATGATACGGGAAGAGACACTCCACGCGCTCATGCCATGGTGTGTTCAAAGAGTGCTGCACTGGGTGAGTCTATCGAGTCTGAAGATGGCTTGTTCGAGAAAGAAGTGAGAGAAAGGCAATTGACGATGATGACGCGCGCGAGTCATGCAACGCTAGCTCTCTCACCAAATCAAGTCGACAACCCACTGTACCGCATAATGACTGGGAAGAATGGCTCTTGCATCTAATCAATGGCTACATACTCAAGCATACCAGCGGTCCAACTCCGACGCATCATCGCCACCCTCACCTTGGCCCTCATCTATAGTGGAGGGCAAATTCCATGTGACTGACAGTTCGCTCAGCGCCAGCTCCATGTCGAACCAGGTCCTCATTTCAGCCTGGAAGCCTTCATCAAGGTCCGTCAAGACAGCACTTTCCCTCTGATCCACTTGTGTAAGTTCGCCTACGATGCTTCTTTTCTCAAGGCGCAGGGCACGTTCTTCTGCCCACAAGGCTTTGTCGAGATCGTTGTGTGCTTCATCCCCAGTCGTCTGAACCATGGTAACAACGTCCGACAAGATGCGAATGTTACCGAAAAGGCGGACACTGCGGGCTTGGAGGGCCAAACGCTGACGGTCGTGTTCGGCCTTGACTTGCTTCTTGTCTTTTTCGAAACGTTCTGTCAGGCTGATGATAGCTTGCTGGCAGTCTTGGATACATTTTTCGAGGGGTCGCTCGTCCCGCTGGGTTGATGGTTGGGTCAGTATGAAATCAAGGCAGGGTGGAAGGTACGGTCGTACGTACAGCTTTCAAGTCCTTTTCTGCTCCAAGCCCATGATCTGATCTTTTTGCACTATACTCTTCTTCTTCTTGCTCAACTGCCTCGATGCTCGAGCCACCTTCGCTTACAAGCCCACCCATGCTGAACTCCTTGTTGATGTCATATTCTTGTTCGTCTTTCTTGACGCCTTTCTCAGGAGATTTGGTCAGTGGCGCTGCATATAGCGTATCAGAAGCGTATTCCGAGAACTTTATAAACTCAGGGCGAGGTAGTACCACTTCTGAGGGCGGTTCGCAGGGGCTCGCCGCACTGTTCTTGTCCTTCTTTTTCTGCCGCTTCTTTCCCTTCTGTCTTCCCGTGGCCGAATTAGACTTCTCAGCATCCTTGGCTTCGTTTTCCACTTCCTACATGATCCCCGCAGCCTTTTCGTTTATTTCCGTCACGCTTCGATCAATGGCAGCCAACAGCTTGTCCTCGACCTTGAGACTGCATGTCAACTAGTATTAGCAGCGATTAGATAGTGATAAATTTGGAAGTTGTCGTACCATTGAACAATCTCTGAGATTGGTAATCGCATCATCCAATTGGTGACAAAGTCTGCATCTTCTACATCATCTGTATACGTCTCGCTGACCTTCCTCTAGAGGTGCATGCCGATCTTTATATACTGCTCCCGATTGAGTTCCGTGTCGGCCATGGCAAATGAATGCAGTGCTGGTAGTGAATGTCGAACGATAAGTGTGTAGTTTGTAGCGAGAGCAGTGACTCCGTAAGAACTGATGATGCCGGTGTTTGTATCTTTGAGGAACGAGGTGGTTGCAGAGCCAAAGCGGGGGAAGTACCCTATCTGTTCCCAGGTCAGGAATACGCGTCAGAATCATTGTTATTGCTGTGACTACCAAGTATCACTGCTGTTTCGATCTTTGCTGGCACCTGCTGGATTTGTGAATGATTCCCAACAAGAAAGCCAACGTCAACGCAAATGTTTAGAGACTAAAGCGCTAGACCTGAGATCAGTGTTGCTTCACAATATCACACTTATTTACCCCACGCAGATATCTTCGCTCTAACAGCTCACCCGATATCCATCACAGCACCTCAGTCAATCGCCTCACTTCGTTGGGAAAGGGCCTGTGTATCTTTGAGATATGCGCCAGGCGCAGACCGGCTCTAGAGCAGGCAATGAGCAAGGAAGTTAGGCCCACATTAGGGAAGTTGTTCGAGGGGGAAAAGACGACAGTGTGCCGGGAAGCTGGGAGAGGGAGGGCAGGTGGTACACATAGACCACGTGACGTATTCGTTAAGCTGATGGCTTGCTGCGATGCATAGAAGGCGCGTCTGGTATGATGACGCAGGTGGCTGCCCAAAGACTGTGACACATGACGACGTTTCCATGGTAAGAAAAGCTGGAGTCCAGCTAGTCGCTTCTCACATGATAGCTTCGGCGGCGTGAGGTTGTTGCCTGAGCGAATAATGCGCATATACATTTGAGTCCAGCGAACTAGCTGCTATTTCACACTACATTCTAATCCACCATACATGCCCAACAATCGCACATGAACAATCGTGAGAGCCAAACATCAAGAGAGCCAGCCACCACATGCCTGATAGCATGCCAGAAGGGTATCCAAGCAAAAATATCCAAATCTTCAAAAAAAAGTCAAGTTCAACTCCAAGGTCGAAACCAGAATCGCTTGCTGTCGTCCAATAATAATTCATGACATTCGTAGAAAGTTTCAATAAACGCCCTGCCACACAAAAAAGGTCAGGAACGGTTCATTTCTTCATTCGCGCAATAAGCCGCCAATGCCGAGACCTACTCCTTGATCGAGGCGTCCGCGTTTCGGCGGACTGGTTTGAGTGCGGAGATCCGCGGTTGATGGCATGCGGCCTCGCTTGAGCTCGTTTGCGCGCGTTAGGCCATGGCCCTTCTTTACTTGGCCGAATATCTTGCTCTGAACAAGATTCGAGGGTTGCAAGGCGGGTGCGGACATCATGCCTTTTGCGGGTGGTGCTTTCTGGAGTAAGCTTCTCGCCATCTGGCTGGCTTGAGATTCGGGTACTTCATCTTCTTCCCGATCGGTGAAGGCTTCCTCTTCGTCAAGACTGGATGCAGTGATGGTCGAGTTGCTACTTTGGCGCCGTGCATTGGATGGCTTTTGTTGGTAGTGCGCAGGAGGTGCTGACTGAGGAATGTTGGATGGAATGAGGAGTGGGGGCGTGCGAGGAACTTCAGCACGGGGGTAGCCAGCTCGGCGGTTGGGCGTTTGAGGAAGTGACGACATTGACTGTGCGCCTCGCTGGTGGCTGAAGCGGGATCTTGGCGGGTGCACTCTGTTTGGGGTGGAAGGTGCTGTGGAGACTTCCTGACTCAGCATCTTGTCGGCCAACAAAAGAGCCTCGAAGTTGTTCTGGCTTCTGCTTTCCTGCGAAAGTAGAGGCGGTACGCGGCCGAGGCGATTTCTTGGGGTAGGCTGAGCTGGGGTCCCAAAGTTGGACCGCGGTGATGATTGCTCAATTTGCTCAAGGAGAGGCGCAATGTGATCACGATTCTTGCGGATTCTGGTCTTGAGCCTGTCATTCTCCTCCAAGAGGCTTGCGAGCTCGCCTTCCCGGTGTTCGGTGAGACGTTTTTGCTGCTCGTACATGTCTCGAAGTTCCTCGTTCTCGCTTTGCAGCATCTGATTCTGGCGGCTCAGCTCAGATAGCATAACGGCATTGGCCGCGTTGGCAGACACCTGATATGTCTGTTCAGGCGCGGCCGCAGTTGTCCGGCGTTTCTCCTCGGCCTGCTGCAGAACGTCAAGTTCTCTTTGAGCCATAGCGAGCTCAACAGCCATGCGGCTGGCAGACTCTTGGCTCTCCATTACAGCCATGTTGTACTGTAGCTTGTAGTGGGCTGCAGAGAGCCGCATGTCGCGCAGTGCATTTGACAGGCTGTTCACCATGACCCTCAGCTCCTCTGCGGAAGCACTATTCACCTGATCCTGTGGATATAAACCCGCGCCCATGTCTGTCAAGGCAGACGGCTGGTCGGGCAACTTGCTGGTGGGAGGAGGGGAAGTGAGCTGCGGAGTAGGGGGAGTAGGCGTTCGCATTGCAGCACGAGTACCAGGCACCTGAGAAGAGGGCGGAGGCGTCATGGAGGAGGTTATTCGAGGTGCGGGGGATGTAAACTTCAAGCGGTCTGGTGAGGCGGGTTTTGATGTGGTGAGGGGAGCGCCCGAGTCCGCAGGCGAAGCAGATCGAAGCTTGGGCGGCGTTTCAGATGGCGCATGTTCGGTGGTAGGCATCAATGAGTCCTGGGCCAGTTGATACTGCGGTGCGTGGGACTCCATTCTGCCCGAGGCGCGATTGGCCTGAGCACTGCGCAACACGGGTGCGAGAAGTGCGAGAAAATAACGGCGAGTAGAATTGGGCTTTGTGAAGTCCAACTCTGATACACAGCAAAGACGATGTCAAAGAAGGTCAAAATGGAGCGCGGGGCTGCGAGACGCGGTACAGCAACAATGCTAAGTGTCGAGCAGGAAATAGGCAGCGGCAGGGGTGCGCGTCGGTGCGCGTCGGCCAGAGAGGGGTCGCGAGGATTATGCGACGGTGATGGCCTCCAATCGGGGGGTGAATAGGCGGTTGCCAAAGACGTGGCTCTCGTAGCGGTGGTCTTGAGTGCGGAGAGACGAACGATGCGGCGGTGCGGAAGGCGCGTGGAGGTTGGAGCGTGGGCCCGCTGCTTGTAAGTGCGAAGCTTGGAAGGCCCAAGGCCAAGGCCTAAGGCCCGGAACGGAAACATTGGACCTCTCCTGTCGGCTGGGCAACGGCTGCCCTCCCGTTCACGCTCAGACTCCCACCTGCACCCGGCGCGGAGAATTAGGGTCGCGAGAAGCAACTTGTCCTGCAGCGAAGGACCCTATTCCTGGTTGGACATGTGTTTCGCCTTTCCTGTCTGCATGAACGCCTTCCCAGCTCTTAGGTGTTGCATCGTATAGCGAGCGACACCATGGACCCGTCCTCCTCGATTCCACGCCCCTCTGGCATCCCCAGGCCGGCGCCCGCCTCTCGCCTGCCAGTGCTAAGGCCGTCGGCAAGCCAGTCCCAGCTGCGTGCACCCGCGTCTTCGGATCAACTGCGCAAGAAACCGTCCCTGTCGTCCATTTCGCGCCCAACCAACTCGACCCTGCAGAAGAAAACATCCAGAGCGTCGCTTGTGTACCCCAACGGCCCACCATCAGCCGCGTCCTCGAACGCCACCCCTACCGCCGCACCCTCCAACTCGACTTCAGGTCGGACACCCCTTGCCTCTTCCCGCCGAACGAGTGGGATCCCCAACTTTGGCCAACGTCGAGTCTCTACTGCCGTCTCCACCACCAGCGATGCCCCCGCTTTCAAGAGACAGTTTGCCCGCCCGCCCTCGCGCCAGTCCAGGGATGCGTCACGGCCGACTTCATCGTCCACCCCTGGCGGCCAGGAAGACACGTTGGGTCGGTTAGAAGGCTTCCGGTCGGCTTCAAGGGCATCTTCCCGCGCGAGCTCGAGGGCAGGTCTCCGCGAAAGCGACCCTGAGCCCGAAAGTGCCATCTCAGACGAGCTGGACCAGCTGGGGCAGCCGGAGCAGACACAGAAGAAGAAGAGCAGGCCTTCACTTTCCGAGAGGACCATAGAAAGTCTATCACAGCTAGAGTCATCCCCAGCGCCAAAGAAGGGAAGACGCAGGTCGAGCTTCTTCAATGGAGACAACAGTATGCCGCCCCCGCTACGACCAGCCTCCTCTATGTCAAATGGCAGTAGACCATCGACAAGTGACGGTGCGCAACAGCCGCTACCAGCCACACCGAAGAGATTGGGCGTTCCCTCCAACAGATTGTCCATGACAGCTCCAGGAAAGCGCAGTGCAAGCGCCAGCGTCATCACACCTGCTGCAACCCCTATCAGACAGTCATCCATCTCACGCCCCACATCGACCATCAAGAAGCCGGCGCTACCCTCCGTGCAGAATCCCCAAAACACCCCTAAACCTCGTCCATTGGCCAACAATAAAAGTCTCGCCGTGCGAACTCCCAGAGCTCGAGCATCCATGGGCAACCTGTTTGGGCAAGCAGTCTCGCCCCCGGGTACTGCTGTCGCTTCCCCAAGTCAGGACACACCGGTCAGGAAGACACCGGATACCGTTCGAAGGGTCGCCAGCTCTTCGGCAGCCCTGAGGGATCACATCGCGAAGGCCAAGGCTGCCAAAAAGCCGGAAGTCGCCGCTACTCCTCCCGAAACACCTGCAAAAACCGGGAGCTCTTCCAATGCACTGAGAGAGCAGATCGCAAAGGCTAGGGAAGCTGCAAAGCAGCAGCGCGCAAAGGCGGAGCCGATCAGGAACAGTACACCGCCTTCGGATGTTATTGTACCCGATCCAGCTGAGATCGCGACCTTTGATTTCGGATTAGAAGATGACCCCTTCAACCAAGGCCACAAGGGTGCCAAGTCTGTCTTGCGCCGTCGCATCGATGGTGCTCGTGAAGACGGCCGACTCAACATTGCTGCAATGGGCCTGAAGGAAATCCCCGATGATGTTCTTTCGATGTACATTTACGATCCCAACGACACCAAGGTTGCTTGGGGCGAAGTGGTAGACCTCACTTCCATCCTGGCTGCGGATAACGAACTGGAAGTCATTCCCGACAGTATGTTTCCTGATGTGTCGATTGAAGACATGATTGATTCTGATGAGGCTGGGCCTCAATTTGGGGGAGTTCAGAATATCGACTTCCACGGTAACATGCTTCGAGAACTGCCAATTGGCCTAAGACGACTCACACAGTTGTCCAAGCTGAATCTTGTAAGTGCCTACTTGGGCTAATGGCGCCCCATTGCTTGCGCACACGTATATATCACTAACCATTCCCAGTCGAGAAACAAACTTCCCATGGAGATATTTGATATCATTGCCCAAATCCCTACCCTTCGGGAATTGAAGCTGGCGGAGAATGATCTCACCGGTGATTTGTCGCCAGCTGTGTGCGATCTGTCCGCACTAGAGATTTTGGAACTACAATCCAACAAGTTGACTGACCTCCCAAGCGGTCTCGAGCGCTTGACCCAGCTTCGAACTCTTAACGTCTCTGACAACCAACTTCGCGCAATTCCTAGCGAGCTATTTACTTCCGCTCTCATCGAACTTCAAGCGTCAAAGAACCGTCTCGAGGGTACATTGTTGAGCCTGACTTCTATTCCACATCTTCAAGAGCTGCATGTTGCCCAAAACTTTCTGGTTTCACTCTGCGACAGCGATGCAGTCGAGATGCCTGCGCTAAAAGTTTTGAACATCTCCACAAATCGACTCACTTCTTTGCCTGGTGTGTCAAGCTGGGGCAAGCTCATTACCCTGCTAGTGGGTGAGAACAAGCTTGCTGCCTTGCCAGAAGGCTTCACGAATCTGCAGCAACTGCGCACTGCGGACTTTACCGGCAACGATATTACCCAACTCGACGAGAAGATTGCTCTTATGGAGAGTCTCGATCACCTCACCGTCGCTGCGAACCCCTTGCGGGATCGAAAGTTTCTTACCATGGGTACTGAAGACATGAAGCGTGACTTAGCATCTCGGCTACCTGCTGATGATCTCCCGGCTGACGTTGACGAAGATCTTGGCGCTGAGAATGTTGAAGAGACTCAGTCCAAGTGGGAACTTACACCTTCTGGTACATTGGATCTAGCAGACAAGGATATGAGCGAGCTTGAGGTTGATGATGCTACATCAGAAGTCCTAGTGGATGGTTTGCGTCAGCTTCACCTGCAGCGCAACAAATTCGACTCCATTCCATCAATATTGGGAACCTTCCAACACCTCACCGTGCTCGATCTCTCCAGAAACACTATCGAAGTAGCATTGTCGGCACCGCTTGAACTGCCACAACTTCGGGATCTTCGTCTTGCCAGCAACAAGCTGACGTCTTTGACATCGCTGACAGCGCATCTCACAGCACCACACCTAATCACTCTGGATGTCTCGATCAATCGCCTCAGTGGTGCTCTACCCACACTTCATACATCATTCCCATCGCTTACTACACTGCTAGCATCCGACAACAAAATCTCCGAAATATCTCCCGAAAGCCTGGCAAACCTGCGCATTGTGAATCTGGGCAACAATGATATCGAACGTCTTGAGCCCCGTATCGGTTTACTTCAAGGAACCCTTACCGGCTTTGAAGTCGAAGGAAATAAGTTCAGGGTACCAAACCGACAGGTACTGCAGAAAGGTACAGATGCAGTACTGATGTGGCTCCGAGACAAAATCCCAAGGGAGAGTTGGAGGAGTGCGGACAGTGCGGGTACAGAGTTTTTTGATGCCGACGATGGAGGTTTTTAAGTTTCTTGGATGTGGTCTAGACTAGGGTTGTGGTCTTGGGTGGAAAATACGGTGGGATAAGACACTGGGTTGGGTTCAGGGTTACTGGGGATTTCTTCTGCTTCTTGGGTCATAGTTTAGCGTTTTCTTGTAATTTATTCGTGTAAATCATTTACCGGAGGGCACAATAAAGTCATTTATGTGATCACGGGCATCTTTTGGTGGGCAGGGAGCAATTTTGGGCTAGTCGTCAGCAGTTGAATCTAGACTCTTGCAATATTTACATTGCGTTTCCAGAACTTGCTGTCTTTGAAAAAGCCATTCATTATTGCACGAAATGCACTGCCATTGCTACACTTTGATATCGACGTTGGTGGTGTCCACGCGGCATGGGGGAGGCCCACTTGCTAGTAACGCTAGCGCCGGCAATATGTTTGGCCGACCACTCGGCTCGCGCACGCTAGCAAGCCAGGTCGAAAATTGCTGGTGAACTTCGAGATTTCTTTCCCCGACAGCCGTACGATAACTAACCACCAGGTCCGCCATCGAGGTACGTACGCTATGTCCGCATCGCAATGCTTGTCGAGCGCATCCGCACCGCAACATTCCACCGCGATGCGCAACTCGCCAGGACACAATTGGACGACAGGAGGCTGATTTGAGGATAGACAAACCGACACAATGGCGATCAAGCACAACCAGCAGCTCCAGAAGAACCATTTCCACAAGGACTGGTAGGTTTCGAGGAGACGAGATGTTGGCAAAAGAGCAGTCCACTGACTTGATGACAGGCAACGCTACGTCCGCGTGCACTTCGACCAGGTAATTCCCCTCTCACTTCGCTGAGAGTTGTGGCGCCTGTGTGCAGATTTCTGACATTGCAAACAGCCTGGCAAGAAGTCCTCCAGACGCAATGCTCGTGTTGCCAAGGCTGCGAAGGTCGCCCCCAGGCCCGTTGACAAGCTGAGGCCTGTCGTCCGCTGCCCTAGTAAATATCTCCTACTTCGACCATCTGTCATATTCGCTAACTGTAATAGCCGTCAAGTACAACCGCCGTGTCCGTCCCGGCCGTGGCTTCTCTCTCGTTGAGCTGAAGGGTACATTTGTTCCTACGAACCCCGCTGAACAATACTAACAAGAACAGCCGCCGGTATTCCCCGCAAGTTCGCCCGCACCATCGGTATCTCTGTCGACCCCCGCCGCCAGAACCTTTCTGAGGAGGGCCTCAAGGCCAACGTCGAGCGTCTCCAGGAGTACAGGAAGCGCCTCATCCTCTTCCCCCGCCGCAACGGAAAGACCAAGCAGGGTGACGCCTCCGCCGAGGACGTCAAGGCCGCCAAGAGCGGTGACAACCTTGTCAGCAGCACCGCCGCTGCTCTGCCCATCAAGAACGTCACCGAGTTCGAGGAGGGCCCCATCAGCAACTACCAGGCCACCGAGAACGCCTACAAGACCCTCCGTGAGGCCCGCTCCGAGGCCCGCCACGTCGGCCAGCGCGAGAAGCGCGCCAAGGCTAAGGCTGAGGAGGCTGAGGCCAAGAAGAAATAAGCTACTCGCTGAAGAGACTGTTTGGTTCTTTGCTATGGCTTACGACACTATAAAAGTCAGGGTTACGATACGGCAATGGGTATTCCCAGCCTGGGCATTCCCAGCATGGGCGGCGTCATGGTTAGGTCTGTCAAGAATGACAGCTTGTGAATGATACCTAGTTTTCTAAATGCAAGCCGTGCCCCCATCACAAATAATCTAGCTTTCCCTCTCTGGACCCAACTGTGGAAGTCGATATCCACGTATGCACTGATGAAACAGAAAGTACTGGATTATGATCTATGATCTTGCTTGCATCAGCCACAACTGATCGCAATTGCAAAGTGAAACTGACCAATTCCCAGATGAGGCGCCTCATAATAGTATGCGATCTTGGAGTATCATTGCTCGAAGTTCTCATCGGATGGCCGCTGGGCAAGACCCTGAGAACGCGATGATGTTGAGTACGTTATGGGTTTAGCCGTAGAGCTAAGTCCGACCCTTGACACATGGGCGAGCAGTCCGCGCCCGACCTCCACTACCTCTTCGCCCACACGCCCCCATCATCAGCAAATACGCAGATGAGAGCCAGAGCGGCGCAAGCAATCTCGCGGGCTACGTGAGACACGTTCAGAGGGCTGAGAGTGAAGCTTACAAGGGCAATGCTATTACAAGGCTCTTCCACGTTGCTATTCGATCGTCTGCGCATGGTGGCGTTGAGAGGTATGACCTGGCAATGAGCAGGCAGGCGCCCAAGCATGCTCAGCCTTCCCCTACAACAAACTCTCAGAACTTCGCTCTGTCTTATACCCGTCTTCACTTTTCTCGCTATCGATCGACTTCTTTATCGTCGGTCTAAACTGCTGATTCTGCCTTTGTGTGATTAGCAATCGCATAAAGCTCTTCCCGTCAGACTCACATCCGAATTCGTAACGCGAGCAGCTGGCACCGAATAATGCGATCCCCACAAGCTTTTTTCCAGACATCCTACTCAGAAGCTTTAGCTCCGGGGATATGTCGCAGCCCCTTCATGTCCCAGCTGGGACTGACCTGGTGATCGACAATAACAGCGAAGAGACTCATCCACTACCTTACGAGCATATCCGGATGCTTGGTCACGGCGGCAATGCGAGTGTCGAAATGGTTCGCGACACCAACACAAGCGCGGTATACGCCCGAAAGATCATCAGAAACGTATACTCACGGAATGTGGCGGATGCGAAGAGGAGATTCCTCAATGAAGTCCGCATCATGCAGCGGCTCGAATCGAACGATCATATCGTCAAGGTCCACGCTACTTGCATCAAGAATCGGGAACTTACCCTCATTCTCGACCCCGTCGCTGATGGTGGGGACTTGGCGACGTTCCTGCAGAACTACCGAGACACCGGGAAGTCATGGTTCGGCGGTCTTGTCAACAGTGAAAATCGTGCACATAATGAGATACTATGGAAGGCTCCTGGATGCCTTGCTTCCGCGCTGGATTTTATACACGCAAGAGCAATCAGACACAAAGACATAAAACCGCAGAACGTTCTAATCCATCAAGGCAAAGTTCTTTACACTGATTTTGGGTTGTCCTACGACTCCAGTGCCGCCGGCCACAGTACGACAACGGGGCAGCCGCAGGGCCTGTCCAGGAGGTATTGCGCACCCGAGGTTATTGGGTGGGAAAGTCGGAATTCGAGGTCTGACATTTTCTCCCTCGGTTGCGTATTCCTGGAGATACTTCTGGCCATCAACCACGATGCCTATTGGGACCGAGTGTACGGAGGCAGATTCTACGAAACACTTCGCGTCTCTCCGGAGATAAACCCACTTAATTTGTCAATTTGCACTGTATATCCGTTCGATGTTGAAATGATACAGAGTATGACCGTGGAAGATCCGGCGATGAGGCCAACAGCACGGCAAGCTTTTTTCGAGCTGATCCACAATGCGATAGCATTTGAATCAGAGCCATGGTGTTGTTGCACTTGTCTACAGATGTATTATGACATGGAAGCTGCTTTAGATGAAGCCTAAATATTTGATGATTGACCTACCTCGTAAGTCTATCTTCATAGAATTTTAGCAAATGTACAGGGAGGCGACGCGTAAAACGCGCCCTCAATTACTCCACACTACCAAATTTACATTCTTACTGTCCCGTAGATTACGACACACAAACTACTAGTCGGCTTTGAATGCACCATATCCTCTCATCAACCATGATTTTCACTTTCCATACCTAGGTATGATATAGCACTGCGTTCACCATCCTGCTAACACTGCAGACTAAAGTCCCAAAGCGTAGCACTATCAAGCTCCAACGGCGTCTGCAAATTCAGCACCTCACACTCATTCAACCCATTATCGACCTGACAACTTGCCATAAGATCCGCAGCCGACCACTCGGGAAAAGCCCCAATCTGCTCAAACGGCTGCTGATACCCAGCCATTTCGGCGATCGTCTGGGGACTAGGATCCGTACCGAACTGCGACGACGCCGTACCCATTCCATCACTGCCTTCTTCTTCGTACGCCGGCTGCGTCATATTCGACGTCGTCGTGTCGCGAATCGCTTCATCCAGCATATCCGTCAGGCAGCGGGCGGCGAGGAAAGCCATATCGGACTTCCGACCTAGATACCAGAGACCTTCTATGCAGTCTCCGCATCTACGCCGCGCTTGCTCGCGCTCTTCTTCACTGGGATCGTCGGCTGCGATCTGAACTAACACGTATCCTGCCCTGCACAGCGAGCGCACGAAAACCACGGTCCACGGCTCCGTCAGCAGCGCGGCTTGATTGAGCGCGAAATGAAAGTCTTCAGCGCTTTCACTCTGGCTTGCGCTGTGTATACTCGCCAGACTCAGATCCGCCACCGCCAACGCATTTTGTCGTCGTAGTGTCGCGACTAGATTCGACGCTTGCCGGAATGTGCGTTCATTGGGGAGGGATAGCTTGGTTGCGTCGATGGTGCAGAGTAGGTCTGAGAGAAGGAATGTGGCGAGATGCCAGTGGCCGGCGAGTAGTATGTACCAGGATTGCACGCGTTGGGGCAGCGTGGCGTGGTGCTGTACGCAGTCGGAGAAGAAGGGGGCGTACGTCTTTGTCCAGTGGTTGTAGACTTGGAAGGCAGCGTTTATTGCCGACTACACCGTGTGTGAAGATAGTTAGTCAGATGATCACTCAAGGCCCTGGGGGGAGAGGAATTGTTTCTTTAGGATGTGGTACGTACCTCGATTCTGCTCGGGGAGACTTTCCGCGAGACCAACGCTTGGAGATGCGCAACACGCCGGAATAAAAGCACCTTCACGGGTGCCGCGGAGCTCAGTGTTGCAGCTGCGACCTTGTAGCTACACGGCCATCGAGCCGCTTCAGGATCGACTTCCAGCGATCCATCACGGGTGAACAAATCGCCCCAGACCTCAGCTTCCCGCGGAGCAGGGAGAGCTCTATTGCCAGCACCAAAACCCCACGCAGCATTATCCGCCATTGTGAATTGATCTCCATACATCTTGGGCGGAACCGGAGCAGGCGATTCCCGATACTTGTGGCTGTCCGGTTGCGGTAGCTCACAGTCTTCATCATCAACGACCACAGCTCGTTCACAGATAGCAGCGGATAGGGTATCGAACATGACACCAAGCCAATACAGCAAATTGAACGTGTCGCGATCTTCGTCGCTCAGCGGATCCTTAGGCTCGCCGTTTCCGCGACTGGCCACCTCCCGCTCCAGCCTCTCCAGCTTCCGCCGCTGGGCGAGAATCTGTCGCAGTGCTGTTTCCAGAAACACGGGGGCATCGTCATCTTGGATCAGGGATTGGAAGTAGTTGAAATCTATTTTCGACTTCCGATCCGGCCGGGGGAGCGGGCGTGTTACGTCGAGGGGCCGCTGGGTGAGTGAGAAGATGATCAGGGCGAAGACTACGCGGAAGGAATCGATGCGTGCGGCTCGGTGGAGGAGTTCGGATGTTTGGTGCCAGAGCGATTCTTGCATGGATCGCTCGAATTCGTTGGATTGCGGGAATTCGTCGCCCATGAAGCGGGTGTCGGTGGCGTGGTATCTGGTTCCCCTCTCACCTGCTTGAGCCCATTGGGAAGCGAAGGCTACGATGGCCATGTTTAGAGCTTTGGAGACGGTGCGCTCTTCTTCGGCTGTCAGGGTGCGGATGCGAAGGGAGGCGTATGCTCGATCGAGTTGGATGACGCGGTTGTACATTCTGTTCGACCAGGATGAGCCCCATTCTCGCGAAGCCTTTTTCGCCGAGATGGAGGAAGGCCTGTAGTGTTTTATAGTGTACGGGCAGTTGTGCTCTGTGAGCCAGCATGAAAGTGAGTTCTCCATACTATCGTTGTAGATGCGCAGTAAGCCGTTGGTGACGAAACCCCGGGAGCTTCTCTCGCCTAACAGTATGTCTCTGAACGGGGAGATGGAATCATCTTTGTGGTAGCGGCGATGGCGGCCTGTGTCAAACGAGGACCGTCCCGAGCGGCACGATTTGAAGAAGCTGGGTCTGGCGCTTTTACGTGACTGCACTGGACTGAGTTCGTCAAAAGATATCGCGTCGTTCGTTCTGTCTTCGGCATCTTCCATCTGCGTCATATTGAAGCAATTGTCCTGCTCTCCACCTTCGCCTAGTGACGACAACCATTGCGCACTTCGATCTGGGAGTTCGTACTGAGTATTGTTCACGCTAGACTGAAGCCGTGGTCGACCCTGGAAACTATGAGAGCGGGTCGATGCAGATCCTTCGGTATAGCCGTTACTACTCTGGAAGGACGAACGCCTCCGCTTTCGTTCGCGGTCCTGATGATTCTCCGACGCTGTCTTCAGCCAGTTGAAAGTGCAGACCTGATTCTTCCGGTGACAGTTCGAACACGTTTGATTCGCAAAGTCCGCACACTTTTCGGCATCGCAGGCTCGCTTCCCACGCCGACACGAGTCGCAGCTCCGGCGTTGACGACGACGAGGGGGTTCGGGCAATATAGCAGGTTGAGGGATGGCGTGTGCGGGATATGTCGGTGTTGTGAAATCGTCAGAGCTTTCTGTAGATGGCTCGCTGGGCAACTCAGTCATAGTACTGCTGTCAAAAGTCTTCAACATGGTCGCTCTTCGGGGTTGTCAATGGCTGTGGTGATGACTGAAAGTAGTTCGGAATCGGAACGCACACGAATGAGCTTGCAACGTGTACTTGAGTCAAATTGCATGAGATATCGATGGCCGCGGACGCGTACAGGCTCCTGCAGCGACCCCGCTTTTCTACATTCACTCTCTCCAATGCGGGGGATCAGCTACGAGGATGAGAAAGAAGAAAAGTCTCCGAGACGTCATTTTTGAGTTCCAGTATGGCTGAATGGTGGAAATGATTTGTTTGCTTCCGCTGCAAGCCGATACGTGAGTGAAAACTGCTGCGAGGGGCGGACAAGCAGCTGAATAGGGCATTTGTTTGGATCAAGTGTTGAAGCAGAAGTGTTTTAGAGATCGGGCCGCATACAACAGTGGCAGTGACAGACATGTAAGTTGATATTGGCGTTCGGTGTTTTTTCTGTCACACTAGCGTCTTTTCGGCTTCTTATAGCCGAACTTCGATCGATCCCACCGTCTCAAGCGCGTTGCCCCAATTCCGCTCTTCCCCTTCCATCATCTCACGTCAGAGTTCCTGCCCCCACAATCCGACATGTCATCAGAACTCGTGCTGCTATCTATAAAGCCTGGTACACGGCCGACTCGATGGCACCCCATAGATTCAAGACCTTTGCGTCTGCAAAAGGCAATAGCTGCGTAGCAACGATGCCCGCAACTCTCTTCTCTCGATCACACCACCACCAAAGATTAGGCAAGCCTGCCCAGAATGCTGTGCTCGCTGATCTTCCCGTGGCACCTGCTCCACTCAGCATAAATGTTAAGCCCCATCCCTGTGGACCGTTGCCAGGTACCGGATATATCTCCGGTATAGCGTTGGTCAGATCAGGCTTCGCAGCCGGGATGCCCTGGCGTGCGAAATCTGGGAATTGGGTGATCTGATTCTGGAACATTGCTTCCACGGTAGACGGGGTGAGGATTCGTTTGCCTGTTGTGGGTGAAGTGCCGTTGTTGAGGAGCATTGCTAGGATTTCTGCTGCGATGTCAGTGACCATGATGCGGACTCAGAATCGAACTGCGGGATATCAGAGTTGGACGTACGGGCATACTCTCGGGGCTTCGCGAAGCAGCCTGCTCCTCCGCTGTAGAAGAAGCTCGGTGAATGATCCTCATCTGGTAGTAGAGGGCGTCTTAGCAGATGGTCCTACCACAGACGATAAGGTCAGTACGTCATCCTCCGTGGCTGAGTGTTCTTTGCTTACTCTCCTTGATAGCTTTCCGTTTGCATCTCGGCTGTTCATGTACGCGAGATGTTGCAACATCTCAGCGTGCGGTTTCATCGAAATGTTGTTCAGTCCAAGCGGGGCGTAAATGTTCTTCTGACAGTACGCCTCAAGCGTAAAGCCCGTTGCTCTTTCCAATACTTTGCCGGCCCTACATGTCGTACACTCAGCGCTTGTCGCAGGTCTTTCTTCTTCTGACAGTACGTACCAATCAATACCAAGCCCGTATTCCCAACCCTCGCCGGGTTGATGCACAAGCGGCTGCTTGACGTCGAACTCGAGCCCTGAGAACTCATCCCATCCTGCGGGTCGACTGAAGTCTCTCAACCTCTCGTTGAAGAAGGTGTACCCAAATCCGGCTGTGTGAGATAGCAGCATGCGGAGGGTAATGCCTCGCTTCTTCGGCACGAGCGTTCCATCAGCCTGCAAGACCTCGACAGCCTTCAACTCCGGACAGAGCGACTCCACCTGCGCCGGATCGTCCAGGGTGAGGGTTCCCCTTTCGACCAGCTGCATTACAGCGACACCCACAATCATCTTGGTGCATGATGCAATCCAGAAGACGCTGTCGAGGGTCATGGGCTCCTTACTACCTGCTCCTCGCTTCCCCGCTGCGTGGCAAAAGAGTTCTTCGCCATCCTTGCCGACAACCACAACGACTGCACCGGGTATACCAACTGTCTGGTCTGCGCATGCAGCATCGGCGGTTCGCGAAAGGTCGGCGAGGGTCTGGGCGGAAAATCTGCTCATGTTGCAATCTAGCTTGGTAGGTGGTGAGGCTAACGAATGATGAAAACTTGTATCTTCAATGAGTACACAGATGAAGACTCAATGTGTCGCTCATGGGTAAATACATGTCGAAGGCACCTACGCTTCGATCATAGTGTTTGCACAGCCTGCGATGCTTTCGCTCACCGGCACCGCAACATCCGGACGCAAGGCCATGTAACCTGATAGAGAAACATGGTTCCATTTCCCCGCAATCCGCTAAACTCGTGCAGGCTTGATGTTGTCGTGCTTCAATGGAAGCGTCGATGATCTGCAGCCCCGCCCGTGCCAAGCCGTCGGCATACACCCATGCGGAAGCGCCTGCGGAAGCGCAGACAAGCAAGTCCGCAAAATCTAGTCGATACGGTAAGTGGGTAAACGTCTTCAAGCGTGGGCAATGCGGCTGGCCAAGGCTATAATGGTACAGGACCCACAACATCGTATGTTCGAAACACAAAAGAGCCATCTGAGCACTGTACGGATCGCGGAAGTTTACGGGCCCGCCGGTTCAGAGTGCTTTCTGCATTGAGATGAGAAGCAGATGGACGGAGCCGGCGGCGAAAGTTTCCCTGTTGGAAGTGCTCGCAGATACATTGGATCAAGAGATACACTGAGTCAATATGAAGATATAAGAATGTAGGAAGTCGATTGACGAAACCATACAATCAAGTCAACTCAACGCATACACTTCCTTGACATTTTCTATCTTTCAACATGAAGATTAAGACTGAGCTCAAAGAGTACGCCCAGCGCCTTGGTAACACAGGCCCATATGCTGACAACCTCGACGTCGATGCTCTTGTTGTCGGCGGAGGATTCGGCGGCATTTACTGTTGGTATGAGCTGAAGAAAGCGGGCTTCAACACGGTCATCTATGAAGCCGGCAATGTAAGTCTATCGTCCCCAACAAATATCATCAATCTAATAATTTCTTCAGGATCTTGGTGGTACCTGGAGATGGAACTGCTACCCAGGTGCTGGCGTAGACTCTGAGGTCCCAGAGTATCAGCTCTCCATCCCAGAGACATACAAGGACTGGGTCTGGCCTAATAACTACCCCGACTACAAGGACCTTCGCGGTTACTTCGATCACTGCGACAAGGTTCTCGGGATCAAGAAGGAAACTGCCTTCAACAGCGTCGTGGTCGATGCTCAGTTCAACACCAAAGAGGGCAAGTGGACCATCAAGACCGCCGATGGCCGTGTTGCCAAAGCCAAGTACTTTGTAGTCGCCGCCGGTTTCGCCGCAAAGCGCTATATCCCGGACGAGTTTGTCGGAATCGACGACTTCAAGGGCATCGTACACCACTCTTCCTTCTGGCCGGATCTCAACATCGATGTGACGGGCAAGAAATGCGCCATCATCGGGACAGGTGCCTCTGGTGTGCAAATCACGCAAGCCTGGGGGCCCGTCGCGGGCGAACTCAAGGTCTTCCAACGGACACCTAACCTGGCCGTTCCCATGCGCAAGAGGAACCTCACTGCCGAAGAGCAGAACAACGCCAAGCCGTTCTACCCCGAGCTCTTCCGCTACCGCGAGAGGAACTTTGGCGGCTTCTTGTATGGCCTTCACGAGAAAGGGACGTTTGAGGACAGCGAAGAGGAGCGAGAGAAGTTCTACCAGAAGCTGTGGGATGATGGTGGTTTCCGGTTCTGGCTGGCCAACTACAAAGACTATCTTTTCGACATGAAGGCCAACAGAAAGGGTACGTAGCCTATATTAGCCCTACTCATTATGACATCCTACTAACCCCATACCCCCAGCCTACGACTTTTGGGCCAAGAACGTACGCACGCGTATCGGCGACGCCAGACTCAGGGACCTTCTAGCGCCCCTCGAGCCTCCGCACCCCTTCGGCGTGAAGCGCCCCTGCCTCGAACACAGCTACTACGAGCAATTCAACCGGCCGAACGTGGACGTCGTCGACATCAAGAACAACCCCATCGCCGGCTTCACGCCGACGGGCATAAAACTGCGCGACGGCACCACGCACACCTTCGACGTCATCGTCATCGCCACGGGCTTCGATATCACCACAGGCGGCATGACATCCATGGGGCTCCGCTCCATCACCGGCGAAACGCTAAAATCACAGTGGGAAAAGGCAGCATACACCTACCTCGGCACCACCATCGCAGGCTACCCCAACATGTTCCATCTGTACGGGCCCCACGGGCCCACGCTCCTGTCCAACGGGCCCACCAGCGTCGAGGTCCAGGGCCGCTGGATCGTGGATGCGATTAAACAGATTGAGCGCCAGGGACTCAAGTATATTAATCCGACCGACGAGGCGAGTAAGCGGTGGAAGATTAAGATTAATGCGCTTAGTGATAGGAGTCTTTTTCCTACGACGAAGAGTACGTATATGGGTGGCAGTATGCCAGGGAAGGCGTTTGAACAGGTTAATTATGCGGGCGGGTTGCCGGCGTATGCTGAGGAGATTAGGGCGGTGTTGCCTGGGTTTGAGGGGTTTGAGAAGGTGGGGAAAGGGGGGAGTAAGATTTGAGGGAGGTAGGGATTTTTGGGGCTGGGGTTGAGTTTGGCACGTGGGATTTGTGTTTCTGTGATTGTTCTCTTGATAGTTGACAAAGAGTTTTTTTTCTGTCTACGGAAATACAAGCATACTATGTCTCAAACTTCAACGTGTGCCTAGCTTCAGTGAGAGTAGAATACTTTGCAAAACTTCCTGCTGCTTACTTTCCTTCACCATCTTTCCTCTTCCTCCTTCCCTGCACAGATAGTCTAGCAGAAACATTCCAAGCCGCAAAAATCACACTCCCACTCATCCCGTCCCCTACATTGTTTGACTCCAGCATCTACTTCCGCCTTCTCGCTCCTCGTCACACCCCCACTCTCCGCAGCAAAACCAACGAACGGCGCGAAATACGCGTTGAAATCCCACCCCGCTGCTAACTCACTCGTTCCGAACAGCACGCCGGGAGAAAGAGATGGTATTGATATCTCACTGCCCAGCAAACCTCCATCAGCGCCACCATCACAATACCTCACCTCCCACCTAGTTTCCCCTTCCCCTTCCCCATCTCCATCTTCATCCCCTTCCACCTCACCCCCCACCCCAGCCCTCTCCCCCTCCCCTGCATCCCAAAACACAGCCGCATCCTCATACGGCGCAGCAAAAGGCCTGCACCACGCAAGCCGATAGTACGGCATCTCATCCCCATTCCCACCCCTCGCACCGATGCCGTGGAAAGAGTTGGCTTGCGCGTGTATGCTTGTATGCGCCTCGGGTACAGATTCTGGCCCAGAGATATCAAGTGGGAGGTCAAGTGATAGCGCTGGTGGTCCGATAGAGAAAGGTGGGAGACAGAGTTGGCGGTTTATGGTTTCTTCGCTCCAGGGGTGGGGTTTGGAGGGGTGTGTGATGGGTGGTTGGTGGTAGGTGTAGTTTTGCGGTGGATTTCGACACCATGGTTCGCCGTGTAGGGGGAGGGTTTGTGCTGTGATGTTTGGAGAGGAAGGGTGGCGGCGATGGGGTTTGCGAGCTGTCTTCTTGTTGCGGGTTTGGTGGCGTTTTGCCATGGTTGAGGGAAGTGATGTTGGGAAGAGAGGAAGAGTGTTGGGTTGATGGTGGAGTGGAAACTTTGACGACGGATCTGATCTATGCGTATGTGTTTGCTTGCGTTGCTTGTAGAGGCTGTTGTGAAGGTATCTTCAGGTACCGCTTGTTGATTGAAAAACGTGATGTTGTGGGTAAAGAAGAGAAGATAACAGATGCTTGAGTAAGAGGAAAGTCGAAAGAGGCAGTGTTATATCAACATCAGAGTGCCGGAAGATGGATATCATGGTTTGAGTGGGGGTGCAAACTGTGAAGAAAATCGAAACATGGAATGGGGAAGTGTGAACCAAAAGTCAAAGAAGTCACCACGTAAGACTGGAACAGCCTAGTCGTAATTCAAGACAACAAACCTATCGTCTTTGCTTCAATCCAAGCACATGATATCTTTGTCTAAAACGACATGATGTCAGCAGGTCTGACGTTACCGCGTCTAACCCACAAGGGCCATGTTTAGCCCGTCTATCCAATCACGCCCACATTTTTAACAATCGTGAACCAATCTCTAAGCAAGCTTCTCACCGGTGACCTTGAAAATCATACTACCACTGCCCGGTTCGCTGACTACAATGGCCTGTGCCAGCTTTTCGTCGGTAATGTCGGGGAACTTCTTCTTGTAGTACTTCTCTACCCACGCTTTTTTGACGGCCTCTACCTTGTCCTTCGGTACGAGGTGTACACTGCATCCACCCCAACCAGCTCCTGTTAGTCGGCTACCGCATGAGCCTGCGGAACGCGCCAAATCGCATAGCTCGTCCAGTTCGGGGCAGCTACAGTCGTAGATCTCGCGACACGAGTCTTGGGTGGTGTTCATCAGGTCACCGAGCGATTGTAGGTACTCCTTGCCCTTTGAAGGCGGTGACGCAAGCAGCGAGCGGAATTTGATCACGCGGAGAGCTTCAGTGAAAACGTGTAGGGCACGCTGGCGAAGCATAAACTTCTCAGCACGGACTGGGAACTTGGACATGTACCGCTGGTTGAGCTCGTCCACTGAGATACCGAGCAGGCCGCAGATCTGTTCCCTTGTGTATCCATCTTCTTGTGGAAGGTAGTTTTCGGTGTGTTGGATCAATTTGGTAAGTTGAGTTTCGAACTCGGAAACGGAGATCTTGCTGTTGTCGGCAATGTCCTCCTTGTCCTCGAAATATGTGTCGTGGAAGCCGCGCAAGCTGACACCTAGGGGCGACGAATCTGTTGGAAGGTCCTTCTTTAGCCCAAAAGCTTTCGCCAAGAAGACTGCTGCAAGTGTGCACTCTACTACACGCAGGTTGTAGCAGACGGGAGCTGTGACATGCTTGTCTGCCGCAACGAAACTTTGTGCTGTGACGAAAGCGAGCTCAGGATCTGTTTGTGGGAATTCAATGTTGGTGCAGTTCAGACTCGGTTTGAAGGACACGTAGAGGGCCGAGCCGCGAAGGGAAAAGACGGACGCTGCTTGGTCCATACTAGAAAGCGCATTAGTCAGGAATGCACCAACGAAGAAGATTGCTTACCCTCCTGAGTTGACACCAACAGCACGCTCGGATACAATCGCAAGCTCGCATAGCTCCGTCTTGTCAATCTTCTGCTCGCCGTTTGCGTTCAGAACCGCCAACGCGCTCGTGCAGACAACCGACGCCGAACTGGAGAGTCCACCACCACTCGGGACCGTTCCGTCGCACACAATGTCCATGCCCACTGAGGTGAAGTTGCCGCGCTTTTTCTGCAGAAGTTGTGATACACCCTTCAGACCAGACTTGAAGTAGTTGGTCCATTCATGCTCGGTGGCATCAATGGGAATTTCTCCCTCGGGAATCTCGAACTCGCGCGTAGGAAATTTCTCCGAGTTTAGGTTGGCAATCCGTATGCGGGGCTTCTCGTCGGATGGTCGCACGGCGACAGCCATGACGAAGTCGGCGGTGATAGCCATCGGTAGAACTTCGTAGAGAGAGTAGTCGATGTGCTATATATGGTAAGTCATGGATCGCATGGACATGCAGTTCTGCACTCACCTCACCAATGATGTTGACGCGGCCGGGGCTGCGCGCAACGAAGTCGGCCTGTTTTCCATAGAGGTCTTTGAACTTGGCCAGCAAACTCTCCCATCGCTTGGTCTCTGCAGGAAGCGCGTCCTCGGGGTAAATGTCGCGTAGCGACGATGCTGTCGGAACTTCCATGTTGACGAACAGGTCAACGGCGCGTTGAATAGTCTGAAAAAGTGCAAGAGGAGGAAGGGAACAGAGTGTGAAAAGAGGAGGGAAGACTAGGAACGGAGAATGTATTTGAACATGTGGAGAGTCGCAAGATGTCAAGTCAAGGCACGGCGGGGTCCAACTGACGACAAGTGGGGTCCCCAAGCTTACCCACATTCAGAAGAGCACCCGACAACACCAATCCGGCCCGCTGACTGCAACGAGCTGCAGGTACAATCTTAGTTCCGATGACGCGCTTTCCTGGGCGTGTAAGCCGTGACCGAAACATTTTTTTGCGCCGATGCCGAGGATGTTGAAATAGCCTACACCCGAGTCATTGATAGCTGGCGTGCTCAAGTTGATTGTACGGACGTCACAAAGTTGATAGCAGAAATACCGAATTGCATCAAGTCGATTTGGGGGTATGTGATGCCGTGCTCAACCCAAACCTCTTCCGCGGCCACGCAGCCCTCGCCCTATGCCGCTGCCAGCTCGACCTCTCGTTGAATCGCTGCGACTGACACCTCGTCCTGCTTGCCCACCCACGCCGACATAGTTTCCCGTCGACGATGTAGAAGCACCTCGTGGTCGTACGCCTCTGCCCCTCCCTCGCGTGCCAGCTCTTGGCGCTGCTTCTGCCCTCCGACGATCCTCCTCGATCTTCCTCGCTGCAGCTTCCCGCCGGGCCTGCTCTTCGGCTGCGCGGCGATGTGCAGCTTGCTGGCGATGCGTTTCTTCCTCCTCTATATCAACCAGATCCTGCGATGCACCCTGCCATTGGGGATTCAGAATGAGGCGCTGGTTGTGTTCGGTCTGGGACAGTATGCGCGTCCATGTCTGCAGCAGGGTGGATGCGTTTTGCACAGTGCGAGACACAGTCTAAGAAGCGTATCAGTTTTCGTACTTTGTCTCTTCTAAATTTAGTCCTTACAGCCATATTGTCTTTGGCCTTTTGCAGGCTTTCAATGACACCCTCAATGACTTTGTTCACGTTTCGTATACTGTCCAGCTCCCTCCGCAGAGTTGCTTCTCGCGCCTCTTCAGCGGTATAATGCGATTCTTTCGCGCGCGTCTTTCCACTGGCTGCGCCTTCTGCATCGCTTTCTGCATCTTTTGTCTTCTTGGTCTTGCGCGCTGCGGGGGTGTCGAACAAGGCGTCGGCGTCCGTGTCCGAGTCGGAGAGATGGAGCGCGCCCAGATTCGGCGGATTCATGTTATGCAGTGTTTCTGAAAAGAGCGACTTCAGACGAATCGACTTGGTGGCACATAAAGCAGAGGTGGAATTGACAGGTGTTGGCGCGTTTGACGTATTTGGTATGGTGGGGTCGGGCGGTTAGCAAGGGTTCACCGTCGTTAGGGCGATTGTTGATGTTGGACGCAGCCCTGCGCGCGCGGCGCCGCCAAGGAAGAGCACCCGCCATCTCCCAACCTCGTGATTTCCTTCGTTGCTGCGACCCTTCCCTATCCGAGCCAGACACCCCCATCGTCTCCACCCACCCTCACCCTTCACCGTCACCATCACCGCCCCTATCGTCATAACAACCTCGGCCAATATCATTATCGCGTCCATTGAGCCTGCAAACGTTGGCGCGCTGTCGCATTGAAGCTTGGTTCCGCCTTGTTTTGATTTTGGATATCCACAATTCATACCGCCCATTGCTACAACAACAAGGACGTCGCAAACACCTCCCCTAAACACAACCAACACGCAACATGGAGCGCACACCCTCCCCGCCCCGTCGCCTCCACACACCGCCCGCGCCGCACTATGGAGACAACTACGAGCCGTTTTCACCGCGCCGGTCCAGCAGAGTGGCCGCCCAACGCGACATTCACCTTCACCACGCGCATTCCACCCCACGTGCAAGGCGCGACATAACGCCCACGGCTTCTTCCAAGCGCTCAGCGGCCCGCGCAAACGCCTTCGCACTGTCGCCGCCGTCGTCGCCAACATCTCCACAACAGCCTCGCTCTCCGCGCTCCACCCGTCGCGCGCCCGTGGCCTCAAACCCGCTCGACTCTGACTCAGACCACGCTGCACCCTCCTCAAGTCGACGCTTTTCGTCCACGACAATGGCATCTGTACGTTTCTTTTTCATGGCCCGTAGCCGCCCCGTGCCGCGGACTGCACGTTACACCACTTTGCCCGACTCCTTTGCTAACTATCGCACAGGGAACGTACCTAACCCCAGCCAAGACGCCTCGCAAGCATCGCATTGAAGATATGACCTCCACTGCACGACGTCTGTTCGCTGCAAACAGGCCATCGACCATCGACGAGGCCATGCCGACCCCTCGCAAGTCGCGCAAGACCAAGAACCTCTACACGCTCGAAAGTTTCGCACAGCAAATGGACGAGAACACTGAGAAGATTCCCATCTACACCGATTCCAAAGAGCGTGTACCCACACCTGGCGCACAGACAGAGGAGAACCCATTCCTAATCACCAAAGGCAAGGGCAAGGCAAAGGCAAAGGCCAAGCCCGTTCCCCAAAAGCCAAAGAAAACGGTGACCAGAAAGACTGCAAAGATGGACGAAGCAGTTGACCGCGACGAGGGTATGGTTTACATCTTCCGCGGCCGCAAGGTCTTCCGCAAGTTCCACGATGATGCACCGTCTGGCGCTTCCGAGGCAGAGCAAGAGGACGAGCTCTCCGCCGATGACAAACAAGTTCGTCGTCAAATTGGCCATGAAGCTCGTCGGCCGCTCACACGTTCGTCCATCAAACCACGCTTGCTGTTCCAAGCCGAGATCAAAGAGCGCAATCGCGCAAATGGTATCGAAGAAGATGACGAAGAGGCAACCACCGACATTGAAGCTCCTCCCGCTACCCCAAGCCGAAGCAAGGGTAAGGGCGTTGTTCAAGCACCTTCTCTGGCTACCACTCCACCACCAACTGTTCGCAAGCTCAAGAAGGGTAAGTCTAACATGACTACTTGGAGCTCTTTATACTAAAATGATTGTAGAAATCTCATTTGACTCTTGGTCGCGCGTCAAGTCGGCTCACAGCTCGAGCAGCTCTGCCAAGACATCCAAGAAGCGCAGTGGTGAGCCGCTCGAGCGTGAGGCAGCAGACAAGCGGGCTCGAAGTGAGCATTCCACCACTTCCGTGTCCATTGCCAACATCTAACGGCGCTCACAGCCCGTTCATCTTGAGCAACCCGTCAGCGACAGGTAGTTCGAAATGGCACACTGCTGTCTCGGCCTCACCGGCATACTGGCATGAGCGTTCTGACATCTTTTGTATGACCAGTTGGTCATTGTTTGCATAGCGAGCATCTTTGTTTTCTGCTTTTCTTGGAAGAAAGGGATACCCACGATTACGAACACAAAAGTGTATATACTTTTGAACGGCCTGTGACGCGTACACACACACATTGTGCTTCACTGCACTAAAGAACGGCTGTAATCAGTAATTTCTGGGGATGTTTTTTCATGGAATGGCATCAAGCTGTCCTGAACTTGAAGTAAGTAGGTAGATTTAGGTCGACTACGTCGGAGTGTATGCGTAATGCAGTGAGTGGTCTGTTGATATCTTCTCAGACACTTGCTCCGTATACTCAGCGATGGGCACGTTCGAAGGGTAATGAGGAAGGAAAGGGATATATAGTTTAGACAAAAAAACAACCAAGAGTTCAACATCTCGAATATTCTCGCATTTTTTGTCTTCATGCTACCTACAACACAACAAAAATCCTACTAATACAGCTGTAAAATGTTAGAAAACGCTCCTCCCCGCAACAAAGCCTGCTACCCCTTCTTCTCCACCTTGCCAAAAAAACTACTCATCTTCCGCATCCCACTCGTATCCACCTTCTTCAACATCTTGACGCCGCGCCCCTCACTCTTCTTCTTCTTTTCCTCTTCCTCTCTCTTCCGCTTCTTTTCTTCCCGCTCCGCGACCTTGTCGTCGTCTTCAAGGATGGCGCGTTTCCGCGACATGTTATCTGAGATGGAGCGGAGAGATAGTGCTTCGGTTTTGAGAGCCGCGATGCCGGAGAGGTGGGCTGTTAGGGGGGCGAATAGGGGGGTTAGGAGGGGTGTGAGGAGGGCGGTTAGGGGGGGTGGGAGGTAGGAAGTGCTTAAGTAGGAGAGGGATGTGCGGAGGCGGAGGAGAGGGGGGATGGAGGGGGGTGTGGTTAGGGCGGGGGGTGTTTTCGTTTCTTGTGTTGTTGTTGCCGTTATGGTTTCTGTTGTGTCACCTCCCTCAGTCGCCTCAACAACGCTCACACTACTCTCCTCCCTCTTCACACTCATAACGGGGACTTCCAACGCCGTTTTTATAAACCGCTCTTCCATTGATGGCGGAAGTCCCTTTTTCACCATCCGCTCGCCCTTTGCAACGAGCACGTCGCGCAGCTTCGCCATCGAAAGTCGGAACATGGTTTCATCGCCTGCGTCCACTGTGTCGCACACGAGCCGCATCCTCTTCTCCACCATACCCCTCAGCGTCGCATGCTGTGCTAGTAATGCTTTCCAGCATGGCGATGAGGTAGAGAGCTTGTCGAGGTAGTCGTCAAAGGCGAGGAAGTGCTGTTTCGTATCTTTCGCGCTCTTTGGTGCGAGAGCGGGGAGGATGAGGAAGAGCGTGTCGATTGGTGTGGCGAGGAATAGGTCGGCGGTTTTTGTCACGTAGCCGCTGCCTATTCTCAAGGCGTCTGTCTCTTCTTCAATGACATCTTCTTGCTTGGGAGTCCCGGTGATGAGCCAGCTCTTGCAATCTTTCTTGGGCGCTGAAATGCGTGTGAACTCGTAGAACCCCTTTTTTGGATAGAAGAAATAGCGTGAGGGGGTTTCGGTCGCCGGATTGTCTAGTGTGACTATGCGCGCGTCGCTGGATGCGTTTTTGGGCAGTATGAAGAGTTTTGGTGGGTTCGAGGCGCTTGATGGTAGTGATTTCGCTGTGGATGTCGCGGGCTCGGGTGTGGATATTTTGGGTGTCGCTTTTGCGGGCTTTGAGCGTGTTCGTGCCATTGTGTAGTCGCGCGTTGAATTGATCTTTCTTTACTTGTGAGAACTCAATTGCATTGTACGATGTTGATGTCGTCCCTGATGCACGTCGACGTTCGCAGTCGCGTCGCGTATGAGGATGAACGCGACATCCCTGCAAAACCCACCGTTTCGGATTAGATTACCGGGTTGTGCAGGTCTGGGGTGAACCACACTACCCGGTGTCAACAAACGCCCACGGTTCTCGGTTATACGCTTGCACTCTCACCTCAGACTATTGACGGTCCGGGTGTCTTTAGGCTTTGTGCGCCTCGTTTTTCAGCTGGTTGCTATGGGCCTTGTTGAGAGAACAGCCCGTCCGACTCTGCATCACCACAACCATGATTGTGCGGGAGAGCCCCAAGTCCAAAGGTGCGTTAGCGAAGACAAAGACATTGTGTCTCAGGGCCTACGCTGATCGCGACTCAGTCAAGGATAACCAACCCAACTGGCCGCCGCAATCCTCCGTCGAAGCCCTCCTCAGCTCTCCATCCGGTCGCAAAAAGTACGAACGCCGTCTCGAGCGCAATTCCACTTCGCCATCCCCTACCAAGCATCGTCCCATGTCGCGCGACTACACCCATCCCGAAACCGACGGAGAGGAGGATGAGGAGACGCTGCAACTCCAGCTACAGGCCATCGAGGCGAGGTTAAAACTCAAGGCGCTGCAGAAAAAGAGGATCGACTCTGCAGACGCCGATCGCAATGGAGCCTCATCACGAGCAGGCACGGCGACGGGCATGCGCAAGACGGACCTACCGCGACCAGACAGCAAACAATCCACCGATGTAGAAGTACCACGCTCGCCCGTCCGGATACGACGGGCACCAGACGAGCCAAAGAGCCCTGCGCGAGTCATGCTGGGCATTGACAAAGGGCTCACGGCACGCGATATTAGTCTCAAGCGTCCGGGCAGTGGCATGACTGGGCGGGCGAGAGCAGGATCAACCAAGAGCATGGAAGCGCCCAAGATCAAATCCTTCAGCGAGCGCATCGCCGAGAGCAGGAACAAGGAGAAGGACCGTGAGGAAAAGGAAGAGAAGGCCGAGCAGAGGAGAAGCAGAGGGTTTGGCCTGCACAACATTGAGGGATTGAAAGAGCGACCTTCGTTATCACGGACGAGTTCCTCACAGAGTTCAGAGACGAAAACCTCACGCGATATGCCCCCGCCGTCTTCAAGGCACAGGCCAGCGAGCCGTTCCGTCGATTTGAGAGTCCCTCCTTCACCAAGACCTGGTTCCACTCTGTCTTTTCGACATGACACTTCACGCCCGGCTTCTTCGTCATCCAAGGCGTCATCTAGCTTCGGCTCGACGCCCACTGCAACCAAGTATGCTGAGATCTCCTCCCGAGACGACAGCACAGATGCACCTAGCTTTGAACCCTTTTCCGGCCTGCACTTGAAGTCGCGAGAAATGCAACACAACGTCGTCACACGCACTCTAGAAGGGAAGACCGTACTCACAATCCCGCAATTACTCAAGACTGTCAAGGCGCCAGAGTACGACCCGCCAGACTGGGAAAATGACTACGTTGTGTTGGGCGTCATCTGCTACAAATCTACCCCGCATAACTCCAAAAATGCAGCTCGCGATCAGACAAAAGGCACTCAAGACAAGGACGCGGACCAGAATGGCAAGTTCATGGTAATCAAGTTGACAGACCTCAAGTGGGAGCTCGACCTGTTTTTGTTCGATACTGGATTCTCGCAATTTTGGAAGCTTCCCCTCGGTACCGTAGTCGCGATCTTGAACCCCGACATCATGCCGCCGCGGAACCGCGATACGGGCAAGTTTTCCCTGAAACTGAGTAGCTCCGACGATACCATACTCGAACTTGGTACAGCACGAGACTTGGACTTTTGCAATGCAAAGCGAAAAGATGGCAAGGACTGTGGTCAGTGGATCGATGGTCGGAAGACGGAATTTTGCGAGTTCCACATTCAACTCCAAGTCGACAAGGCCAAGAAAGGCCGCATGCAAGTCAACACTATGACTGGCTTCGGTGGAGGTCCAGGCGGCGGCAAGTTTGGCATGTTCGGCGGTCGAGGTGGCGGTACAAAAGGGGATGAGCTCAAACGCGAAGGCAAATACCATGACCGCGAACTCCATGAAACCGTCTACATCGCCCCACGCCCCGGAGGTGCAGCCAGGCTCATCGATAGAGACCATCAAAACTGGGAGGGCGGATCGAATCGAGAAGATCGATTCCGGAAACAGCTGGCCGAGAAGGAGAAGGAGAGGGAGCTCGCTAAGAAGCTCGGTACAATGGGAGATGGCAGCACTGGAGGCGACTACATGAGACTAAAGGGCGCTGGCACTCCCAGCTTACCCGTACGAGGATATACGTCTTCCCAAGGGTCGTCCAGTGTGAGGCCTGACAAGCCAGCCGAGACCGACTTCTCGAGCTTGCTCAATCGTACGTCTGCCGATGTCTCCCTGGCGCCCGTAAAGCGCAAACGAACAGCATCCGGCAAGTCGACTAACGCTAGCGATCCAGTCGGCTGGGGCTTCAAATACGGCCGCATTCCATCACCGAAGAAAGAAGTTCCCTCTGCGTTCCGCGGCACGCGCGAGGCGAGTCCTGCGAAGAAGAAGGCTCGTCTACTGCTAGATGGAAAAGGCATCCGCGAGCCAGGCCGAGAAAGCCTTGGTGGGCTTGATGCAGGACTTATTGCGGCTATGGACGACGACGATGATCTGGAGGTTATCTGATCTGATTAATTCTGGTGACACGATATATATTTCAAGGCGTTGTTTGCGACATCCAAAAAAACACACGAAGGATGGTTATGGGCGTTGAGACCGCAAGCTCGCTGATTGGCTAGAGCTAAGCGAGGAACGGAACATTTCGACTTTTCTGGACTTCTGGGATACCTCTGGCTTAGCACAGCCTTACAGTAACGACTTTCCTTAGTGTACAATATTAATTTCCTCATTACGCTCATCACTTCATGAGTACATCACATTTTCCGCATCATCTACAGCTGCAGGGACGGGCGCTACACTACGCGCATTAGCTCACCTCTTATCTTTCTTTTGCTGTCACCATAGCGACGCTTCTCGGGGTCATCTCGCTACGGAAAAAGGAAGGGCACCTGGATACAACTAAGATGGCGGCTGAAGGGTCTACGACTAGGGACAAGATCTACGCTTTGATCGACTACGAAGACCCCTATGTCCAGCCCCTCCTCCTCTCGGCACTGGAAAAACGACTACCAAAATCAGCCTACGAACTAATTACATCGCAATCCCAACTTCCCTGCCCATCATCCCGTCTTCTCCAGTTCGTCCAATATGAGTCAATTGATTTCGACCATCTCATGGAGCATTCCTCCACATCCCTGGCAAACGCATACATCATCCGCAAAGCGCTGATCCGAAAGCACTATCTCAGCACCACCATCGCTAATTGGATCACCAAGTACCCAGACTCTGTGCTAAAAAAACACGTCAAGCCTAGCGTGGAGTTTGAAGTCGACTACGCCGAGTTCCTGGATGACGCGCTGGTAGAAGCGTGGGAGCTAAAAGAGAGCTGGGCGAGGAACGAAGAGCTCGGTGATGATGAAGCGGCGTTGAAGAAGAAGGAATGGTGGATTTTGAAACCGGGGATGAGCGATAGGGGACAGGGTATACGGCTGTTTTCAAGCGAGCAGGAACTTACCGAGATCTTTGAGGAGTGGGATCCTGAAAGCGATGACGAGGATGAAGAAGACGAAGATGCAGATGCAAGAAGTGACACACCCGCCAACAACCGAAAAGAAGAAGAAGACGAAGAGAAAGGAAACGGCATCATAACATCACAACTCCGCCATTTCATCGCTCAACCATACATCCACCCACCCCTTCTCCTCTCTCCCCCTAACAACAACGCCACCACAGAGAACTCGACATCCAGCCTGCGCAAATTCCACATCAGAACCTATGTCCTCGCAACCGGCGCGCTGCAAATCCTCGTCTACAAACCCATGCTCGCCCTCTTCGCCGCACGCCCTTACGTGCCCCCCTGGGACGCCGTCCTGCAAGAAGACCGCGAAGAAGCCATGCGCGCCCATTTGACCAACACGTGTCTGCAAGAAAGCGGGGATCGCGAAGGCTCGGTGGGTTTGTTCTGGGATTTGCCTGATGACCTCCCCAGTCAACCTTGTTTCGACGCCTCCTCCTCTCCAAACAAAGACAACAGCACAGCCCTCCCCGCCGACTCCACATGGAAATCCAAAATCTTCACTCAAATCTGCGCCACCACTGCATCTACGTTCGAAGCCGCGGCCAGAGGCATGTCGATTCACTTCCAGCCGTTGCCGAATTCCTTCGAGGTGTTTGGCTTGGATTTCATGGTGGGGATTGAGGCGCATGGCGAGCTTAGTACGTGGTTGTTGGAGATTAATGCGTTTCCGGATTTTAGGCAGACGGGGGGTGAGTTGAGGGGGTTGGTGGAGGAGCTTTTTGAGGGGGTTGTTGAGAAGGGGGTGAAACCTTTCTTTGGGCTGGATGGAGTGGGTGGGAAGGGGGAGGAAGAGCAGGGTGAGATGGTCAAGGTGTTGGACGTTGATCTAGGGAGGCGGTAAATGGGCTTGTGTTGGTGGGGTTTGGTGAGTGGAAAGGGATATGAGATTATGAGATTACGATATGGATGTTGAAAATGTGGTTTGATGCGCATGTCTTTTTTTTTCTTGTCATGTTTGGAAAGCAACTTTTTTTCGATGCGCGCGCTTTTTCACAGGAAAGATGTGGGTCCTTTGCCGTACTATTTTCATTCATCCATCACGCAAAGCAAGAAGCAGACGCAGCTCTCCCTCCATGAAAAATTACTCAGCCGATTTTCGGTATGCTCCCTAAACACACTTGTATTTCTCAGCGACAAGCAAATAGGACGTCGAACTCAGAAGAGGGCTTTATACGCCCGCACCATCATCCATGTCCGCGCAGACACATGCATCGCAGAACCAATAGCTCGCCCACTCATAAAACGCCATTTTTGATATTTTTTGTCAGATTCGCTGGAAATTCTGACCCTTGTCTTCGGATACTTAGAAGCTGGTAAACGCAGTCCTCTCCATCATGCTGAAGTACGTCTATTTTTTAATTATCCGATTTCCTGCACAAACGGGAAACCCCATGACGAAGATGAGTTGTGATTTTACGGCTCGCTCCGTGACATGGTCTGGTCAGTTTCTTGGTAATGAGGGATAGAGACGCGGAAGACTTCGTTTCATCGGCCTGTTCCATAATTTATCTTTCAATGGAATACGCAGGTACTGGAGTGTGTTCACACAGACAACGCCGCTACAAACATTATTGATGTTTCGATTATGTTTTACATAAACGAACACGAGAACACAATCCTCAATCTTTTTTTCCCAAAATGGAAGAGTGCAGACGGAGAAGAGGAAGACAGGCAGCCATGGGCCATTTCAACATAATTTTTTAGCTGCCGGAAGGACATGTAAAACACCACTGTTTCATTTTGAGAGATACAAAAGAGGAAGGGGGAAGGAGAGAGAGCAGACCACATTTGGGACATTGACTTCCATTTCATTCTGGGGTTTCGAGACAACCGCAGCACGAAACGCCGCTGTGTATGTTTTCACGAATTGGAATAAGTAAAATCTTTTTGGTGAATGCAGAAAGTACAATATTGAACTCCAGTCGGTCGTTTTTTTTCATACGCCGGTACTCATGAAGTTTCTCACCCGCTCTCTACTCAAGGGAGGGAACCGCAGGACAGGCATCATGTTCAATAGCTTGAACTTTTAAAGGGGAGATGACCGCGCAGGGTTTCTCATAACTTGAATCTATCTATGTTTAAGGGTTCAGGGAAAAGATGAAATAGTGAGGATGAAGTTGATTTTAGAAGGAAGAGGAGTCGCACTATATCGTGTTTATAGCGCAAGGTGTATGACGAGAGCAGTAGGGCTGGAGCGCATCAAAATTAGATTTTGATCGAAGTTCCCCAGCGTCACAGACATGTGTGTTCACTGTGTGTGTTTTGCCTGTTTTCCACAGCTCTTGCCGTTCATGTCCAGGATTGCGAGATATCTTTGCATGCGATATGCACGGAAATTTTGATCGGGTGCAGAGAGCGAATGTAAAGTTCCAAAAAGTGCTTTCACCCTGTTCAGAGACATTGAGATTTGCGAGCGAAGATCTAAGGAATAACATCCAGAATGCGAAACGCAGGTAAATGACATGTTCAGCAATCACAGCGCCGGGTACATGGAGAAAGAGCAGGCGGGAGAAACTGCAGATATCGGGCGTCGTGATCGATTTTTCCAACGACGCATAGGAGAATAGTGTAGAGATTCTGTGTCGCAAAATAAACTCCCAAGTCCCGCCTTTGTAGGCGCTGGCGCAAAAGCACGGATCATTCCACAACACGATGTCGTTTTACAGTGCCACAGAAAGGAGAACATGTTTCCACAAGAGAGACTTTTGAGTGGGCCAGAAGTTTAGAATTGGTGCAAGGAAGTGATGGAGCAGACGCGGGGTATTTATCCAGGGCTGGAAACGCGCTAGCGTTGCCCTTTCCACGAGTACGTCATGCCGGCCACATCGACCTCGATGCTCCCATGATACTTCTTTCTTCGACTTTTCGAATCGCTTTGCGCAGCACGGTTTTTGCTGTTTATTTCACGGCTCAGAATAGCGGGAGAGCGACAGACCAGCAAGCATGGAAACCGTTGGAACTTATTCTTGAGTTGCATCTCATAAAACTGAGACGTTGCGACTTTTTTTAGAAGGAGTGGAAGCGGGTAGAGTAAAGGGTCACCAGTGGAGGAGAGAGATGGGATCATGCTTGATAGTGCTGTGGGACAAATACTGAATGCTTTAAGTGGCGGGTCTCAATCACAGAGGGAACGGCATCTCGTTGTTTTCGCTCCATTATCTGTAGCCCTTTCCGCGAAACCTATGTGTCGTGCGAAGACTATTTTTTGGAGAGGCAGAAGACAGAGCAGAAGTCATGTGCACTGCCATACTACTATTTAAAAATTGCTGAGCCTTGACTTTCGTAGTGGAAGGACAGGGAGAAAACAGCGGAGATGTTTCATAGGCAGCTCGTCGTCTTGTGTTCATATTGGCAAATATAATCTCTTTCATAAACGCATATGTTTCTTGTATCCTTCTTTTCTCAAGCGAAAAAGACACATTATAAGAAAGAGAAGTGATTTCCAAGTTTCAGTAGTCGAAGAAGCAGAGAGAAGGAGACTTGGAACCGTGCTCTCCTTATTTTAGACAGATGTAGGATTTTTGAGATAAAGCGGACATTTGTAGGAACCGATTTTTTATCCACGGGCTGAGAAGAGACAAAGCCGTGTAATGAGAGTTTCGTCGTTTTGATAATCACCCGCACGCGAGGAAATCTTCCACTCATCAACCGTGAATGTGTCGAATTGTAAAGGCGCGACGACATGCCAAGATAGACTAACATTTTTCGACACACGCTTCTCAGGGCAGAGACATGAGCAATAGGAGCAGGGATTTTCGAAATATCGTTTCGCAGAGCCAGAGAGCTCCACACATGGAACAAGGGCCAAAATATTTCAGAGAAATGATACTTGGGAATGTAGTAGTTGGAAGAAAGAAGAGAGAAACGGACCGAGCAGTTTAGATAAACCAACTGTCCGCACGGACCGTCAGCGGAAAAGTCGTCTTCTCGCACATCATACATCTTGGCATATGTTTTTCACTGAACGTGGTCAGTTAGGATAGGTTTTTCTTGACATGGATCAGTCTTAAGCGCATTATTTCCCATCTTCTCCAGCAAAGTCATCGGTATGCTGAAAAATGATACAGAGTTGCAAATTCAGATGTAGTCGTGCGACAAGATAGATAGAAAGAAGCACAAAATGCATGAGTACACCATAATGTGCAGGTGCGTCATTTTCGAAGGATAGTAGAGGAAGATGGGGGTTGGGAAGGTATTCATACGCCTCTGCCCCAACTGAACGCGCCCCGCAACATGACATCGCAGATGTCAAGTTTGGATACGGCGAATGTCATGTCTTCGCTACAGCGAGGAGAGTTTCTTGTAGGAATGGAAAACCACGCGAGCCATGAGGAGTATGTCCTCGGTATTCAAGACCAGGCTTGACAGTTCTCGCCCCATGCAGAGGTTCGGGTAGCGATTTTAGTAGATTTCCGCACACGTGCCAGCTTTCAGTTCCCATTTTGATCGAACCACGGAAGCCGTAAGCACGAACGTCGTTGCCATACTGTCTCCGGTATCTCAGAAGCAGAAAACGGAACAAGCGGACATAACAGCTGTTGTCCTCGAATTTCGAACCCAGAGATGAAGAACGTGGTGAAAGAAGTAGAGAAAGATCGCGCAGAAACACACCCGCTTATACCTCCTCCCGTCCCGTGGAACAACTAGCACATAAGGACATCCGGCCGCCGACATACGAAAGGTCGCTATCGTTTTCTTTTTTTTTCCGACCCAAAAGTCCCAAGCATGGAAGTCCTTTCCAATGTCTTTTTGTAACACCAGGTGCTCTGATACCAGAGCCGGAGAACCGAACACCGACATAAAACGGTCGATGGTGTTGTTTAAGCAGAAAAATTACCTCATGAACTTGTCGATGTGTACTTTTTTCACAAAGAAAGAGGCAGGGACACTACATGAGGCGTGTGCCCATAGATTATAGAGGTGAAGCAAGGAAGTGTGCAGCGAGAAAGAAAACCCCAGGTCAAGTGAGAAGGCTTTATACCCCGGAATCACATGCGACAGGCGACTACAGTGTCTTAATCTTTCACAAAATTTTCGTGTAGGTAGGGTGCAGGATAGACGCCGAAGAAATAGGTATTCCGGTGTCACCTTTGCTACGTTTTCGCTGCGCCAAAGGCCACACATCACACTATCCACGTTGTGCTTTTAGGCTATTGGAAGAGGAAAAGGCAGAAAACATGCGGCCGTTTGCTTCTCTTTTCGACGGACAATCTTCCCACATAACAGCTCCTCGTTACATTTTTTCGGATCGAGGAAGAAGAAGCGCACACCATCGGACAGTTCTACGCAGATTTTTGAAACAAAGAGGAAAGAAGTGTGGTGAAGGAGACAGGCAGGAAAAAGTCCAGCTAGTGTTGTAATCAAGCGTTTCTTCAGCGCCGGACATGAAGGGGTGCCCCGAAGATTTTCAGCCCCATCAGCCATTGATTCCAACTTTTCGAAGAGGCGCAGGAGCCGCTCATGGAGAGAGGCAACGTAGAGTTTTATCCTTGCAGATTCGGCAAAAGTGGATTACTTTTATGACAGAAGCGGGAGGGAAGTAAAGCGACATGCTTGGGACAAGAGCCGCTTTTAGATTTTATGCAGCAGAGAAGAAGGCCGCACGACATGCGTTGTTTCCATGATCATTTTGAGTACAAAAGGAAGACAGTGAGTGATGGAAGAATGAAAGGAACAAATACCGAGAAGTTATATGGGAAGAAGAGAGGCTCGTGCGCGGACTACGGTGAGGGGCAGAAGGGACTGGGACGCGATGAGAAGGTTGAACTATCATATTGTAAGTAAAAGAATAAGCCTGCATGACTGCATGCAATCAGTGTCAAATCCCCGAGCCGAAAGAAACCACTATCCCTGTTGATGCCTACTTCTTCATCTTGGCTTTTGACTTGCTCCGCGTGCTCCTGCCGGGCGGCGGTACATCTTCTGCACTGTCCGCTCCAACATCCACACCTGAGCTCTCGTCCGCACCAACTACGACACCACCATCATCCTCCGTCTCTCTGTTGTCTGATTCGATACCTCCATCTATGCTTTGTTTTCGGCCTTCATCCTTGGCTCGGCGCTCAGACTCCCAGCCTTGGACTAAGCGGGTGATGTCGTCCTCCCGTGGCTTCTCCTTGCCGTTCCACGCACTGCAACCACCGCATCGCCAGCGACCAACGTCTTCCAGTGTTCGGGCGCCTGGTGGTGCTTGTCCATTGACGAGTCTGCATTCAGTGCAGATCAAGGCGAATCGGTTCTTGGCCTGTGTTTCGTCTTCGCCAAGTAGAGCATCGAGAATACGGTCGTACCAATGGGTCTCGGGCACAGTGGTAGGCTCGCTCGCCGACTGCTGCTTGCTCGCATTAGTACCATATGCGTTGGGTGCGAATTCAGCGCCGGGAGCATCTTGCGGAGGAAGTTGCGGCGGAAGTTGCGGCGGGGGAGACGGTCCCTGTGGCGGCAGATTTGAGGGCACCTGTTGCGGAGTGGTTGGAAGTTGGGGAGGCTGAGGTCGGTGAATGTTTGCAGTAGGCGGTGGAGCCATGCCGGTGCGTGGGCCTGGAGGCGGTACTGGCTTCTGGGGCCCTTGCGACTTCCTGCGGCCAGGAGGGCCATCCTCTTGAATGGGCTCCTGTTTGGGCGAAGCACCATACTTTTCGAGCAACTGTTGGGTCGAGTTGTACTTTGTAGCCTCCTTTAGGCGCTCGATGGTCGCGTCGCGTTCCTTGTTCAGTTTCTTGAGGTAGATTTCGGTGTTGCGAATGCGGTAGTCGAAGTAGCTCATGAGCGCATAGCGCAAGCCGTAGATGCTGAGGCCAGTCAGACAAGGAATGCGCGTAGATGCGTCCAAGGCGGAACGGAACGTACAATACTGGGCCGCCGGCGACGACGGTCCCCTCAATGGGACCCCAATTCTGCCAACCAGTCACAAAGGTGAGGACGACGGCGGTCAGGATATATGCGAAGCCTGCATAAAGCGTCCACATGACGCGCGCGCGTCGCGAAAGCTGCTTCTGGCTGTCATTACGCGCAGCGGCTCTGTTGATCTTGCCGGTGAGGGCGTTGAGCGTTCTCTCAAAAGACGCGGCATCTTCGCTGCCCTGTTGCAGTTAGCGAGGGCTGCCATGTATCACGGCAAACAAGTATACCTTCCAAGGCCAGAAAGACACCATGATGGCTCAGTGGTAGATCTCAGCCCGGTGTGGGAGCTAGATTTCTACCTTAAAGGCCAGCTGTGCGTGCTCGTGTGTGGACCTCTTCGAGACCTGACATCACCTGGGCAGCGGGACTGCGACTGTTGGATCGCCTGCAGGGATCAGCCCGGCGGCCGCCATCACGTGCCGACGACTTTGTTTGCGGACCTCCGAACCCGACACACCTCTGACGACGTTATCCATTCACTCCCGGCAGCCTCCCGAACCGCCTCACACAAAATGGCGCTAGTAGCTTACCGGAACCTGCTGCGATCAGCGCGCATCGCCTTTCAAGGTATGCGCAATGTAAAGAGACGATATGTAGGGACTTGGAGCTGACTGTGGCAGGCGACATGAAGACGCTTTTCGCCGCCCGCACCGAAGTCCGCAAGAACTTTGATTCGAATCGCAATCTACGTGTTGGAAGCGAGGAACTTGAAAAGGCGCTTGTGCATGCCGAGGAGGTGTCCAAGTTCTTGCGCGAGAACGTTGTCCAGGGACAAGCAGAGGATCCAGAGGGCAAATACAGTATGCTGGAAATTCGACAGTTTGTATCGGTACCATTCGGCTGACACTGTACAGAGCTAAGGATACACGAGCACACCGAACGAGGGAACAATGAGGATATCAAGAAAGGAAAGGGAAAGAGTACATTAGGCGGAACAAAGTGCTGTTCGTCCTAGGCTTTTATCCATAAAAAAATGAATCGTGATACCCATGTATGCGGTGCATACAACGCAAAACGCCGTCCCAATGCTAGAAATACTAAGCTAGTTGCCTGCCAAGCTGGCATATTGGACCTCGTCATCGGCTCCCGGTGGCGGTGCAACGACCATGTTGTCCAAGTTGTTCTGTGGAGCAGCCTCGATAGCAGCCTGAGAAGCGGCGGCCCGGCGCGAGGGACCCGCTGCTTGTCGGCCCTCCTTTGCATACTGCATCCGCACATTCTGATCCAAGCTATCCAGTTGCTTCGGCTTGCCCCAAGTAACCCGCATAGGGCAACCCTTGATGACCACCTTGCCTTTCATAGTGTCTGCTGCAGTCTCCGCGTCCTGCCTTTTGACGTAGTTGACATAGGCGCAATGCGCGCGATGCGAGCATACCAGCGACCTGAGCTGACCGTATTGTGAAAAATGCTTGCGGAGCTCGTGTTCGGGAAGATCGTCTTCGACGCCGGTAACGAAAAGCGATGCTACATTTGGGTCGGCAGGCGGAAGCCAGTCTTGTGGATTGGGCTCTGCTGATGAACCTCCCCCATGGCCTCCCCTCCCAGGTCGCATGCTTCCTCTTGCAGAAGTACCGCGAGAGTCCCGAGTCCTGATGGGTCCAGGAACGTGACTGCTCTCGCCGTTTCCTCCTGCACCTCCACTGCCGCCAGGCGCTGGTAGTGCTTTTTGTCCGCTCTCCTCTCCCTCCGCCTCTATTCTGCGCTGCTTCTTGTAGTAGGGCTCGCTCTGTGCAAGACGCTTGAGGAGGTCGCGCGCCTTCTCATCCGTCTTTTCATAAGCTTCCATTGCGCCTCGTCCCTCCTCGATCTCCTTCTCGTGTTCTTGCGCATAGTACTGTCGGTTGATGTCGCTTTGCGGACCGGGCGCCACCATCTTGAGCGCCGCGTCACGGACGACGATGGGTAAGCCGAATGAAAGGTCCAGCATGCAGTGCTGGCAGCAGTTCTTGAGGCGCGCGCATGTCAGGCAGATATTGGTGCGCTTCTGTCGGGCGGTGCGGTCGGCTTTCCAACGGAAGATGGTAAAGGGTCGCGTGCAAATCTTGCACTCGGCACCATAATCTTCCTTGAGCATCTGCACATATGGGTTGTCAGGGAGACATTTCTCGCAAACAGACGGGAAGTCGGTCGTCTCCCAGCCGCTGCGATTCAAGTCGGTCTTGATCTGAGGCGGCATGTTGAGTTTGGGATGGGTAAAAGGCCGGAATTATCGAGTGTAGCTGACGCAATATAATGCAGCAATCGCAATGAACGTATCGGCAATCGTCGAGTACGCGGGTGTGGGGCGCAGTGGTGGTTGCGACGGCGAGTATTGGTGAGCAAGGTAAGTGACGCTAGAAATCTCCAGGCGCGGGCTTGGCTTTCACGCGCTCGGGTGGCAAGCACCTCGCACTAGTTTGATTGACCAGGGCCGCGTACAGAGTGCATCGTGATTGGACCGAGGCCAGATTCCCCCCTTTGAATTTGTCCAAATCCCCTACCCATACCGCTCTTTCCTCCAGGGTCGTCTTCTTATAAGTTTCCAGGGTCCTCACCTCGAATTGCTTCTCTGATACCAGCTCCATTCATTGCATCTTCATACCCTACCTTATATTCCTTCTAATATCTACAATGGCTCCCTCCACGCTTGAAAAGGAAGACCATACTCGCGATGCCGAGTTCAACAAGGCCATGCACGGCAAGTCTGCAAAGGCTCGCGGTGGCATGACTGCCATGCTTCAAAAGGACAAGGCTGCCCAGCAAGCTGCCGTCGATGAGTACTTTAAGCATTGGGACAACAAGGCCGCGGCAGACGAGACCGAGGAGACGCGCAAGGTATGCAACAGGTGGCACTAAACAATGATTGTTTACTCACATATTCCAGGAACGACGAGACGAATATGCTACCCTGACAAGGCACTACTACAACCTCGCGACCGATCTCTACGAGTATGGTTGGGGCCAGTCTTTCCACTTCGCCCGCTACGCCTATGGCGAGTCCTTTTACCGTGCCATTGCCCGCCACGAGCACTACCTCGCCCACAAGATGAACCTCCAGGACAACATGCGCGTACTGGATGTTGGATGTGGTGTTGGTGGACCCGCACGAGAGATTGTCAAGTTCGCCGGCGTCAATGTTGTCGGTCTGAACAACAACGACTACCAGATTGAGCGTGCTACCGCCTACGCCGAGAAGGAGGGTCTCTCAGACAAGCTCAAGTTCACCAAGGGTGACTTTATGGTAGGCATACAGAGATTCTTCTCACTAGCCCTGACTAACGTGTGCTCAGCAAATGTCTTTCCCTGACAACTCCTTCGACGCCGTCTACGCCATCGAGGCTACCGTCCACGCACCGTCCCTCGAGGGCATCTACAGCGAGATCTTCCGTGTTCTCAAGCCCGGTGGAGTCTTTGGTGTCTACGAATGGCTCATGACCGATAAGTACGACAACGACAACCCCCACCACCGTGAGATCCGTCTCGGAATCGAGATTGGTGACGGTATCTCCAACATGGAGAAGATTGACGTTGCGCTGGATGCCATGAAGAAGGCTGGATTCGTCATGGAGCATAATGAGGATTTGGCCGACAGGGACGACCCTTACCCATGGTACTGGCCTCTCTCCGGTCAGCTGAAGTACATCAGCACCCTTGGCGACATCCCCACCATTCTGCGTATGACCAAGGTCGGACGCGGTATCATCCACAAGTTCGTTGGTGGCCTTGAGATGATAGGCCTGGCGCCCAAGGGCACCCAAAAGACTGCCGACAGTCTCGCCCTCGCAGCCGACTGCCTTGTCGCTGGCGGTCGCGAGAAGCTCTTCACGCCCATGTACCTCATGGTCGGAAGGAAACCCGAAGCATAAGTATCTGTTTCTTGCATCGCCTTGCATTAGAATTCTTTTCACATTCTGGACCCGATTGGTCATCAGCTTTTCTTCTTCGATGTTGGAGAGCCATCTCCTGGTATTTGCATCAACGCGCCTCGAAGTCGCGGATATATACTGTAATAATTGGTAGTAAAGCAAGGTCTAGGGCCGGTGATGGTAACGCGAAATGTGGTGATATAGAGAGAAATGAAGTACATAATATCCCCTATGATAAAATGGCGCTGACGCCGTTGAACTGGATGTGATATCGCGATGGCTCGGATTATGACCTGGCGAGGATGTTCCGGGTGTACTATCGCGTTGAGGGCTTGACCAAGCCCAGGGTGCACAGCATCGGGTGTTCTCGCTATGAGTGCAGAGACCCACCGAAGCTTTGATGACTTAGCGCGTCCAGGGCCCAACGATTCGCATCCCCGACCTCCGAAGAAATTGTCCAGCAGCCCCAGCAACTACAACAAGCCTCAGCGGCCATTACTCGCCCACGGCAAAACCTCACCACACCTCCATCCTCACACATCACCCACAATGGCTGCTTCAAGGCTCCTCCGACCGGCCTCGCGCCTTCTCTCGTCGACACGACCGGCGCCCGCATTCCGACCTGCTTTCCGCGCCGCAGCCATCACACCGTCAATTGCAAGGAGGGGGTATGCGTCGGGACAGAAGGAGATGACTGTGCGAGAGGCGCTCAACGAGGCCATGGCCGAGGAGATGGAGCGAAACGACAAGGTTTTCGTGCTCGGAGAGGAAGTTGCGCAATACAACGGAGCGTACGTGCACCCACCATGAGATATTCGGATAATTGGATCCTGCGGCATAGAAAGAGGGTGCTGCAATTGCGAGCAGAACATGTCCAGACAGTGGAATAGGGCAAAAGCCGTGATATGGAGCTGACTGAACCCACAGTTACAAGGTCACCAAGGGCCTCCTCGATCGCTTCGGTGAGAAGAGGGTCATCGACTCTCCCATCACAGAGTCCGGTTTCGCTGGTCTCACCGTTGGTGCTGCGCTCGCTGGTCTCCATCCCGTTGTACGTATCTCCAAATTCCTCCCTTGCAAAAGCAATTCTGATACCCACCACAGTGCGAGTTCATGACCTTCAACTTCGCCATGCAAGCCATTGACCAGATTATCAACTCAGCCGCAAAGACACACTACATGTCCGGTGGTATCCAGCCCTGCAACATCACCTTCCGTGGACCCAACGGTTTCGCTGCTGGTGTAGGAGCCCAGCACTCGCAAGATTATACCGCGTGGTACGGAAGCATTCCCGGACTCAAGGTCGTCGCGCCATACAGCGCCGAGGATGCCAAGGGTCTGCTGAAGGCTGCCATCCGTGACCCTAACCCGGTCGTAGTCCTTGAGAACGAGTAGGTTGCATACATAGTCCAGTTGCTGCGCAGGTCGCTAACGTCAGCAGACTTCTGTACGGTCTCTCTTTCCCCGTCAGCGAGGCAGTCCAGAAGGACGACTTTGTTATTCCTGTAAGATACCCCGCTTCCCGAGACAGCCCCCAGCATACTGACAAAGTCTCCAGTTCGGAAAGGCCAAGATCGAGCGTCCCGGAAAGGATCTCACCATCGTAACCCTCTCCCGCTGCGTCGGCCAATCCCTCGTTGCCGCCGAACAACTCAAGTCCAAGTACGGCGTTGAGGCTGAGGTCATCAACCTGCGCTCCATCAAGCCCCTTGACGTAGAAGCCATTGTCAAGTCTGTCAAGAAGACCGGCCACATGCTATGCGTCGAGTCTGGTTTCCCCAGCTTCGGTGTAGCAAGTGAGATCATGGCGCTTACCTGCGAGTACGCTTTCGACTACCTTGAGGCACCCCCTGCCAGGGTTACTGGCGCCGAGGTCCCCACCCCCTACGCGCAGAAGCTCGAGGAGATGAGCTTCCCCACCGAGACCTTGATTGCTGACTACGCTGCCAAGCTCCTCAGGGTATAAGAGAAATCCCATGAGATAGCGAAACAGAGTATGGTGAAGGTGGTTACACAATCCATGTGCTTGATCGGTGCATCGCGTGGGAACCATGTTGAAGTGGCGTGGCGTAGAGGCTAGACCAAGGATTTGGGATTTGGACTATTTGTATGATCAGACGACGAGAAACCGACATTGATTTTTTCGGCTGATATATATAACCGTCTTTATGTGTGTATGTGTTGGACTAGCAATCATTTTCTGATTGCATGTACAAGTATTCTATTGCAACTCATCTAATGGCTGACTCTGGTTTTGATGTGCATGCTGACAACAACGAATCCACTGGGAGAAACAGATTTATGTATGAGAGGGAATCGGACCGCATTCGGGTTCTCATTCGGGTTCGGGTTCGTATAGTTCAGCAGTCGTGAACGTTACAGAGTCATGAGCTCACTACAAAATCCGCTCATAGGCTGCCTTGTTGTTTGTCTTCGGTCATCAAAGTATATATGGCTTGGCTTACGCTGGGGACGCATTCTTGGGATGAGATTGGGTTTGACCTTTGCGTAGATGGACGGGAGACTAAGAACTAGATGGATCTCGCAAAGGTTCCTTTCTGCGTGTATTAGCTGAAGTGAGTGATGCTCTCGTTAGAAAAAAAATGCTGTTCTCAAGACGAACAAAAGCAGACTGGATGTTTTGATCGATTTCGAGTACTGCTACAGATATGATTCAACATTTTATATTTCTTCCTTGACGGAGATGATGCTTGATAATTTTCTCTGGGGTTTGTGCTGTATTGTTGTTTGGGCGTCCTTCAAGTACCTACTGGGACGCTTGCGCGTTGTCAATCAGGGTCACATGAATGCACCTTGTTTAGTGCGCATTTGTCAGCGACCTGGGCGCGGGTCGGTCCCTCTTCGGCGATTACGAGAGCTTTGTAAATCGCCATCATTCACTGAACTTCTGATCTCCACTCATCATGTCGAGTGCAAGTGTGGAAAAACGAGGTTCAGCTTCTACGGTACGGGTAAGTACGTCGGGTGCTGTGGCTTTGGGGCTAGATTCGTTTGCGGTTCCTTGCATCCGCATTACGAATGCGGAGTCTAATCTCCCGCCGGCTCAGATTCAACCATCATAATCACACTCAGCTCCCTGAGAGTCCACAACCCACCAGGCTCACAAACGCACGCGACTGACGACCCGCACAGGCTTGCGATCTATGTCGCAAACGTAAACGAAGATGCGTCTGGAATTCAGGCCCACAAGGCTGCTCCCCATGTACGAACTTGAAAGAGACGTGCACCACAACGTACATGCGGAAACAGCGGTCCAGGCCACAAAAAGGGTATGACGCCCGCTACACGCTGCTTGGGGCTAGTGAAAACTAATTGGCGTACAGCAATCGCATTGTTGAATACGAAAACCGCATTAAGAGGCTGGAATCCCTACTGCATGAGCGAGGTGCAGCACAGCCAGAAGTTCGTCAACAGCCCGTGCTACGGGTGACGGATTCCTCTATTCCACTCTCGACATGGGTCAATTCTTTGAGACAGGAAGTAGAGGCCGGGCCTCGCCCCCAATTCCCAGACTTTAACCCATTCGATCTGGACCCCATGATAGAGGGTTCTGATGTCGCCTTTGATGAGAATCTGGCCGCGATATCCATGGACGGGAGCATTCATGGCGCTTTCGGCATGGAAACCTCTACGCAATACCCCCTGGACAATATGACGCCGTCAAACGACTTCCACGAAGATGCTGCCCTCTTTCAAACCGCCAATTGTGGCCCGGACATGATCAATAGCGGCAATCAGCTGCTGCCTCCGGTACCCCCACAGCCCGAGTATGAGCTGTATCTGCCACCCCCAGAGCTTGGAACCACTTTGCTTGCCGAATATCTCACCGACTTGAATAGTGCCTACCCTCTGTATCAGCCTCATGTCATTGCCGACCATCTGCGAACATGCTATGCGGGTCATGCTGATGGATCTGCGGTTGCCTGGTCCAGTGCATACATTATTTTCTCCATGGCGCATCATATTCGAGCAATGAAGGCTACTGGGACAAGCTATGATACTGACATGGCTCAGTATTATCTAGCCCGGGTTTATCTAGGACTGGGTGATCTGCTCAATGAACCACCCTCCTTGGGGCAGGTACAATGCCTGCTTGGAGTTGCGATGCTGGTAATGTGCAGCTCATGCAACTATAATAAAGCAGAAGGGCACTTCATTTCCACGGCACTTCGTATCATTCGAAGTCTTTCGTCCGAACACCCCAGCCTTAATTCACCTTTTTCACCCCCTGACGGCGCGCAACAACGTCGTGTCTTTTGGATCGCTTTTGTGAACGATGTCAACCTGAGTATCATGAACAATACACCGACGACGCATCGACTGGAGGAAGTAACTAATTGCGCCGACTTCATGGCCAATGAGCTCAGCGCAATTGCAACGGCGGGAATCAACTGGCGTATACATTCATTCTGGCTGTCAACACGACTTGCGTTACTTGAGGCAGAAGCGATCGACCAAGTCCTCTCTTTGGACACTCAGAACCACATTGCTCTGGATGTTGCTGCCGCAGCCACTATTGTTCTTGCGCGCTTACTTGCCTTCCGTCAACAACACCAGATATTCCAGGCCAAACCAAGCCAGGTATGCGAAATGATGTATCGAACGGATATCGTGCACTTCGTTGCTCTGAATGCCATGTATTTTGCGACTGTATATCGATTGCATGCTTTCATGGCACTCGATATGGATCCCAAAATCAATCCGTTCGAGATGGAGGGATTAGTCAGGATGTCCCAAGTGAAGCGACACAAATCTTACGAAGCCGCGAAAATGGTGATGAACCTGTTACCGGTCGCACCAAGAGGCAATATCGCACTATATTGGTATGTGTTCTGATAGCGCACAGCGCTCCGAGTCCTTTGCAATGATGGCGGGTTGTCTCCACAAACCCACGCTAACTTTCTTCCAGGATGGTACACCCAACCTTCTTTGCGGCACTTGTCACGATCTTCGCACACCACATCAACAACCCTGAAGCGCCGCCACTCACATCATCTGACCTGCGCATCTACTATCGTTTGCTGATTGATCTCGGTACCATGGCCGAAGCTAGAGCTGCTCCATGCCTGCGACAGAAGAGAGACTTTTGCAAGACTCTGTTCGCGAAGGCTGAACTTGATCTACGAGAACGACATGATGTTGATGGCGCTGAGCGAAACTGCGAGCTGACATCTGTCACAGCACAGTGCCGAGGCATGACACCGGGGAGATCCGAAGTCTTGTAGGCGTGTAAATCGGTATCTAGTCTGCCAAGCATCGCGGGGGATTTGCAACTTTGGGGTGCGCCACCAACGGACCGAGTATGCAACCTCAAAAGATTGTTCACCAGTCCTCGCGCACGTGCGCCATTGCATATTGGCGCCTGGGCCATGTCTCCCCTCAGGCATTGAGCGAAGCTCAGCCCTTAATTGAATCTGCTATATCACGTTCCTACGAAATTCGCAAACCACGTCCAGTCTTATCTTTCATGGTGTTGTCTAAGCTTACATAGGCAGGCAAGTGAAGCAAATTAACCGAATCACCTTCCTCATCGCGGACAACTATCGCCTGGGCATCCAGCTCAACATGGCACATGGCGAATTGCCGGACAAGTTAATAGCCGTAGTCGGATTTCTGGTCAAGAAGCGCACGCAGTTGTCCTCTCCTCGCCGACCTTTACGTTTGAAACATGCACAATCTTCAAACCAATACTGACATTACTCCGGGCGCAATTGGAGAATGGGACGGGAGCGCATTGGTCCTGCAGCGGCTCTGCAGCCACGTGTGGTGTCTACCGATGTCCATAACGGCAACTGATTGGGTAAGCTGGTCACCTAAAAGCGCCTCACAGCTCAACCCGGGCTGTCGTTCACTCTAGTGTCCACGAACGGATAGCACATCAGCCCCCTGAGGGCGTTCTGGCTTCCGCTATGGGTGGCAGGTCGATCTTGGTTGTATGGAACTACCCGTTAATGACTTTGCTTCTCAAATGCCAACGCCACATAGATCGCATTGTCCAGTAAAGAGGCGAGGAAGAGAATTAGCTGCGCATTTCCAAGATTGCTCCCAACCAGATTGTCACAAGGCAACACTCGTGAACGGTGACCTCCCTCGGGCGCTCGTCTTGTTTCGAGCAGGTGTTAGCAAGAAAAGCCACAACGCACGCTATGCAAGGGGCCATGCCGTAGCTCACCTCGAGACGGTTTCACGTTTCTAGTCACAACGGCCTGGCACACGTACAGGTCGCGGGGTAAAGATGGTCTGTCTGGATGCGTATATGCCGGCTATAATACCCGCGGATGCTCCCGAGCGCTCAGACTCGTGGTTCCTTTTCCTTCCTAGGAGCGCGATTTGTGTTTTCTTTTTTTGGTCGGTCCCAATCGCCTCACGACGCGACGTAAGATGACATCGAGATTTCCCACGGCGGAGGAGTTTGCGTCTTTTCCGCCGCCAAATTACGTCGATGCGCCGAATCATTTGCTGCTCGCGTTGGCGATTGTGGTTCCTATGAGTGTTTTGGTCGCCGTCTTTATATCGTGTCGGTTCTATTGTCGGACTGTTCTTATAAAGACGTTGGGCTGGGATGATGGGACCATGCTGGTCGCTGCTGTAAGTGTTGTCGCAAACGTCTGTTTGGCATTGGAGTGAGGACTTATGTCGATAGGTGTTGACTCTCGGGAGCAATGTTATGCTCATTATATCCATGCTTCCAGAGTATCAGATGGGCTACCATTTATGTATGTCGGCATTTGCGTTGTATGCACTTGATAGCTGACTGAGATAGGGGATATCCGGCCACAGGTGCTTTTCGGCACGATAAAAGCTGCTCAGGTATGCTCTACCCAACGGAAAGTTGTCTCCTACTCACAAACATTGTAGATGGGCATGTCGTTTCAGTTGCTCTTCACTGCCATTACAACATTCATGAAAGTCGCCATTCTTCTCACGTACACACGTAAGTTTCCACCCATCCACCACTGTACTCGAATCCACGCTGAAACAACATGACCAGGCATATTTCCAGCCAAGCTCGACAAGTGGTTTTGCCGTCTGATGATCTTTTATATCGTCTCGTTGAACACTGCATGTTTCTTCGTTACCCTGTTCCAATGCTCGTAAGCACAGTCGTTCACCGTGGCTGTAGTATGGTGCTAACAATGGGTGTTATAGACCGGCGAGCACCTATTGGGAAATCTTCAAGTACATCGACACCGCCAAATGCCTCAACATCAAAGCCATATACTACTTCCACGGGGCGCAAAACACCTTTAGCGATTTCGTCATCTTCCTTTGGCCCGCTCGGAATCTTCTCAACGTGCAAGTCTCGCTGCGTCAACGGGTAACGCTGACGATGATGTTTTCGCTGGGTATCATGTGAGCATACTGCCCAATTTCTACCGTTGACGTGAACCTGACGATCAAGCAGTGTCTGTGTCGCTGGTGTCACGCGACTTTACTACACCCATCTATACCTCGTGTCGTACGACGTCTTCTGTATGTGGCTTTCCATTCCACTCCTGACTGCATCACCCTTCACCCGAGCATTTTACTAAGACGCAAAAACAGGGCATGGAGCCACGACCTTCATCATCATGTCAGTCGAAAGCGGCGTGGGCGTCGCGTGCGGATGTCTCCCTGGCTGCAAACCCCTCATGAACAGACTGTTCCCGCGCATCTTCGCCAGCTCATCGCAAGCATCATCGTACCCCCGTCCATCAGCACGATTTCGCGCGAGAAAAGGCATTCGCGAGACCTCGTCGTCGGCCGGACGGTCTGAGCAGGGATCTTATCACATGCAACCTGTTTTCCGTGATGACAAGCGAGGCGCGACGGGTAATGTGTTGCGAACAGATATGGGAGATGTTTCAAAACCACTACCACCACCGCCGGGCATGCGACCGCCTAGCAGAGCTGCGTTTCCTGGGAGGAGGGAAGGGTACAGGGGACTTGGCGGAAGCAGCGACGAGAGTATAGAGATTTTCCTGCTCCAACGGAATTGAGTAAGCGCTCTCCGCATGTCCGTTTGTGAGGCGGAAGTGCGCAGTAACCTAAACTAAAAGTTTACCTTTCGCGATCTTGTGTAATCTTTTGCTGCCTTGCCGACTAGAGAATAGGCATGGGATGCTGTTTCCCTTCTCCGTAATTTTCAGCGTGTTGTTCATGGATTTTTGCGGGCCGACTTCCAAGGTTGAACAAATCTACCTGGGTACTAAAGAACTAATTTGCGCGCTTCTTTGCCGTCGGCTTGCTTACTTTAAACAGTAGACGGCTTTGCGGCACAGCAGTGATAGGCGTGTCCATGTCCAGTAATCAAAACATGGACGCGCAGCTCTTTACTTTACCCCCACGAGGCGATGTCGTGCTTTATGATTTCTTATCAGATGCACGCGCGCCCCGAAGGCACCGGCACTAGGCGAGATCGGCGGCCGAGGCAGGGTCAGCTTAGAGAGAAAGTGGGCGTACGGGACCCTTTGATTGCAAGAAACGGAGCATGAATCGTCTATTCTATGTGTTTTTTTCCCTGGGTGGTTGACGAATAGGCGGCCCCGTAGCGCCCGAAAACGCCGTTCTAGATGCAGATGGCGTCATGCAGGTCAACTGTTAGTCCATGTGTTCCTACCATCGCGCTGCTTCCTTCCAAGGGATCGACCTGGACAGGCTACGGGGCTTACGAGAAAGGCGGGTGGTAAAGGCGGGTGGTGAAGGCATAGATTTCACACTTTCGGAACAGTTGGGCATGCGCGTCGCAGGGCTAATGGAAAGGTCATGGACCCTTTGCTGAAGATCGATTTTCTTTTTCTTTCTTCTCCCCGTTTTATACAACAAGTCATATATAGAAGAGAGAGAGGTATTCCGTCATCTTGGTTGCTTGCCTGCCAGATCTTCTCTTCCCTTCCACACCTTTTGCCCGATTGTCGCCTTGTGTCGCAATTGTTGGTGACCCCACTATAAACTTCGCAGCACCGACGCGCCCGCATAGCAGCAACCCCGCGCGTCATACCACGTAGCGCATCTACTCGCAGTCATGGCGACGACGCCTATCGAGCATCCTTCGACCACGACCACTTTTCCCACGCGTCAACGGCCGATTCCTTACACATGTGCCAATGGACGACGTACCCCTCTCTCCTCCATCCTTCCGCCCCTCGTCTTCGGAACAGCCACCTTCAACCACCAATATAACAGCGATCCCTTTGCGCTCGACACAACCGGCCTCGTGACATCGGCCCTTACACACGGCATCCGCGCCTTCGACACATCGCCGTACTATGGCCCCTCGGAGCAATTGCTTGGCGATGCGCTCGCAACACCATTCGTGCGGGAGACGTTCCCGCGCAACTCATACATGATCTTGACAAAGGTTGGACGGGTAGGCGGCGACGAATTCGACTATAGTAAGGAATGGGTGCGACAGAGCGTCGACAGGAGTCTGGAGCGGCTACACACTGAATACCTGGACCTCGTATACTGTCACGACGTCGAGTTTGTGAGCCCCGCAGAGGTGCTGGAAGCAGTCAAGGAACTGCGGCGCATAAGAGACGAGGATGGCACCATCCGCTACATTGGCATTTCGGGCTACCCAATCGACGTCTTGGGCGACATGGCTGAACTCATCCTGCGTGAGACGGGCGAGCCACTCGACGCGGTTCAATCATACGCCAATTTCACACTACAGAATCAAACGCTCGCCGGCCCCCGAGGCGTCCTGCGTCTCAAGAACGCCGGAGTGGACGTGGTACCCAACGCCTCCATCCTGGGCATGGGACTCCTCCGCCGCGAGGGCGTCCCCGTCGGCGCCCTAGGCGACTTCCACCCAGCCCCCTCATCCCTCCGCGAACTCGTCCGCAAAGCAAGCGACTTCTGCGACGACTACGGCGAGCGCATCGAGGTCATCGCCATCCGCTTCGCCCTCGAGACATGGATCTCCGCGGGTTCACTCTGCGGATCCCAGGGCGACCCCGCCTCGGGGCTCCCCTGGAAACACGAATCCATCGACGACGTCGGCGGCTCGAAACTCGGCGTCAGTGTCATTGGCGTCTCGCGCGCGGCTGAGCTAGAGAAGACAATGCTGGTTTGGCGCTCCATCCTTGATGGCCTCGAGGGTGGTCGCGAGACCGCCGTCCAGGCCGGTCGTTGGTACCGTGCTTGGGAGTGGAGCACGAATCGACGCAAGGCGGTGCAGATTCTCGCCGAGGGCGTGCAAGAGGTGCTGGGTGAGGGCTTTGGATATGCGTGGGCGAGTCCAGACCCCGGGTTCGTTAATAAGAAGGCAAGGAAGCTAGATGCAAAGCAGGGACAGGGTAATGAGGTGACCCCGTGGTTGACGCCCGCGGCGAGCCCGGAGGCTGTGCCCGTTAGGGATGCGGAAGAGGTTGGGGAGGAGAAGGCGCTGCCGTTGAGGTAGACGGGGCGGACAAGGGGGAAAGAGAAGATAGAAGCGAAGGAAAGTAAATAAGGTAACTGTATATAGAGATGTGAATCACGAGTTTCATAGTACATACTCGCAGCTGCCATGCTGCTGAGGTAAGTGGGAATAGATGAGCGTCGTATGCTCTTGTCAGTGATTTTCTCCTACCGTATCCACAAGATCCAAGAGATGCACGTGAAGCTGTCGTTGACTTTGGCCACGTGGAAAAGAGCTCGGCTTCAGATTATGCTACATCGAAATACCGCTGTTCTGTTCATTCACATAAAGGCGGGTATTCCGCATGTTCTGTTTGTCTACACGGAAGTCTCCCCGGCAATTCTCACATGCGCACCAGACGCGTGTATATAAGGACCTCTTTCCCTCCACGCCTTACTTCTTCCTTCAACACAAAAAGAAAAATCTTCTCCCTTTGTTGAAAAAAGAAAGGTTTGTAATGTATGTTCTGCCGGCTTCTGTACCAAAGCTGCCTCGTCTGGTACCCATGTTTCTGCTTCTGTCTTTGTTTTCATCTTTATCCCACACATGAAGTTTTGTAGACATCAGAATCATGTGAAACACTTGATATGTCTGTTCCTGCTCTGCCGTTGGAGATTACAAAAAGGGATTCACTCGAGACGTATGGCTCGCTTCTCGAGATGGTCTGGAAACGGGGAAAAACACAACCTAATAAAGTACCGGATTTCCCCGGTCGCTGGAGTGACTCCTGGTACCGAAGTCAGCCGATTGGAAACAAAGACACAAATGACGTATGGCTGCACTGCTGCGAATGCCTTGCATCAAAAGGTCCCTGTGCATATCGTGATGCGGATCCCCTGGCTTGCTGCTCGAAAAAACATTTATAGACATATGATTTCCCGTGCCCTCTGCGGTTTGGGAAAGCTCAGCTTAACGCCCCCGTGGACGTGCCGCTGCTGCGTTGGACTAAAGCCCACATCTGAAAGCAGTGTGGGGAAAAAGGCAATTGAAATCATCGCATATCTACCCGTCTATTCGGTTGACACAAAACGAATAACCACGCATCTATGATCTTGTTGCTTTCCTTGGTAGACGAAAAGACGTATATGAATAGCCTGTTCGACGGCGTGCGTCTTTCTCCGCTCTTCCCTCAATCACATGTTGTAAAACAGCGAGAATCGAGTTCCATAGCGCGTCTCCCGCTCTCTTCCCGAAATGGAATAAAAAAATCTTTGACAAATACATGGAGTCCTAGCCTCGCTTTCCTCGGCAGGCGATAATGCGTGCGATGTTTGGAGTTCTGTTAGGAATCTGAGAAAGAAATGGGAGTCCTTGACATGTCTGCGCTTCCGCCGGTGTTGAAAGTTACCACAACGATGTCGCATGGGCTGTTGAGCTGGGAGCAGGGTATATTAAGTACTGTGTCCTGGGGACTGCGTCTCGTGTATCATTCACTTTACTTCCTACCTTCCAAAAAGAAACTGCGAGAGGGTGACCGCATGGAGTGGGAGCACTTAAAATCACTAGTACAACGACCCATGTTCTGAGACTCCCTTCCCCAAAGATTTGTAAAAACTAGACGATTCTCAAGGTATGCTCGCGTAGCGTCCGGGAGGTCAAAAAACCGAATCTTCGTGGGGAACTGATGGTTTTTGACGGACGCAAAGAGCATTCCAGACGAAGTGATGTGCGGAGTTGAAAAACAGAGAGAACAGTTGGTATGTTGACGTCTGCTTGTGGATGGGTATAAGTACTCTATTTCGGGATGCTTTCAATCTTCTTCTCTATTCACTTCAACGCTTGAACATCTTCCATTTTCTAAAACGCGTTGCTGGCGCGAAATGTGCGGTGTGCTTCTTCTGGGCTCAGATTCAGCAAGAGAAAATTGCAAACAACAAAACACATATTCCTCCCGCAGATTGTGTAAGCCTACAGCGTGTATCGTTTTGCGCTTTGGAAGTTTTCGACGCTCGACTGTTGTAAAAATGTTTTCGTGGTCTACGTATATGTTCAACGACATCTTGCTGGATAAAATCAGGGACACCAACAACCCATGAGTGCGCTCTATTTGGAAGACCATCCCAAATAAAATGCGAGGAAGAGGGGCTGATGGGTTGGGAGTGAGTGGGAAAACAATGTCACAAAACCCAATTTCTGGTGCTACATGACTACTCCTGCACATGTCGGTACGGTACTAGCGCGCGTTGCGCCGGGCATAAATCTGCACCTGCTTCTCTCTACTCAATACATGCAACCTTCCTAGTTTTGATGTAAAGATCCGACACCAAAACCTGTACTCGCAAAGTGGATGTCTTTGTTCTCTCTGGCGCTACCTTAAAATGGTGACAGATACAAAGGATGTGGAGAGATGTCGTCGTTGTCGCATTAGATTGAATCTTGCGCGTTCTGGCTTTGTAAGCTGTTTCAGTATCGTTAATTACACAAGGGGTTATGGTGCCGTGTTTTGACGCTGGTAACTATCTCTGATGGATTAGACACTCACGTTGAGCTACCATGTCCTTTTTCCGTAACTTCTGAGCTGAAGCATGGAGAACGCATGCCGCCATTTTCTAGTGTTTTGCAAAAACAAGACCTTGTAGCAAATGACGTGGCATATTTGGTCTAAGCTCATGGAAATATCCTTCGAGACCGGGTCCTTGGCGTGCATATATAAACCTCTCCTTGTGCTGCTCTTTCTTTCTTCTTGTCCGGCAACACAAGCTTTCACGAAAATATATCGGAAATGACCACAAACTACAACATGTCTGCGATGGAAAAATGAACGCATTAAATCTTCCCACTCGTCGTTTCTCGGATATTTTGAAACTGATGACATATCCGACATGTATTTGTCTTTTGGGGGAGAAGAAAGACATAGAATGATCATATGCTGTTATATATTTCCAATTCTCTGGACCAGAGCGCGGCTTCACGATTCTGCGCGCTAGCGCACGCGCTAGATTGCTATATAAATCCGCCTCTTCCCGCCTTCTTATTTATTACCATACTCTGTATCCCCCTATATCTTACACCACAACTGAGTTCTCGCGAACCTTTCCATCTCTTCCATCGAAAGAAAAAAGAGCATAAAAATTGCCGAGGTTGATATAATGTCTTTGTCTCCTCTACCTCTTCCCCTCCATCCTACCACTGAAACGCAAACCCCCCAAACAATGACACAAATGACCGGCAGTTAGACTCATACATGCTATCCCACCACTTGAAGCCCGCGGAGAAAGAAAATATCAAAAACCTAGTGCCATGGTGTCCTTTCCGCGTCCCCTCTACCTAAAACCACCCAGAAAAGTGTTAATGTTCTGCAAACCAACCCACCAATATAAATTTGTTCTAAATTCCACTATGCCCAAGAAATGGCTGCTGTCTTCTTTCCTGCCCTTGAGAGAAGAAAAAAAGAAGAATAGAAAACTTGGGACAGCTGGTCCATGAGATAGACCTGTATAGTCGAGTCAAAGACGTGCTGTCGAAAACCACTAGGGCCTCACAAGATGGAGCGGGGTTCTGCGCTGGGATGTGTATAAAAACTCTCACTTCCGGATGGATAAAATGCTTTACTCCTCCTCCTTCTCCACTATGCTCTGTGTGAGAAGGCTAAAAGAATGAAAGCAGAATATACGATCTCTGTTTCTAAGACACTTCAAAGGAAAAAGACATGGCTCGAGTCTTTCCTGTGCTGGAATATTGGAGAGTGGAATAAGATGGACTATTCTCTCGCGCACTCTCAATAGGGGAACTTAAATGCGCCGTGGTTATTGAAATGGTCTTCGCGCTGTGTTCGCGGAGGACCGAAAATAGGGAAACAAAATACACCTGATCGACTTCGATGGGAGGAAGAGAGGCGTGCCTCCACAAACTCCAGAGCACACGTAAACAAGGCAAAAGAATCTGATGAGCAAAACTCATGACATGGTATATCGCTATTTACAAAAAAAAGGCTCAAAAGACTATACAACCACCTCTCCGACATCCTCCGCACGCCTACAATTTGGCAAAAACAGTCGGCACAACACCCCCCATCTCGACAAGCGTACTCTTATTCCTAACCCAAGCCTCAAGCCCCTTCTTACCATTTTCGACACCAACACCACTCTGCTTCCAGCCGCCCACGCTCATCTCCGCTGGACTCTCGCCCCACGTGTTAACCCACGTGATACCGGCTTCAAGCTGCGCGATAACCTTGTGCGCGAGGTTAAGGTCCTTTGTGAAGACGCCAGCGGCGAGACCGACGTTTGTGTTGTTTGCTCTTTGCACGACTTCCTCGACGGTCTTGTAGGACAGGATGGACATGACGGGGCCGAAGATTTCTTCTTGCACGATTTTCATGTCGTCGGTACAGTTTGTGAAGACGGTGGGTTGGACCCAGTAGCCGTTTTGGTAGGCTTTGTTGGCGTGCGAGGAGACCCAGGATGGGGTTTCGGGACCGCCGCAGAGGAGTGTGGCTTTGTCGTTTTCGCGGCCGTGCTTGATGTATGAGATTACTTTTTCGTAGTGTGGCTTGGATACGAGAGGGCCGAAGTTGGTGGCTGGGTCGTGCAGGTCGCCGGGGCGGATGTATTGCATCTTTTCTAGGAGTCGCTTTTCGAATTCCGGCTTCATGCCTTCGGGGACGAAGACTCGGGTGCCGTTTGTGCAGACTTGGCCGGTGGAGAAGAAGTTGGCGAGCATGGCGCCGTCGACGGCTTGGTCGACGTCGGCGTCGGGGAGGATGACGCAGGCAGATTTGCCGCCTAGCTCCATGGTTACGTACTTCATCTCGCCTGATGCGCTGCCTGCTACCTTCTTGCCGGTTGAGACCTGTCCGGTAAAGCTGACCTTGGCGATATCAGGGTGTTTGGTGAGGTATGCGCCAACGTCTCCACCGCCCTGGACAACGTTGAAAACACCAGGAGGTACACCAGCCTCTGCGTAGATGTCTGCTAGTACGGTAGAGTGGAGAGGTGTGAACTCAGATGGCTTGTAGACCATGCAGTTTCCGGCGGCCAAGCACGGCGCAGACTTCCAGAGAGCGATTTGGATGGGGTAGTTCCACGCGCCAATACCGGCGCATACGCCCAGCGCGTTCTTGGTTGTGTACACCCACGCATCTGGTCGCAGCGGAGTCGTCTCGCCGTTCATGCCGCCTCCTCCTACTAGGTTCGCAAAGAATTCGAGCACATCGGCGCCGGTTACTACGTCGACGGTCGAGGTCTCGGAGAAAGGCTTGCCGGTATCGCTGGTTTCGATTCTGGCAAGCTCATCGTTTCGTGCGCGGAGCAGGGCTGCGGCGCGCTGGAGGATTCGCGCGCGTTCGATGGGTGGTGTGGCCGACCATGCTGGGAAAGCCTTTTGGCCTGAGGCGATGGCGGCGTCGATGGCAGCGTTCGAGGTCGTGTGGATGTCGGCGACTGGCTGGGCGGTCGCGGGATCTATCGTCTGGAATGTGGAAGTAGATGAGCCAGATTGGACCTTGCCGTCATAAAAGGCAGAGCGTGGCGCATATGGGAGAGACATGATGAAGTGAGGTTGTTGGCGCAAAGGATGAGTGTTACAAGTTACTTTTGTCTCTGTAGGCGCAATGGAGTAAAAGAGATGGGCGGTACTGCCGTCACGATGATCGAGGTGCACCAGAAAAGTTCTTCAAGCACTGATTGTAGACTGCAGAAGGAAGGTCAGCCAAGCCTGTGATGTAACGTCAAGCTACGAGCTTTGGTACTAACATTTGTATAGAGATAGTGGCGGGGAAGCGCGACTGCAGCAATTGCGCACCATCTTCCTCTCAGAGACTAGCTATGGATCGGACCGTTGCCGACAGCAGGATCAGCTGAGAAATGTCTGAGGCAATGAATCGCAATGTGTATCTCCAACAAAGAGCGCATCTGTACGCGTTTTTCAGCAGGATGGCGCTGCCTGTTGGAGCCCTGGACGTCTGCGCGCGCGGCACAAAATCTCTCGTCCGATGGCTGCCGACCTCACCGCCCTGCGATCGGGGAAAGTGCGGCGTGGTATTGCAGGGATCAGCCGGTCGGCACCTGCAGAAATCAGCGGGGTTTGCTAGGCCCCATGTGGACATGGCGTCATCGGACGATTTTACGACGCCTTTTTCTTTGCTAGAGCTGTTGAGTGACATGCGCGTGCAGAGACCGCCTACGACGACCTCATCGCTCTGTTGGAGCATAGCGAATCAATCAACATCATTCCATCACCGTCGTTCGCCCACTCACAATCATCCCGCTTATTTTTTCCCTCTCGAGCGCCACGATCCCGCTGACAGAATTGAGGCGTTGCTTAATGCACGTGCATGGTTCCGGCTCTACCGTAAACGGCCCTATTTAGCACAATCTTATCTGGAAGGCAAGCTACATATCCTGCAGCGGGAACGCGATAGACCAACCTCCCAGCCTCAGCCCACGACTCACTTTTTGCTGTCCGACATTCTGCCGACCACCCGATCGCGACACCCGGCCCGTGCTGAGAACACTGACCTTCCCGAGCGATAGTCCGGATACATATAAGCTTGCCTCTGCGTGAAAAAGCTCATTGAGACAAAGGAAGTATCCTCGCCACCTCATCCAAATCTTCATCCCACACGCGACAATGGCTTTCGAGACAGTGACCTCCATCCCCAAGGATGCCTCTTATGACTTTGTCATTGTCGGAGGAGGCACAGCTGGCTGTGTCATTGCCTCCCGTCTTACTGAATACCTTCCCAACAAGAAGGTCCTCATGATTGAGGCTGGCCCAAGCGACTTCATGGACGACCGTGTCCTGCTCCTCAAGGATTGGCTCAACCTTCTCGGAGGAGAGCTCGACTACGACTACGGCACTACCGAACAGCCCAATGGCAACTCACACATTCGACACTCACGTGCAAAGGTCCTCGGTGGCTGCTCATCACACAACACGCTCATTTCATTCAGGCCCTTTGAGTACGACTGTAAGAGATGGGAAGCACAAGGCTGCAAGGGCTGGAGCTTCAAGACCTTTATGCGCGTCCTTGACAACCTCCGCAACACTGTTCAGCCCGTGCACGAGAGGCATCGAAACCAGCTTTGCCTTGACTGGGTAGAATCCTGCTCCACCGCCATGGACATTCCCGTGATCCACGACTTCAACCATGAGATCAAGACCAAGGGCGCTCTCAAGCCTTCAGTTGGTTTCTTCTCCGTATCATACAACCCCGATGATGGCCGCCGAAGCAGCGCGAGTGTAGCGTACATTCACCCCATTCTCCGTGGTGAGGAGACTCGCGACAACCTGACTGTGCTCACCAACGCATGGGTCAGCAAGATCAACGTATCAGGCGACAAGGTTACCGGTGTTGACCTTACCCTCCAGAGCGGCGAGAAGCGTACCCTCAGTCCCAACTGCGAGACCATTCTCTGTGCAGGTGCTGTCGATACCCCACGATTGATGCTCTTGTCTGGTCTCGGCCCCAAGCAACAACTCTCCGAGCTCGGTGTTCCCGTTGTAAAGGACATGCCCGGTGTTGGTGAGAACTTGCTCGACCACCCAGAGAGTATCATCCTCTGGGAGCTGAACAAGCCTGTACCCGCAAACCAGACTACCCAAGACTCTGATGCTGGTATCTTCTTGAGACGCGAGGTTCCCAACGCGGCTGGTACCGATGGTGACATTGCTGATATCATGATGCACTGCTACCAGATTCCCTTCTGCCTGAACACCGCTCGGTAAGTCACTAAAACCCCATATGGAATGTAAAAATAAATGCTAACCCCCATCAAAGTCTTGGCTACGACTCCCCCATCGACGCATTCTGCATGACCCCCAACATCCCCCGTCCCCGCTCCCGCGGCCGCCTCTACCTCACCTCCGCAGACCCCACCGTCAAGCCCGCGCTCGACTTCCGCTACTTCACCGACCCTGAAGGCTACGATGCCGCCACCATCGTCGCCGGTCTCAAGGCCGCGCGCGAAGTCGCCAAGCAAGCCCCCTTCTCCAACTGGATCAAGCGCGAGGTCGCTCCCGGCCCCAAAATCCAAACCGACGAGGAGCTCTCCGAGTACGGTCGCCGTGTCGCCCACACCGTCTACCACCCCGCGGGTACCACCAAGATGGGTGACGTCACCAAGGACGACAAGGCCGTCGTCGATCCCGAACTCAAGGTCCGCGGGCTCAAGGGCGTCAGGATTGCCGATGCCGGTGTTTTCCCCGAGATGCCGACTATCAACCCCATGTTGACTGTTCTGGGTATTGGTGAGCGTGCAGCTGAGCTGATTGCCCAGGAGTGGGGCTGGAAGGGTCTGGAGAGGCAGAAGTTGTAGATGTGTGTGTGTGTGTGTGTGGATGACGATGATTTTTGTGTAAGTTTTATATCAGTTATTAGTGATGCCGGCGAGCAGACATTTTCCAAATGCGACAATACCCTGTGCAACTACGATATTCTCGGACCTTTGAGTTTGTGTATGTAATGAGTAACTCTGGAGGTATTCGGAACAGTGATTGTGCATAGGATGGGACTTTACGAGGTACTGAGGTATTTCAGGCTGATGTTTGCTGTCTTTCGTCTCCACATTTAGGCGTTTTATGATGGCTGCTCACAACTCAACATCACGTGATATACAAGTTGGACGTATGCAATAAAGTACTTCATTTCGAATCGTGGATATACAATCTCCTTTTCCAAAATTCATCCTATCACCCTTCAATCTATCAAACCCCCATCTCCACCTTCTAATCATCAAACTCAAAGATCCTCATCAGTCCATCTCCCACCTTTTCTTCCTCCGCGCTCTCCTTGCAGTCGCCAGGCTCGGCTTTGGCCTCAGCCCTGCCCTTACCCCGACTCAAGGTCTGCTCCTCCCACCCCTCCTCCGCCTTATCCACACCCCTGGGCCCGCTCCCCAAGAAAGCACCCTCATCATCCATCTCATGCATATCCAGCATGAATCCCCCCCGCTCATCTTCAAACGGCACCGGAACCGTGACTCCATGCTGAACACGCAGCTTCCTTCTACGGTCCTGGGCTGCCTGCTTCCTGGCCTCCGCTTCCTCCTTACCAGCCATCCATTTGCGCAGCGGACGCGGGAGCTCATTAGTCACGACACCGGTTTTCGCCATGCCCCAGCCGGCGAGCGAGAGCGCGTATTTGCTTGTTGAAGATAGGGCGGCGGTGCCGATGCTCCAGGAGGCTTTGCCGATGCCGGAGGCCGCGAGCGCGGAGGCGTAGGAGAGCGTTGCGTGGCTGACTTGGGATAGGGCGTAAGTGGAGTCGTGTGCTGCGGCGGACCAGGTGCCCGGGAAGTCGTAGGAGGGGGATGGTGAGGAACGAGTGCTAGGAGACTGTTTTGGAAGTTGAATGTGTCAGTTTTGAGAAAGATGAGAGAGGGATGGGAGTGCGAGGGTTAGTGGTGTCTTACGCCTGGGATGGGTGCTTCGCGCGCGACCTCTTCCCAGTCTTCGCTGCTGTCCGAAGTTTCGTCTTTGAACGCGAGGGCATCGTCTACTTGAGCGAGCTTCTTGGTCGTCTTCTTTTGCTTCTGCTTTTGCTTGGCGGTGATGCGGCGACGTGGCTCTTCTTGTTGTGCTTCATCCAGGATCTCGACCAGGCGCTGCGTCTGCGGTACTTGAGTGGTGTTACTGCGATACTCATCTTTGCCGTCCTCGCTAACGTTGTGGTGGTGATCTAAGTCACGGGACTGATGCTGCTGCTGCGCCTGGTGCCACTCGATCTGGCGGTGTGTCTGGCCCTTTGAAGCGTCCTTTCCGTCTTGGTGGTTGCTGCCTGCAGCCCAGCGCGGCTCCCGCATCCTCGTGTCGTTCATGACGCCTGACTTTTATATACGTAACTTCAAATTCTGTCGTGAATGTATTAGTATCCAAACGAGAGAAGTAAAAAAAATGCGGTCCGCCGGATCCAAGGTTTCGATGGTGTTTTGCGGCAACGATTACGGCTGGCGTGAGGCTGTGGGACTCGTCGTGAGTATAGAACAGAAAAGAGAGCAGGACGGCATACGAAGTCGTCACTGGAAGTTATATTGGTTTTAAACGCGCGCTTCACGTGAGGAGCGCGTTGTGAGAGGTAACGGCTCATTGCAAACGCCCTAAATGGCCGCCATGGTCCCTGCGGGAACGATGACTGCCTGGGGAGAGGCGATGCGATAGTGGGGAAGCAAGCGGGCCAATTTGATGATGCCAAGGCACTGCAATCAGATTCCGGGTGGATGGTGGCTTCCTTGATATAGCGACCAAATTGGAGACTAAGCTTAGATTCTACGAGGCTGTGGTAGGTCATTGTACTATAGCGGCCGATGATGAAATTTTGTCTATGCTTCGACTAGTCCATGAATTCGCAATCCACGCGCCGTATTGTAATCGGAAGCGACCTGCGTGGTGGCTCGTTGTATGGAAGTGGCCCTAGTCACTAGATGTCAAAGTGGGGATGAATGCCATGAAATGTGACCGTGGCAGTGGCCTAATCGCGTAAGTTCCTTACAACAACGTCACCAGGTATCCGACGAAAGCCTTATAGTCCTGGATAGTGACTCTACAGCGTGGGCTTTGCGCGTGAATTACACCAATCCGGCAATTTGTGGCTCCTATCACGCACTAACCGACGAGTTATACTGCGTGAAGAGTTGAAATCACTCCAACATCGGCGGCTACTCTTCTCAATTGCCCGCAGATCCTGCCACGAACCCCAAGATTTGACCCCGTAACACTCCCCCGCGCAACTATATATACCTTCTACTCGCGCCTCTTGACCAAGAACTATATACTTGCAACCTAGAGTTTATACATTCTCAGCTCCCTCGACCAGTTGAATATATCTGCGACAACAATTTTCGACCATCTCAAGCCCTCCCTATCACCTTCTAGGACAAAACCGACACAACCACCTTATCACTTTACATCTTCAATATCATGTCTCTTACCATGGCTCAGTACCGTATGTCATCCGCCCCGAACTCTATTTCGCACCTACTAACTTCCTGAAGACCGGTATAAAGCCTTCAAAACCCCAAAGGGCATCATGCGTGACCTTATGGCCATCGTGAACAGCAACGAGGGCGGCAGCCACTTGTTATTCTCTTGCGCGCGAAAGATCAACCATCTTCTTGAAAACACGCTGCGCAAATCTACATTGCCGCAGAACTCTATCAATCTTGCTCGAAACCATGAGTGCGACCGTGAGCGCGATAGTAGAGTAGAACTACTGCGTGAACGCCAGGAGGAGTGCGACCGCGAGACTAATCGTCGGGCTGGTGAGCGAATGTGCTGCCAGACTATGACCCAGTTACATCTGTAGCGTCCAATCTAGTGGAAAGGCCTCCAGAGACTGCCTCCGCCGATGAAGAGAGCTCAGTTACCGCTACAGCTGAGGAGACTGACGAGTCTACCGAGCCCTCTACCCACACACCCGCCTCCATGAATGTCAATATCTCCACATCCCAGCACTTCACAGCCATCGAAGAGCAGGACTCCGGCATCATCATGGATGACATCTCCTCGATGATCGCCGAGCCCGCAGCCGAGAACATCGAACATCGCGACGCCTCCCCAGATGCCCAGCGCAAGCGCTCTTCCACCCCCGCCATCGTCATCACTGACTTCGCGCAAAACACACACACACACACGACGGTCCAATCTCCCAACTCCTCGCCACAGATCCCAGATCCCTCGACTCAGGCAGGACACGCAGTATATCACCGAATCCTACCAATACACAAACCCCGCCATCTCCGCTGCCTCTCCCAATTCATCTGCGGACTGCCCCGCCATCGACCAGAACCGCGACTCCAACATCAGTGCAGCCACGGCGAGCAGGACGAGTCTCCTGCTGCATTGCCGCGTCCTCTTCGGTCTTCGCACCTGGCTAAGACCGAGGCTGAGGCTGCGCCGCCCGCTGTTGATAATGTGACTCTTGGCAAGCGCGCTCGTGGCGATGAGGCCGAGGGTGCGAAGAAGAAGATTTTGACCGATGATGATATGCGCGAGCTGTCTATGCCGAAGTCTAAAATGCGTCGGAAGAACTAGAGGGCCGCTGGTGGCTTTCACATCACACCTCCATCCATTACCGATTCCATCATCTCACTTCTTATTTGTCGAAAGTTCATTTGATCTTGTCTCCCCTTCCCTCCCACCCCGCCATCTCGCCTGCTTCATGTTTTGGTTATTTGTCGGCGATACAAGGATGTAATAGAGTCGCTATGACGGCTCCCTGATATCCGAGATCTAATTTTTCATCTTTTTGTAAAGATTTTGTTATATCTGTTTCCTCCACTCAGCGTTATACCCACGTTAGACCGAGCCGTTTAGAGAGCGTCACCTTACCAGCCCATTACTACTTAACACAAAATCCTGTACCTAGAATGACAGACCAGAGTAGAGAACTGCTTCCACATAATACAAAGTTTACAAATATTAGGAAGAGACTGGTACAGCCGTGACAATGCTGTGATATCTCACCTCGTCATAACAATGCACATCCGTCACTTCCAACCCCGCCTTCCCTAACAACTTCGCCCAGTCTTCTTTGCTGCGCTCGATACCCCCGAGAGCTGCCATCATTGCTAGATCCATCATCGCGACTTGCCAGGGTACCTTCGTCTCGGGGAGTACGACTTCATCGATCAAGATGCGGGACTCTGGACCCATGGCAGGGACGATGTTAGAGAGAATGCGGAGACAGTCTTCGTCCGTCCAATCATGCATGATATGGCGCAAGTAGTAAATTTTGGCCCCATGGATAGGCTGCGCAGTGAAGAAGTCGTGGGCTTGGAATTCAATTCCATCAACTGCTGGTGCGTGAGCGAGTGTGGATGGAACGTCTTGGACGACGATGCGGCCGGGGAGGGTGGGAAACTTCTTCTTGAATGCGACGGAGTGCTGGCCAAAACCACCACCAATGTCGACGAGAAGAGCGGAGTCGGCTTGAGGCTTGAAGTCGCCGACAATTTCTTCGGCCTGGTAGGATGCGACCCAGCTGTCAACCGAGTCTAGCACCATGACGTGTCCAAGAGCTTTCATTTGCTCTCCGTCCTGCTTCATCCACTCGAATGGCGTCAGCTCAGTCTTCATCGCTGCGTGGAAGGGCAGATCGTTGGAGTCCGTGATGTCTTGATAGTTGCGATCTTTGAGGTAGTCTGGGATAGCTTGCATGACGGGTAGGTGTAGCTTTGAGACATGCGGTACAGCGCCGATGACGTGCGGGTTCGCGAAAACGCGCGCGGTTCGGTTCGCAGCGAAGGTATCTTTGCTGACTTCGGCAATGAGTCCAAATGAAGCCATAGATCTGAGGATATGGGAAAGTAGGCTTGGTGCCGCCTTGGTCTTTTCCTGGAATTCCGAATGGGTTATGGGTGCGGTAGAGGAGGCGAGGCTGGTGAAGATGTTTAGGTCGATTCCTACGTCGACGAGAGCCCACTGCATAGGCTAAAATGCTGTCAATAGCGGAGATACAAGCACAACTGGAACACTTACTGCTACAGCTAGACCAAACATCATCTCCCAGTCATTGTAGAGGTCTTTCTGCAGATCCCGGACTTGTTCCTGGATTTCTTGTCGCTCTCTGGCATTGCTCTTCGCGTAAATTTCGCGGATCTGTTCAATTGCTGCTTCCATGGTTGTCAAGGTGTTCGTATAGGATGGGTAATGAGATTGTGATAAGGCGTCGATGTGCTGGATAACCCATCATCTCCTTACACCTGCCCTGATATTTATACTACTTGTCCCTTGCTATCTTCGTCACACCATGCTCCAGCTGAATTCGCATTTTTCTCATCGCGTTCAATCTTTGACTAATATGCACGAGATCGGGGTCGGTGGTGTTTGCCTGGCCAGGCAGCAGCTATGGGAGCACCGGAATGGCCAAAACCGCTGATGGAATTTCGCGGCGCTCTGCAGAGCCAATACCAGAGCGGCGACAACAACAACATCAGCACGGCGCAGATGCTCTCTAATACTCGTCTTGAAGTTGCTTCTCGTTTAATGCATGAATCTGAAAAGCTCAAGCAGTTACTTCCTGTTTGGGTAGTTTCTTTTGAGCATCGATTGCGGTAACTGTCACCCAACGAGAACTCAATGCTAGCAACAATGCTGGACCCGCAGTCGCGACAAGCGGTGGGTCTTGAATATGTGGCAAGAGTTGTCGCTGACGGATTGGTTCAGGTATCGGTACGCTTTTTCGGTGCCTTCCTGGTTGAACGGGGGCAAGCCAGCCATCCTAGGTTGTGGCCTGACACATGAGGACAAATCGGAAGTTCGACGTCACTCTGTCTTAAACTATACTCAAGCTCCGGTAGCGCTAGCCTGGAAGCGGGGAGAATTAATCATACGGGTGAGACGACCAGCGTCCCGCTACTTACACATGAGAGGTGTTCCAATATCTCGTCTGCAGCAAGACGTATGTGATTAGGCAGCTGTCGTGACGACGGATTCGCGTCGGTGGCTGACAGCCCAGATGCGGCCGAGCGGGCCGGGTGTGACGGATGTCGTTTATGCTCCCGCGCGACTCAGTCAAAGCTTTCGTCTTGACTTTTCCATGGTTCTGAGGGAGGAAACGCCTGCCAGCGATCCCGCAAACGGGGAAGGGTGTAAGCATGCGGGCGCTACCTTTGTTGGCAATTTTAACGTTCGAGATCTTCCTGGCACTTATTTTTCCGTTGATACTTAGAAAGGCCACCACTTAAAATGAAGCACTAAGCCCGGCGCCTGCAGCCGGTATGCAGCACCAAGCATTTGGGCGCTCTCGCAAGAAATGGCTTGGAGAGGCTTGTCTTCGCAGTTTTGAGCCGCATGGCATCGCTGCATGCTGGAAACACCACAAAGATCGTCGTAAAAAGTCGCGATGTTTCCACATCCACAAAATTGTGATTCCCAGCTTGCGGTTGGTTTCAAGCGGTGGCGACAAGCAGCCGATGACTGGTGGAAGAACAGAAAATTGGGTCTGCGGAGGCCACCATCCCCCAACAGCCACGAAGGTGGAGTCTGGGGTCGGCAAGATTCCTCCAGACGATAACGACGTAAACTCCGGGGATAGGATTGCCGATAGTGCCATACAGGCCTTTGGCCGTCGCCATTGAAAAGCCCCCCTCGCCCTCTCTCCGAGCAGTCAGCCAACTCAGTGAGCTCCGACGACACAGTCAAGATGCCGTCCAATTTCTTCAAGAACCGCAGAGTTTATCTGCTGACTGCAGTTGCTTACATGGGCTCGCTGCTCTTCGGTGCGCACGTTGATTCTTTCGTCCAGGATAAAGCTAATACCCAGCCAGGTTACGATACGGGAGTCATGGGCAGCGTTCTCGCGCTCGACTCCTTCAAGAAGGACTTCGGGTTGCCAACGGGCTCTTCTGGTTTCGCCGACTCGGAGAATGCTTCGGTATCGTCCAACGTAGTGTCGCTGTTGACGGCTGGGTGCTTTTTTGGTGCCATCGGAGCCGCCTGGCTCAACGAACGTTTCGGCCGACGATACTCCCTCATGGGCCTGTCCGTAGTCTTTCTGATTGGTGCTGCGCTCCAGACTGGTGCTCATCATGAGATTGGTTTGATCTATGGTGGCCGCGTCATTGCTGGTCTCGGCATCGGTGGCATGTCTTCTATCACGCCTGTCTTCGTTTCCGAGAGCGCTCCTCCAGCTATTCGTGGACGGGTAGCGGGACTCTTCCAAGAATTCCTCGTCATCGGTAGCACGTTCGCTTACTGGCTCGGATATGGGGTTGAGCTGCACATGCCAACCGAAACCAAGCAGTGGAGAGTTCCCGTATCTATCCAACTGATCCCAGGTGGCTTCATGTTGCTAGGTCTATTCTTCCTGAAGGAATCTCCACGCTGGCTTATGTCCAAAGGAAGGCACGAGGAGGCTGTTGAGTCCCTTTGCTTCATTCGATGCGAGACACCCGATAGCCCAGTGTTGCAACAGGAATTGGCAGAAATCCGCGCTGCCGTCGAGGAAGAGCTCAACCAAACTGAAGGCATCACCTGGAAAGAGTGCCTCCTACCCGGAAACCGATACAGGTTTATTACCGGTTTTGTCCTCATGTTCTGGCAACAGTTTAGCGGCACGAACTCGATTGGTAAGAGTACCGCGTATGAAGATGAGAGAATTCCACTAACTTTTTCCAGGTTACTACGCGCCCCAAATCTTCCAGGCTATCGGTGTATCTGCGTCTGATGCTTCGTTGTTTGCGACTGGTATCTACGGTACTGTCAAAGTTATTACTACTGGTATCTTCCTGATCGTCGGTATCGATTTCATCGGCCGGAAGAAGTCTCTCATGGCCGGCGCCGCATGGATGGCATCCATGATGTTCATTATTGGGGCGGTCCTCGCAACCCATCCACCGGACCCAGAAACATCCACCGTCACCTCAGCGTCAATGGCAATGGCAGCCATGATCTACCTGTACGTCATTGGTTACTCGGCCTCATGGGGTCCAGTTCCCTGGGTATATCTCTCCGAAATCTTCCCCACGCGCCTTCGTTCGTATGGTGTCGGTATGGGAGCGGCAACCCAATGGCTGTTCAACTTTGTTATCACAAAAATCACGCCAGCAGCCGTGAACAACATTGGATGGAAAACGTTCCTGATGTTTGGTATATTTTGTCTTGCTATGGGTGTCTTCGCCACTTTCTTCATCAAGGAAACCAAGGGTAAGAGCTTGGAGGAGATCGATATCCTTTTCGGGGACGTCTCAGCCGAGCAACGTATCAGGGATGTCGAAGCGGGCATGAAGGAGGAAGAGCGCAAGCGTTCGATCACTCATGCCGAGGACGCTACGGAACTTGAGAACCGAGCAGGCAAAGATTGAAAGAATTTGGTCGTTTCTCAGCTGTATTCCATGTACCTAGTCAGTTCGGATGCGAAGCAAACATTTGTCTATACCGATCGCGTCCACGCGTCGCTGACTTCTTATCGCGGAAGCACCGGGATCTCCGCGTGGAGCGCATGCAATGAACTTTCTTTTCCAATAGTCAATTGGTATCTTATAATGAGCAGTCGGGCAAGTGCCATGCCGTGATAAGTTGAGTAGCAATACGGTGCATCACAGCGAAGCCCGCTGGTGGCAAAGTGCAAGAGAAAGCGGCAGCTAATCGCTAGTGAGCGCTTAGTCATTGCGCCCAGGAAGTAAACAATCGCCATCAGCGCATCGCTCCCATCTCTGCATCTGTATTTGGGCCACTGCCCATCGAGAATTTAAGTATCACAAGCTTCTGCCTATCGCACAATCTGCCCCTAGCCCCGTATCGCGCTCCAACCCCATCTCAGGTCCAAATGTACGCCTTGTCCATGCATCGTCAACGGCCCGTGTGGGGACACCACTTGGTCGACTTCTGCGCATCCTCCCGCCCTTATCGTGGGTTCGCGGGTAGGTTCTAATATATGTCGCTTACGTGCGGCCAATGGAACCTCTTCGAATGCATCTTTATAGCCTATAGTCTCGACTGCTTACCATTCTGTCAGGATTTCTGTATGATTACGGACGCCACAAATACCTGTAGAGTTTCATGACTGCATAAAAAATTGAAAATACGACAGATTATATGCATAGTCGTGGGTAAATACCCACGGGCGATTACTGGCCTTGTGCTTGGCCTGAAGCGTCAGCTAGGGCGAACTGTAATGGCTGCTGAACTAGGAGGGGCTGTACGTTGAGTACTGTGGAAACACACACATCTAAGATAAGAGATGCAACTTCTCCGCATCGATTCAGGGCTCTAGTCGCTCCTGGGATCGGTGTTGTGGGGCTGTCCCACAAGGGGATGTGGGAGTAATGGTATACAAAGGTGGCCGGCCACAGTAACGCAGAGTCATTCGATACCACGAAGACCAGCCCCATTCGACATCTATCTTTGGCATTCATCGCGATAAGATGATGCGAATCCCTCTTATCTTTATCAGCTTTGTGTCGATGCAGATCGCGCTGGCTTACAATTTCCCATACGAAAGTGTTCAGTTGACGAACTCGGACATTGGAAACAACAGCGACCTTGCATTTGGACAGCTTCCCGTGAAAGACTCAACAAGCTGCAAAAGTTATCCAGGGTACAATGAGTGGCCATCTGCGACGCAGTGGGGTAATTTGAACTCTAGCCTCAACGGCGCATTACTCAACGGCATACCTCCAGCCGCAGCCTGCTACGAGGGCGAGTACAATGATGAAGTGGCATGTAACAATGCCAGGAAAAGGCAAAACGATGCCCTATTTGTGTAAAGCTCCTACCGAAAACCCTTTCGCTTCAACAACTAAACCTGCAATCTAGTAAAGAAGATCCAGTGATTCCTTTCGCGCAGTGGACGCTCGATAACCCCTGTCCTGTTCCAGCCTCCAATATGAGACCACCCTTGTCGGACTGCAAACTCACGTCTCTGCCAGCATACGTAGTCAACGCGAGTACCGTCCGAGACATTCAGATTGCCATCAACTTTGCACGAAACAACAACATAAGGCTGACCATAAAGTGAGTTTAGGTCCATCGATAGTTGATACATATATCGGAACTGACTAAGAATAGGAATACCGGTCACGATTTCCTCGGACGAAATACCGGAGGCGGCGCGCTCCAGGTCTGGGTCCATCGCATGAAAGCATTCGAATATCTGCCAAATTTCGAGGTTGGGCAATATAGCGGCCAAGCTGCAAGGGTTGGCGCTGCTCTCGAACAGCACGAAGTCTTCAGACACATGGGCGAGGCTGGCATCACGTTACTGGCCCCTGGCTCATCAACGGTGGGAGCGTATGGTGGCTACATGCAGGGCGGGGGTTTTGCGTACATCACATCCAAGTATGGGTTGATGGCAGATCAAGTACTCGGATTAGAGGTTGTAACAGCTAATGGGGAGTTCGTGCATGCAGATTCGTCGGAGAATCCAGATCTGTTTTGGGCCGTCCGTGGAGGCGGCCCTGGTGAGAGAGTCTGATCACCGAAGACTTGTAAGTCACTGATCATGGATCTAGGCAACTTTGGCATCGTCACATCCGCGATCGTAAAAGCGTATCCTCCTACAACAATCGCGCGAAGCGACTTCACAATCCAGACTGGACCAGTGTACGGCAACCCTAAAAACACCATCAGAGTCTCCAACGAGACATTCTGGAGAGGCATGCACGTATACTTCTCTCATAATGTGCGCATCAATGACGCCAAAGGCGTCATGTCCAACTACATTACACCAGCGGCGCCAGGCTGGAACCAGGCAGATCGCACCTTTACTCTTTCGAGCCAGATCACCAAGCCAGGCGTCACATTCGACGAGATGACAGATCTAATGGCACCGCTAATCAAAGATCTCAACGATGTCGGCATTGCGCTGGAAAACCCTGTGCCACAATACTGGAGTACATACGCAGCCTTCGGTAATCTTCCCGGTGGACCGAGTGGCGGAACGATGAATAGTCGGCTCGTGTCGCGCCTGATCCCACGGTCCAACTTCGAAGACTCAGCATCCGAATCATTCAACGCGACCATGGCAGCGATACGATCTTACGTTGAAGATGGAGGATATAGCTTTCATTCTGTCGACTATGCGCCGACGTACGAAACAGCCGGCTACCCTGGCTCTGACTCTGCTGTCTCACCTCACCTACGTAATGCGGTAATGCATATGACAGGCTGGGACAGCAGACAGTATGATTCCAGTCTCCCCGATGAGATTTGGAAGTCGTCGCATGCTCGTCTCAACTCGTACGTGCAGAAACTGAGGGATGTGAGTCCGCTCAGTGGTGCGTATATGAATGAGGCGGATGTTGCCGAGCCAAACTTTCAGTACAGCATGTACGGTGATAACCATGACAGGTTATTGGGTATTAAGAAGGAGAGGGATCCATGGGATGTGTTCTATGCGGTCACAGGAGTGGGGAGCGAGCAGTGGATGGTCGAAGGAACGAGAGGGCTGCCAACGCAGCAAGGTCGGTTGTGTCGCGTTGGCGCGTAAATCTACATGAGATAGATTCGCTATCGATTTTGCTTGGTTGCTGAGACGTGACTTGATGTCGCAGCTCCTGGTTCCTTTCTGAACAAGTTTCCGTCCAGGCAAGACCAGCACCTCCAAATCTTGCGATTCCGTTGTTAGAATCGAACTTCATGATACTTTTTCCACTCTTCTACCCACAAGGCCCTACTTAACCATACTCCCGAAGGCGGAACAGCTTCAGTAAGCTCTCTCACTCTCTCTCCACCTTGACGACTACAGTGCTGCATTCTTCCGGACTTCCATTGCCCTTCTTGGTGACATCCTCTCCACGCTCCGCCATTTCATCGTTGCCCTCCGCAATCGCCTTACGACCTTCTTTAAGGCTCCCCTCGCCACCCTTTGTAATCGCATCTCCCTCTCTAGCAAACACGTCCCCCACCTTCCTCCCGCCAAAACACTCCTTCGCTCCCCCAGTCCTCGCCGCGTCCCGCATTCCCTTCGTTAGCGTAACATAATACCTCTCCACCGGCAGCACCCTCACCCCACCCTGCAAACCCTTGATAAACTCATTCCTCAGCCCCTTGTGTGTGTCGAAAAGCGCATTCCAGTCTACTCCGCGCTGAATCGCACCGTGGTGGATCGCTGGATCGGGATGCGACCAGAATGAGACAAGTCGAGGATGAGTCTACGGAGAGGACAGCCTGGCGGGAATGACTGTGTTTGCAGCCAGATGTAGGCGATGAGCGTGGATGTGAGTGCGAAGTGTCAGCCGATCTCCATGTACAGGCGGGCTGTGATGTGGTTCATGAAGGCGCAGGCGCTGAGGCGGTGGGCGAGGAGGTAGGCGTGGACGGAAGGGAGGATGGTGGGTGACGGGTTGACGGTGACTTGGTTGACACGAGGTGCTGGGGCTGCCATGGACGGCGTGTTGGGCTTTGGGCCAGCCGGATGGTATGCGCCACAGGGTAATGCGTAAGAAGGTTTGGGTGCAGCAGTGCCGTTAACGATTCCGGCATTCTGGAAAGCGCTCTGGCGCGTGGCTGCCGTTGATGTGCTTTGTTGCCTTGATGTAATCGGCATTGAGTGCATACGCGGACCATTGCCGTTGTTTCCGGTGTTAATAGCGTGGACGATAGAATACTGGTGGGGTGCGCTTGAAGCGGATGACGCCATGACTGCGTCGACATTGTCAAGGTACGCATCCTTATAAATGAAGCCAAGGAAAAGGCCAAGGATAGCAGGATCAACGTCTGGAAGGCGGACTATCATCTCTGGCTTTCTTTGTCTCTTCTTCTGCCACCTTTTCTCCGGGTACCATTTCGGTCCCGGTATTGACTTCGAGCCCCCCTTGGGACTGACTCTTTGTGCTTCCACTGCCGTCGTCATTTTCGGTTTCCGAGAGCTTTCGCTTCTTGTCGGTGTTGTACGAGGCACAAATACCATTCAGGTAAACGAGCTGGTTCTGGAAGAAGATAGAATGATAGCAGAGGAGGCCAACTGGGAGGATGAAGGTACGCGAGGATGTACCGTGCCTACTAAGACTGTGATAGATGGGCCTTGAATCCTTGTTATTTTTAGTGACACATACTAGAGTTCATAGTAGGCTATAAAAGCTTACATGTTGATGAACACATCCGGTTGCGCTACCCTTTGCGCTTGCGGAAGCGGAGGGTGAGGCATGCTGGGCGGATGTGGGCCTGTCGTCGGTTGATCAGTTGGGTTCGCCGTCCTCGCGCACATGAAATATTAAGTTCTTGAAACCCGGAAAGCTATGAGTATAGGTTCGAACGAGAAGGGAAGGTTAGCAGAGATCGTCGTCGAGATATAAGCTATTCATTTACCGTGAACATGGCGCTAAAGTAGCACGGTCAACACGCCAAGAGGGACAAGTCGAGGTAAGAGATGCCTTCAATTAGTACTACTTACTTGGTATGTAGTTTCAATCACTAGCGAGAGATATGGTACTTTCTAGGATAAAAATGATTAGACAGGATGGATTATGCGCTCGTGAGGGAGCACTTGTAGAAGCTATGTGGGACGAAATCGGGACTAGCATACCGCACTAGCCCCTCATCGATATAAGTAGGCTTAAAGCATTTCGGTCCAGCGCCAGCCAGCATGGGACATCAGCTAGCACCATCAGCCTAAGCCTTAGGCTCGACGTTGACATCCTCGACACCGCCATGGCCGTGACGAGCGACCTTGAGCTTGCCCTCTTCGATGTCGCGCTGATACCTATCGAGACGAGACTCGGCATTGCTAGACTTCCAAGCAGGCAGACCGGAATCGAAGACGTCGTCCATCTCTTCGAGTGTCCTGCCCTTGGTCTCTGGCGCAGTGAGAAACATGTGGATGAATGCAACGGCGTTGAAAGTCCCGAAGATCATATACATCTTCCAGTTAATGGACCATAGTAGGGGTGGGACGGCGAAAGCCAAAATGCAGTTCCCACAGAATGTCAGCGCATGCCATAAAGATTCATTTGGAGGATGCATCTCACCATGTCCAGTTGGTTGCTGTAGCAATTGAAACAGCCTTCGCGCGGACCTTGGCGGGGAATATCTCGGACGGGTAGGTCCATGACACTGGTCCCCAGGTGGTCGCAAATGTTGCCACAAAAAGGTATGAGCAGGCTACAATGGCCTTGGACACATCGCTATGTTCGCGGGGAACTACCCAGGAGATATCCTTGTCGGTTTCGTCGGGATTGGGGTTACCGTATGAGGCCTGGAGCGCACCAGTGGTGTAAAGCCAAACTGCCATTCCAAAGGATCCGCAAAGCAATGCTGGGCGACGACCGAATTTGTCGAGGTACAAGATGGCGGGGAGCGTCATAGCGACGTTGATGATGTATTGGATCGATGCGGTCAGGAGCTCGTCGGCAATACCGGCGCCACGCATAATGAACACGATGTAGTACATCATGATATTCATACCGCACAACTGTAGAAGTGGAAATACCAAGTCAGTTATGTTCACCAGATGTTGTGTATATCCAAGACTTACCTGGCTCCACATTTGGATAGACATTCCGAGGATGACACGTTTGAGAATACGAGGCTTGACAAGGGCACCAAAGCTGGTGTCTGCGACTTCACGCTCGAAGGCAAGGGCCTCCTCGATTTCCTTGTACTCGGCAAGAACCTTGGGGTGGTTCACGTCACCTCCACCGTGGAGATTAGCGAGAACCTCAAGAGCCTCCTCCCAGCGGTCCTTGCTCGCAAGCCAACGTGGAGATCGCGGGAAGAAAAAGAATCCGATAAAGAGAAGCGCACCAGGAACAGCTTGGATGCCCCATGGAATGCGGAAGGCGGAAGTAGATTGGTTCGGGTTGTCGACACCACCATCCACGAATGAACTACCGTACTGGATGAAGTATTGAATCACTAGTCAAGCGTTAGTGTGTAACATTACGAAATGGTTAGATGCAAAGACCTATACAAACGGCAAGCCTCGCTTTGAAGATTATACGATCTTGGATTCAGCGAGTAGACGGCGCAGTACTTACAAATACCCCATGTGATAGCCCATTGTTGCAGTGAGACGACACGACCACGTATGTTCTTCGGTGCGATCTCAGCTTGGTAGACGGGAACCATAGCAGAGCAGATACCGATAGCGTACCCGCCAACTGCTCGGCCGACACAGAGGAGAGCGATGCCATTGGCAGCCGCCTGAAAGATTGCTCCGACAATCCAGATCAGGGCAGCGATTTGGATAGCGTTCCGGCGCGAGAGCTTATCGGCAATGAAAGACGAGGACAGGGCTCCGAAGAGCGAACCCGCGGGCATCGCTGCAGTGATTCCACCTTGGCGAGTTCCGCTAGGGTTGCCGAAGTAGCGCTTGTAGGCTGGAGTGCCTAGAGCGCCCGACATGGACGAGATATCGAAACCGAAAAGGATACCACCAAGGGCAGCGAAGCCGCAAATGGCGTAAACATTGTAGATCTGGGGAAACTACAACGCGGTTGTTAACGAGTGCAGTCAGAAGCAGTAGAAAGACTGGAGCCTTACCTTCATCTTGCCAAGTGGTTGTAACCAGGCTAAGAAGATGAGTTGATCGAGCGGGGTGAGAGAAAAAGAGCAGTCTTGAGGGCGGGAGGACTGGTTTTATGTTACCAAGAGCGCGGAGGGCGCGTGATTTCGCTGAGATATAGTCCGTGCGAGTGGGCTAGCATTCACTCCTGCGTGCTTTACCACCCGCCCGCAGGTGGCCTTTGCCATTGAGAACCGGGTTGTTTGCATGTGACGGCGTTTTGGCCAAGATTGTAACCCCGCATACAGGCGTTTGACCAGTGCGCATGCGGATCTTACAGAAAAACGGCAACATATCCTGGGGTAGTGCAAGGTTGGATGGCCCGATATTGTTTTGCATAGTGGCCTCCAATGAGGGTGAACCCAGGACATCGTAGCTCTCCAGTACGCTGGCACCCGGTTTTCTAACTTTGTGGCGTCGCACCGGTAAGGCATCCAAGCAGTGAAGGACAACAATGTTGCGGAACGAAAGCAGTTGCTCATGGCACCATTCCTACTGACAGCGGGGCACATCATCAGGAGATCCGTCGACTCTTTCGCCCAATTTCAAACAACAATCTGCGACACGATTCGCAGACAATACCTCACGCTGTCGAGCTAGACACGGCTAAGCTGTCTACCCAAGACATCAAAATTGCATCGGTCGCTTGAAGATTTTGCCATGGCCAAGACCAGCAACAGCAAAGATAGACCGAAGCGCGCATCCTCCTCTGGGCTTTCCGTCTCGGCATGGGCGCGGCGTTGCATGATCATCTCACGACCAAGCTCTTGTCAAGGTCCAATCGCGTTACGACAGCGAGGGAAAGCGTGGAACTTCAGTGAACGGCGGAGCGCCTGAACGACGATTGATGCCTAGGATTAGTTCCCCGTGCGCGTTAACCCTTCATCGCCAGCTCGCGAAGCTTTCGACTCGAAGCATTGAAAGAAGACAGGAGGTTGTATTCCACGTAGGAGGCGCTATGCGCCAAGCATGCAGCGGCGCCGCTAACCGTTAACCCCAAGCTCTCGGCTGGCTTCACTCCGCCCCAGAACAGTCAATGTCGCCAGTCAATTCGCTAACCATGAGTAGGATGGGTGTGGCGTGTCTTGGATATGTCACCCCAGGTCAGCGAAGCGCATCGAGTGCTGCATCGAGCAATACAGCCGATCGGGAACATCTCGCACTCGCACTGCGGATCGTATGGCCGTACTGCTGACCAGTGTGCACGGCAACTCGGTGCCGAGCGCAGAGTTGGTGGTAGTCAGCAAAGTGTGTGGTTGGAATGATGATCACCCACCAGAATGCGGGGATTTGGATGGGCTGGTGGGTTTGGGCTCGCGTCCGCCTCCAGGATCCATCGCGTGGTTCAAGGTGGGGTGCGATGGGCGCGGATGAACATTGACAGCTTCGATCTGCGAGACCGTAAACTCGGTCCGCTTTGCGACACGTACCACGGCGGTGGACTGGGGTTGTCGTTCTTCCATGTCTTTCTCGAATTTCTGCCCTTGCAAGGCGGGCAACGCGCCACTGCAGTACGAGCATACTGTTTGCGGTAGCACTGCGCATAGTGCCATCTTACAACACCTTATATACCTAGCTCCAGTATCGCCTCGCACAATCCGACAAACGGCGTGTCGCTGCAATGCTGGGAAATTCCGTGTATCATCAGTGATATTTGGTCCTCCTTTTTCTGGCACGTGCTATGGGGTCCAACGAGGTGAAAAGAGGTGGATTCGATGAGAGAGGATAACGGAGCATCAAGCTCATGTTTCGCGGTCCAGTAGCCACAAGGTGTTAATGCTCGACATTGTCTAGGTATGGTATCTTTTTCGCTGAACGTCCTAGGTTTGCTTTGAGTCGTACATTCCTTACACCTTAGCTGCGTTCATGCCGTGCGATGGCAAACTCATCATCACCGGTCTCCTTGCTTATATCGAGTAGCTGGGGAAGATATTCGATACAAGACAAGACAAGGTAAGATCGGCTTTATGTTGTCTGTTCGAACGGACTGCTCGGAAAAGTAGATCTCACTCGGACCGATCGGCACATGGACCCAGTATCAACTCTTGTAGAGGAAACAAATTGTCGCGGTGCAAAAGGATTGCGAGAATCTAGTCTATACATGTATAGATTGGCGTTCATGACAGCCGACAATCCGCTTCACAGATCTCGCATTTCTCTGCTCAATGTAGCATAGCCCCAGATGACGTACCGAGGTATGCACTGTGCATCTCTCCACATTCCCTCGCGTCTTGTCATGAAAGCCCAAACAAATTATACTAAATTCCGACGTCAATTTAAATGGAAAGTGCGAAACACAATATTCTACGTACTGGCGATACTAGGTCTATTCTGTCTTGTTCCAATGAATGTACGGCCCACGCGATAGATACTCAGGCGCTCTTCCCGGCGCTCAATTCCTGTTCCACGCCTTGTCGTCCTTCCGCCCACTTTGCTCTTACGCGATCCAGATATTTCTGCAACATCCCTTTATTGCGCATATTTGACTCCACGCTCATTCCTCAACAAGCATCATCCTCACCTTTGCGCTGTCAAAACCCGTCATCGCGCCGCTCATTCGCTGAATGTCACATGCAAGCGAGCCAGTAGCACGGCACTACGCTCCATCACCTCCCAATTGCATCACGCATCACAATAAAGCACACTTCTAGCTCCACCACAGTCCGACATCACGTTGGAACAGAAAAGCCTCGTGTTGTACTGCATCGCAATCTTGTCATCGCCCTCCTAGTCAGGCTCTGGCTATTGGGCCGGCGAAGCCATGTTCGCAATTCTCCTGCATACGTAAGGTCGCGCGCGCTGGCCAGCTGACACTGACAGCTGGCTTTCTTTACAAAGGACGGCTATATGTCACCCGGAGTCTTATAAGTACGTATCGCGACATCAGTCCCACCCTCTGAAAAACTTTCGGATGCCCGATGCGTTGTCCCACACCTTTTTGCCGGAGCGATACAGTCAGCACCATTTCCTAGGCGGCCTTCCCGAGCTTACTGCGGCGAACCGTTCACCTCGTTCAGCAAGCGCACGACGGACCACACCTTGCGACATCCTCGCCGATTGCCACGACAGTTTGTGTCACTAGCCGTTTCGCATCGATAATCTGCCGTTGGTAACCAGCCGATCACCGCGTTACCAGCCCTTTGGTGACATACCGAGGCAAAACAACAGGCCTTCACCACGCATCACCAAAGTCGTGGTTTGGTATCAGCTGAGAGTGATAGTCAGTTCTCATAAGCGGATTCTGAGTTAGCGGTCAAGTACACCGGACGTTGGTCGTCTGCATAGAGGACAACTGTGTGGTCCGGTCTACGGGGGGGTTTCAACAATATATACAAACACGAGTATCTAAGCTCCCAGTAAGGCGACATTTGATTTCTTCAACATTTCCAAGGCTTCCGCTACTTTCATCTGGTTTCCAACAGCTCATACTACGAGGGCGAATTTCCGAGACAACACAATTATCGGAATCTGACGACAACCTCAACCAGCACCCAGACTGTTTACACCTTAATTAAGTATTGGAAGCAAGGCCATCGCAATCGCAGTGTCACTATGCCGCACCATATTACAAACTGCGTTTTTGCGCGCACAAGCCTTACAACCTGCGATGTCTTTGTCATGGCCTTGGCTCACATTGGCCCAAACGCGGCACTATCACCAGAAGAGTTCATCGCTGCAGCAAGCCCGTGGTTTCTGGACGCAGAGACAGTTTGGTGGCGCACCTTTCTCATGGGCGCAGGATGATCTGGATCCATCAATAACGAGGATAAGACTTTCTTCAAGATGCCCGACCTATGGATTGGTAGAAGGACCATCTTTTCATGATAGCAGCGCCTACTTCCCGCCTAATTATCCCACCCTCGAATGTGCCTCTCTTCGCCCAATCCTAGTAAGGTGCCTTCTTCACAGCATGCACATATGTTTTCGTGCATTCACTTGCGTTGCCCCTCCAGCTCAGCACATCAGTACTCAACGCGCCCTCGCATATCGTCCATCCCTCCCTCTGGCCATCAACCGTCAGAAGGTAGCCCTCATCCAACTCAATATTACCCGCTGGCTGCTGCGACGCAAGGAACTGCAATTTCGACCCAGCTTTCATAATGGTGCTGTTGTATTGGTACATTTCGTTCCCGAACGGTGCCAGCGCGACGGTGGACAGAGTGCCATCCGTCAGGGTAAAGTTGGGGAGAGAGCCGTATCCAGGGCCCGTCAAGCGCAATAGGAGGGCGGGTTGGTGGTACGGATCCTAGAAGAGGTCAGTTCTGGGCAACAATGTGTCCGGCTTTCGTGGATGCATACAAAGAGTGAGGTGGCGGAAACGGCCTTGAGCTCTGAGGTATTCGCGCTTGCATCAATTTGCGACGTCGTTACGAGGAGAAAGTTTGTAAGGTCTGTTGGCAGCGCAGCGCAGACGGATGCGCTTGCTATTGCGAGAGAGACAATAGAAGAGAAACGCATGATTTTTGGTAGGAGAAAGGTACTCGTTGAAAATGAACAACCTGTAAATCGGTACACGAGGAACAGTACTTGTATGCACAGGTCCCCAACGTTGTTTATAACTCCGCTCTTGTTTCGAAACAAGGTCATAAGCGTGTGTGCGTGCGCGAGCAACAAACTCAATCACCTCGCTCAACTCATTTACCCGCGACATTTCAACCCTCCCTTTGGGACCGGTGTTCTGCCCTGCAGTACAAGGGTTCCACAACATGACATAATGATTGTGATATGGTACGTATCTCACCAAACAAAGTTGCGCAACGCGTAAGAGTGTTAGCTGTGCGAGCATCTATCCACCCAATCAAAGCTCTAGTCCAGGCTTGCGAATCCACGACTGCGACCCCTGCATGTATCGATGATCTTTAGCCGCAGATCATGATGATCAATGGCGAGGAGCAACACAGATGGTAGAGGGAGAGACTAGGCGACTTGCTTCTCAACTACATTTTATTAAGAAGTTGACAAATTATCTAAGCCCAGAGCGCTAATCTTTCTTTCTCAAAATTCTTTTTGTCCTCTTCTGTGGCATGAAGAAATCCAATCTCCTTCCAGATGTGTACGTACTTCCTTAGTATCCGGTTGGACACCGGGCCGGCCACTCTAAGGGTCGCCAAATGCTCAAGCGTATGGGACACGTCCAGGACTAACCCGCCACACGACATGCGGAGATAATTGGACTCCAGAAAGTCTGATAGCAACAACGCAGGACTGTCCTTTTGAGGCGCCTGACGCACGCGCTCCAGCCAGTTGTGGAAAGGTACGAGGGATGGTATCTTCAGCGCGTCTTGTAGATACCCATTCATCTCTTTCCATGACTGGCCGTGAGGATTGTCGATGTGGTAGATGAGATATGGGTCATTGTTAGCCAGGAGAAGATCCGCGAGCGTGCTTGCAACACCGAGGCGATGCTCGCTCGTGTCTCTGGTACTACAGTCTTGGCCGTTGGTTTGTGTTGGTCGTACAAGCCGACAACGCCAATTCAGGATACCATCTCGAAGCTGAACCTGAAGTTGTGGCAGTGATATGATGCAGCGTCTCGGGCAAAGTCGATCAAATTGCGCATGACTTCGAATTGCGCTTTGAACCCCGACAACGTACGTGTCGCACTCATGGGCCAAGCCTGATGAACTAGATGCGTGACAGAAGCAACGAGGTCGTCGTACTGCCTCTGCTTGAGCCCGAGTCGAGGACATGAAGAGTCCGTCTGGAGTACCAACAACTTGTGCGCCAGAGCGTCGGGAAACGTATACCTTTGTCTTTCATCGCTTGGATCTGGCGCTTCACGGGGACTTCGCGGTGTGTGCGGTTGAGACAGATGACGCTGTGGACGTCGGGCTGCTGAGCGAGGTGGTATACGAGATGGCCTCCAAGACTTCCGGTGCCGCCAGTCACCAGGACGACCTTTTTGTTGTTTGTCTCATTTGGTGCCGCATCATTTGAGGTGGGCGCAGAGAAGCCGGATGCAAACTCATCTACTAGATCTTCGACGGCTTGCTTGCGAACGTCCAGTATAGCACGGGCTTCCTTGTCGCTCTGCTCATGCACGTGACCGTGTTCGATCTTGGAGCCGTTTCCGCCCGCACGTCATGAACACTGGCGGCGCACGGCCGTGACGTCATCTTCTGCACTGGTCCATTCACAACAGCTTCCGCCGCTTCACCATCACCTGACTTTGCTAACACCCTCTTCAGATCGCCTACTGATGGATGCTCCAAGAATAACGTCTCGCTCTATATCTCAATGTCGAGCTCATTGCGAAGGCGACTCGCGATGATGAGTGATAAGAGGGAATCCATACCGCAATCGGCAAGCTCGGCTCCATCCCCTAGGTCGACCATTTCTACACCACTCTCCTCTGCAATTATCTGCAGGGCTCGAGTGACATTTGTATCAGCGGAAGTCTCCTTCTTCACATGCCCGGGCATTTCGATGCCGTTCGTACCAGCATGCACAGGCTTTGTCTCAGCACCGTCTTCAGAAATCGGGCTGACGTAACCGGAATCGTGTAGCGACTTGCCCAGATACGTCTTGAGGTCTTTGACCGTCGGGTACTCGAAGAACAGGCCGTTGAAGTCGAGTTCGCCATCTAGTTGCTCTCGGAAGCGTGCCGAAATGGTGAGACCAAGGAGAGAGTCCACACCCATGTCGGCGAAAACGGCGTCGTCTGTAAAGCCGTCGATTGCTACGCCAGACTCTTCTGAGATGATCTGGAGGCCAAAATCAACAGCATTCGGTCCAGCCCGGAGTGGTGCCTGTTTCGGTGCGACTTCTGGGGGAGCGGGGCTCATCTGAGACTGGCTTCCATCAGCGATGTGGCGCTGTGCCATCGCGTTGCTACCGACTGGTTTCCGGCCGCTCTCGAGAGACAGAATGAGCTTAAGCACTCGTTGTGGCACACCCTGAATCGCGATCTGTCCAAAGTGCGCCACGACTCTATCGCCATCGAAAATTATCGCGTCATCGCGCCAAAGCTTGTCGGGGCCTGACTCCATCCGACTGTACGTAGTGTACACCTTCTCGAAATCCATCGGCTCGAAGAGCTTCAATGATCCCCATCCATGGTTCATAAAGACCTCCACATCCAGGTCCGTGTTGTCGTTGCAGTTCATTGTGAAACCGCACGCTTGTGTCAGCGAATCGATGATAGCCGGGTGGGTATGGAAATCGCCATCTCGCTTCACACTCCCAAAGCTTAGTGTGCTGCAGGCTTCGAGTGTGTCACTATTGAGCACTATCTCGTCAATGGCACGGTAGTCGTTATGGAAACGCGCTAGAGGGCGAACTGCTCGATACACCATTGCACGATTGTACTGAGCAGTCTTGCTGGAAGCGCCACCCTCGCGGAGGTTAGACATTTTTATTTGAATCTCCGATGCGCGGTCTTGCAGATCCTTCTGAAGGCTGCGATCTGTGAAACGAACAATGCAGCGGGAGTTTTCTTGTAGCTTTTGGTGATTATTGAAGGACATGAACTTCATAGTCTCCGATTGAGATGACCAGTCTGCTTCGGCATGAACCTGAACAAGTTGCCTCGTTGCTTGCTCATTCAGGATCAAGGCTTTCGATATAGTCATCTCGGAGACGTCCACTAGCATGTTGGCTCGATCTGACTGGTACCGATTGAGCAGGTATGTGCCGAGAGTGAGAGCCATGTCAGCGTACACTGACGGTGTGCACAGGGGTATTCCGTCCACTTCATGTCCTTGAACCACTGGGGAAAGATCGTTGCGTGAGATGTCTGCCTCGACTACAATCTTAGTGCGCACAGAGTCACCGCTCTCTGACACGACTGAATGTATCGTCGTACTCTCGATCTTGGGATGAATCTGTACGCCTTCAGCGGGCGGATCACCTTTCCGCAGAGACCAGTCGTTGACGTATTGAATCCAGTATGGTTTCAGATCCCATGCATATGATGGGAGCGGAATGACTCGGTGGAATTGCTTGAAATCCTGCTGGTAGGCTGCCCAGTTTATACTAGCTCCAGCATCATAGAGAGGCTTGAGCGATCGAGTAAGCACATCCCACGGTTTAGCTCCACGCTGGAGCGATGCGACAGCGACAATGGACGAACCCAACGTGCGTTGAATCATCTTCGATACAGCAGGGTGTGGGCCAATCTCCAAGAACAGGGACCGGTTTGTGATCAAGCCGTCATTTTGAGCTGCGTTCAAGGCTCCGAGGATGTTAACGGGCTCGCAGAAGTGGCGCGCCAGATACTGGGCATCGAAGATCGTACCTGTAGACGAGGTGGTAGAATTCCACTCACAGGATAAATCTCCCTAGTTGCCATAGTGTGGTCATGGCCATGTCCAAAGCAATGCTTCGTTTGCCGCTTCCGCTATCTTTCCACGATGCCAGATCCTCAAGGCAGATGAATCGTGGTAGATCCTTCCGCTTCCCCAGCGACAATTTGTATATCTCTATTCGAAGGGCACTATACGCAGCACGTAGAAATGCGTGCAAAAAGAGGTCATCCCTTGCCTCTAGTAATGTGGCGTTCTCGATGAACTTGTGGAAAGATAAGAAGGCTTGAAGCCACAGAAAAGGAATGAAAAAGCTACTTATCCAGGCAGAGAGGATTGATGTGATACGCTGCAAAACAACTCTGGACACCGAGTGCAGTTTGAGGCTACCAGGCAAGCTCAGAAGCACGTAGTGGGATCTCCGTCGGCTCGAGAGATAACACCGATGGTGTAGGCCACTGGAACCCACTGTTTCACCCTTTCTCTCGTTGTAGACTTTGGTCAAGGAAATCGACCGGGAACAAGAAGCAGACACCGGTTCGGGGCCCGAGAGGTGATGACAACGGGTTTTCGGAACAGTCTTCTGCCGTTTTACTGTTGAACATGAACCCCAAATGGAGAAAGCGGACTGCGGGGCTGTCAACTGGGGATTTCCAGTTGCCCCACTGGTTCGGGAACGTGCTGACGGGCATGGCCATATTTTCGGCATACGAGGATCAGCCGGGCTTTTCCGGTATCGATGACTGGCATGTACTCTTCCCCGAAGATTTATATCATGATAATCCTGGAGCCAGACATGGTAGGTTAGCAACTTATCCACTGGGTCCATCAAGCGTTATCGGCCATTCCATCGCTACCATGAATAAGGAAGCTAGGGACGAAGTCATCGAACACGCGGCACAGATCAAGAAGCTTGTCCATGATCCTAGCAGCTTTCTTACCGAACTTCATATACAGCAGCAGCAATACTACAGCCTCCAATGGCTCACTCATTTCGGGTTATTGGACGAAATTCCTCTGCCTCCCGATGCCGTTTCGTATCACATAGTTGCAGAGAGCCTCAAGATTCCTGAGCCGGTCTTGCGCTCCACGGCTCGCATGGCAATGACCACTGGCTTTCTTTGCGAAAGTTCAGACGGCCATCCCTCTCACAATGCTCTCTCGGTGGCATTCATCAATGATAGACACATGCGGGTTCAGTTACGACACATGTTCAATGCCACGATTCCTGTCATAGCCGGCCTGATAAAGGCGACGGAGAAATGGGGGAATACCCGAGCTCCCAATGAAACAGCCTACAATGTCGCGAACGACACACATTTGCCCTTTTTCGAACACCTCAAATCACAGCCAGACCTTCAGAAGAATTTCGAGGATTATATGAAGAGTCGCGCCGTGTTGCACGCTGGGCCAAATGCAGCATATCTATTAGAGGCATTCGATTCGAAGGCACTTAGGACTGCAAAGGTCGTGGATGTAAGTTCAATGACCTACTTCTGACCGAGTTTTGGTTTCCAACTTACTGATTCCCTCAGGTCGGAGGAAGTAGTGGGTCGACTGCAATCATGCTGGCGACAGCCTATCCGCATCTGAACGTCGTAATCCAAGATCTTCCCGGCCCCATTACAAACGCCCAAAGCGTTATCAGCAAGCTGCCCGAAGATGTTCGACCGCGCGTTGAAGCCATCGAGCACGACTTCTTCCAACCTCAGTCTCATGTCGGCGCGGATGTTTACCTTTTGCGTACTATACTACATGACTGGCCCGACGCCGACGCTATTAAGATACTGCAGGGTCTAGTCAATGCCATGACATCTTCAAACCGCTTGTTGATCATGGACATGGTGCTTCCCATGTCTGGGTTTGGGTCAAGCACGCACGAAGCTGCGTTACGACAAAAAGGCCTGATGATGATTGGGACTTTTAATACCAAGGAACGTGAGGAAGAGGAGTGGGTCAATCTGTTGAGAAAGACAGATTCGAGACTGCTTGTCAAGGCCATTACGCGGCCGTCCGGGAGCGAGCTTTCTGTGATTGAGGTTGTGCTTGGACATGATGAAACAGATAGGAGCACCGCGAGCGGCGGTAACTAGGTACATTTAATGGATAGAAATTTGTGCCTAAGCCACGGGTGATTTCATGGATATGAATTCGTTGAATGCCGGTGAATGTTAAATGTTGTACAACTACATGATAGAGATCATTCTCTCGTGTTGCCAAAGAGGTCAAAATAATCTTCTCTTCGTTTTTTTGTACCTCTGCGTATGGAAGATCGCACAGCCCAGTTCAAAAGACACGGCCTCTTTACACTTCAGCGTTAAATCCAATTTTTTTTAAAAGATATTGCAGACCTCTTTAATGAAATAAACACTCGCGATCGCGATCCGGACGATCTTAAGTTCAACGCTCGATGGCTGGAACCAATCGAGCACGCTGTTGACATGATTTCGAACCAAAAGATAGCATTATGTGAATCGTTTTCTCATTACTGCATCTGCGCAGTGGTACGATCGTGTAATATACAATCAGCAAACTCCTTGAATAACTCATCCAAAGGCTTCCATCCAGGTTTTTCCATCCACTTCAACAGATTCTCTGCAAGTTGTCGCCCAGTGACGTTTGAGAGATCTTGTCCCTCGTGAGGACCCACTTCTAAAGTCCACATTAACAGATTTCCGGCTGTAGATATTTGGCATCGAGAACCATAGGCGCACATACCTGGAAATTGGTGACCGGGGTACGTCCCCTCCAACCGCCAAATGAAGTCGGCCCAAGTCTTCCGATGCGCGTATGCAAAAATACGTTCGTTCTTCGTGTCGGGGCAAGCAAGGGCTGCAATATGCAACAAGGCAACATCAGGCGCATCGACACACCATTGGGGACCAAAGGACCGCTAAGCATCTCCGGAGTTCTCGAGCATCTGTTTGAAAAGACCCATGGAGGACACGAAGCCTTGCTTTTCGGGATTGACTCCAAGGCCAATAACAAAGTCCGGTAACACGGAATTGACCACGAACCGAGGGTTTCGCTCTTTCACGTAATCCCACAGCTTCTGCTCGCTAAGAGCCTTGGATGCATAGTAGTTTGCGCTTGCTCTCTTCGCTGTGTATGGAGTTGGTGCCCAAGCTTCGGCAATAGCCCAGTTTGCCCACATGTCCGGTGCCAAATCATAAGCCTCGTTGATTCGGTTCTGACACGCGGCGGCAGAAGAAGACGTCAGTACAACTCGCAGTACCGAGGGCTCATTCTCGGCAGCGGCAAGGATGTTCTCGACAAAGGCGATGCTTGGGGGAATGACTTCTTGGGGATTGGTACTCAATCCGGTAATGCTGGCGACATGGATCACTCCACTGCAGCCTGTCCTTCGATTAGCATTCCAGTTATTCGGCCTAATAAACGTCTCGCCAGGTGGCATGTTGGAACATGCCTTTGACGGCGGCTCCAAAGCACCCGTCAACTTCCATGTCTTTCACTTGCACCATTTCAAATTTGCCTCTGCCATACAGATCCTCGAAGTGACTTGGTATCTGCTCGACAATGCTGTGTCAGTCACAGGTCGCGATGCTTCGCACATGACTCGGCTCACCCATGAAGCCTTGTCATTCTCCGGATCTCGGACGGTGCCGCAGAGATCACTGAGGTACGCACGAAACCCATGTTGAAGCAGATGATCCGTTATGATGCCCGCAAGAAAGCCCGTGACGCCGGTGATCAGGATCAGTGACCCTTGCGGTAAGGCAAGGTCTTGCGGGAAACACATCTCTAAAAGCCCGGAACAACTCGGGAGATATCGAAAATGTTAGAGATCGAACGGATCTGTCTGGATAGGGAAGAGCGTAGATATGTGAATCGTTATAGCCCGAATCCGTCGCGGGTTTGGGGTTTGGGGCATGTGTAACGGCCATAACGGACCGGTACTTGCTTTGCGCTTGCCTTGAGGGATGGAGATCCCGGTGAACCACCGATGCTCTTGCCATCGTGTTCCCGGGATGCCCGAATGTCTTCTGTGGCACGGTAGCGTGCAATTGCCAGATCAAGCTTCCCTTCCAAGGTTGCTTTACGTAAGAGGCGGGGTCGTCGCTCAGCCTTCACGAACAGATAAAGGCGATAACAAGAATCAACCTATAGATATAGGCACTGCCCATCTTCACTGTCAAATAATCATATCCTCCATTGCCGCCATGATCTCCGTTATTATCTTCGGCCCGACTGGTCAAGTCGGATCTGTTGCGGCGCGAACGGCTGTAGGGCTTGGGGCCAAGGTTTGGCTGGCTATGCGAGACACCTCCAAGAGCATTCCTGGTCTTACCAAAGAGGCCGAAGCCGCGGGGGATTACCACAGAATTCAGGCTGACCTGGAGAAACCCGAGACGGTTACCCAAGCAATCAAGACTTCCGGTGCCAAGCGCGCATTCATTTACCTCGTCCATCATGCGTCTGATCACCTCCATGGCACCATCACCGCAATGAAAGCTGCAGGCGTGGAATTTGTGGTCTTCCTAAGCAGCTTTACCATACTCGTCAACCAGGGTCTACGAGAGATCCCTCCATCTGACCTCCTTCCCTATGTACACGCGCAGGTGGAAGCAAACTTGGACGACATTTTCGGCCCCGAGAATTATGTCGCCGTACGCCCTGGATGCTTTGTCACGAACTTGCTTTCTGAGAAAGATGGCATAGTCGCAAACGATGTGAAGTTGTACGGCGGCGAGTTCGAGCAAGACAACATCGTACCGAGCGACATCGGCCGAGCCGTTGGCAACATTGTTGTCTCTGGCCCAAAGAATGGCCAGAAGAAGGTGTACCTTTACGGCCCTGAGATACTGTCACTTTACAAAAGTATCACCAGGATCGGTAAAGCTCTTCACAAGGACCTGAACATAACGAACTTGGGGCCCAAGGAAATGTACCAAAGGTACCTGGGTTTCGGCATGCCTCCATCATTCGCAGACTACATGATCAAAACCTTGAGCGATAAAGGCCCAGACAAGGGCAACGGCGAGCGGTTTCCCAACTACAAGGAAGGCGTGAGCAATGTCTTGCTCTACACTGGTCAGCCGCCACTTCGTATCGAGGATTGGGTGGAACAGAACAAAGCAATTTTTAATGCATGAATTAACGTCTAAGGCTATAGAAGAAGCTACTATTAGAGACCTGTCTTATACTAACGTCAATTCCAAGATCGCGCCAAATAGCCTTCGTGATGTAGTCCACCTCCATGCATATGTATGCTCAGAATATGCGCAGAAATCAATGTTAGATTAGATGGCTACTTCTTTATCGACATACGGTGTGAGTGTGTGAAAGCTGGGTTCCTCTAGACGAAGTGAACAACACAAAGTATGACATGATGCTTACTTGATCTAATAATGGTGGCATCTTTTCGCCTTGGTGAGAGCCATTCGTATGTAGGGTCATCACAGCCTTTTGCGAATCATGTTTAGAACGTCACCGTTCGCGCCTTTCATGTTTCATGACTGCGTCTTTTACAGCCCGAACCGATCTTAAAATGAGCAGGCAGACTAGTATGCGTCATAGAGAAATCCTCAACAATAGCAGTTTATTCCCTATCAAATCTATATACACGCTACCTGCCCTCCCTTGCTTGTGGGGAGGTCTTTGCCCCCGTCTTACCATCGACATTCATGGCGCAAAGACATATCCCTTAGGCTTTTTGGTGTTCACAAACGGTTTATCGCTCATCAAGCAAGCAAAACATTTATCGAAATGCTGATCTGCATACGCCAACGGACCATGCTCAATCTGCCACTGAGCAGGTTCGTTCCGGATCAACCCCGGATTCTTCTTGACCTTCTCGAAGTGGATTTGGTGATGGTTCTTTGTGCGCTCCAATCCGGTACTTTCGATGGCTGCCACCCGATCGATTCGCAGACAATTGTGCACCTTGGCACCAGCAGGCAGCGCGCTGGGGCCTTGCTTATCGACGGCCAAGCGTAGGCAGCGTACCAGTGAGACTCCATCTTCGATAGATTGAGTCCCGCCGTTCACAGTAGTCGGTAGATATGGGTGTGCAGCATCTCCGATTTGCATGAGCCGTCCCTTTGGTGAGCCCCATTCTCGCTTCAACTCTCGCCGCATGAGTCTCCAATCCACGATACGGTTCGGTGGGGTTGTGGCGATTAATGCACGAAGATCGGCACCCCAGTGTCCTTCCGCATCGAGCTGTTTGAGAGCATCCTCAGACGATAACTTCGCAGCCCATGACTCAGAAGAAGTTTCCGGATTGTCTTTGTGCTGCCAGACCCACGATGCAGTGTTCTGACCGAACAGAATTATGCCAAAACTGCCTCGTGAAAGAAAGAACCCCATCTTGTCTCTTTCCGCGGTCGGCGTCCATTTCTCACGTAGAAAGGGATCCGATAGAGCGTTTTCAATAGGAAAAGCTGCGCGAAACATTGCGAGACCACTTGGATGGATTTCTGGCGCTTTTCCTGACACGAGCATCCAGCTTTTGGAATGAATACCGTCAGCCGCAATCACGAGGTACGCCCGAAGTACATCGCCATTCATAAGCTCGACTCCCCCTTCTTCTTCTGTTTCCCAATAACGCGCTACCTTCGTCTCGCAGCGGATGTCTACATTCTCGCCCTCAAGTGCATGCATAAGGGCCTTGTGCAATGCTGGCCTTGATACTAATCGACCAAAGTTAGGATGCGTTGGCATTGGGCCTGTGACAATCTCTCCATCTTGCTTATGATAGTAGATGTCCGGATTATAGGTAACTCTATCAAGGGCGGTCGCTATAGATGGCCACCTGCGGAGAGCGTTGATAGCGGTGGGTCCAATAGTGATGAAGTCTCCTATTGGTTAGACGAAGAGTCAGTACTGTAGACGTATCGCTATCGTGCGTTCATACCAGCTGTTTGAATCGTAGCCCTGGATTCTAATACTGTTGTACTGAACCCATTCCTCACGGACTCGAGAGCACAAAACAGACCAGCCAGGCCTCCTCCAACAATGAGGATACTTTGATTCCCTTTACCCTGCTGCATGCTGAGTAGATCACCGTGTGATTGTCTTAACTCAAAAAAACACGGCCGAGCCAAGATCTGCCGATGTGACTTTATCTCCATCACATCTTTGACTTCGTGACTTGTTATGATTTCATTGTTGTCCGTCACACCTCGAATGTAGTCGGGATTCCCCCAAGATGATCGTCTCATAAGCCATCATCCCCGACACGATACCGGCGGCAGGACTTCGGCAACCAATAGACATGCCCATACCGCTGGCAAAGTCGATCATCTTCGGTGAGCTGGTCTACATGTGGTGCTCGTGCGTCGTTGTGTCGTTTAAGGGCCGATACTGTGCTATGAAGTGCCTGGAGAGCGCGCGAACATCAATCAGGATATAATATTGCCCATCTCGGTAATTCTTATTTGCCGTCCATTGCTGTCGCTTTTTTTTGAGCCTGTGCAGGCGTAGATGCGATCATTGTCGCTTGGAACGAAGAGCCTCGTCTCGTGCTGGACGCCCAACTGGTGCTTTTGCGCGCAGCAGAACGCACCGGGATCAAACGGTTCCATGCCGCGAGTTGGAACACAGATTGGGGAAACATGCCTCTTGGGGTAATTGAGAGTTACGATGCGATGATCTGCTTCGCCCGCTAAGCCTTGCTTACAAGCCCTATCAAGCCTCTGTATACTTTTTGTGGTGTCTTGGCCCAGACGCTATTTGGTGTCCCTGGCGCTGGATCACTCGAGGGCGATACCGGCTTGTGGATACGCAAGGAAGAGGGGAAACGAGAGATGAACGTGATCGGTGCAGGTGCGACGCCAATGCCTTTCAGCACGGAAAGTGATGTGGCCGACTTTACCGTTGCCCTTACCACGAGCAAGGAAGTTGAAAAGGGCGGCTATTTTCGATTCTGCTCAGATGTTTTCTCACTCTTGGACTTGAAGGCGACATATGAAGAGCTGCGGCAGGAGGAATGCTCGATCAACCGCGTTATGGATGTTAGCACCTGTAAACAAATGATCAAGCAGGCGAGGGAAGATGCGGTCAGCAATGGGCAGCTACACAAGAAGTTCAAAGAAATCGTGGGATTGGTGTACGCGGTTTTTATCGACCAGGGCTTGTACAACATTGACCCTGTCGACGCGGAAAGATTCTTGGATGTTCCTCGGACCACTCTGAAAGAATATGTGCTTGTCAACAAATGGATTTAGATGAAGTAGATGGACCTTGTAGGTGTACGAACGTTGCATGGGCTACGTATTCTCTCGTGTGTATTTAGCATAGAAGAAGCCTTTGGTGTGTCAACAGGCATAATGCACTAAGGGCTAGCGACTGTCTGGGATAGGAGCTAAGCCCTAAAAGTAGGGGAGCTCCCGAGGTCCGCCTGTTCCGTCCGACGCAGCCAATGGAACATTGTCGATCCTCACTGGCGTCGGTTGCTACCGGTGATAGTAGCTGTTGTTTCGTACCGGCCAGTGTAGTATCTGCGAATATGTTTGAGCACGTTAATCTCCTATCATCATGCCACCATACAAGCTCGACAAAGATGATCTTTATTCGTCAAGCGCGCTTAGCCATAATGTCTAACAGACTATGTCGTGATTCTCGCTTACTCCTACAAGGAGCTGCAGGGCCAGTACGTACAGACCAACGCAATATATTCGTACCTAAGAAGGTCCGAACAAAGGGCCTTCTGGCCTGGCTGCCTAATGATGTGCACTCATTCGATGGCGCAGCATTGGCAGTGACCCTTGGCAACGTTGTTAGGAGCCTCAATGACCACTTTTGTTATGCATATGCACAAGCAATTGTACATACTTTCGCATAATGATAGACGACCTATCACCGATGGCACCAAGCTCACAATTCACACAAGACTCCCCAACCTTACACAGAGCGCCTACCATCCCTCAACAGCCACGACTTCGTCAGGCCTGCGACAGCTGCACCGCAGCCAAGGTCAAATGCGATAAAGGCCGTCCAGCTTGCCAAAGATGTCTTGACAACGAAGAGCTATGCCAATATAGCCCCTCGCGGCGGCATGGCAAGCGAGCGAGACGTTCTCAAACAACGATCGAACACCCAACGCCAGGTTCCTTGGCAAGCGAGTCCGGCTCTATCCCTTCACAACCATCAAAAGCTACAGCGGGCGGTTCCATTACACTCTCATGCACTTGCATCTTCCGCTTTGCGCACGCGGCTCAGTTGTCATCCCGCACGGGACATTGATTCGCCCGTATACGCTTGCTCAGAAAAGGCTTAGACTCTGTAGATATCTCACTTTGATTGGTCAGAGTATCGAGGAGACAACTGACCCATGGCACTGCTGATGACTACTAGTACCATTTAGGTAACATCACCATTAATCGAAAGAAGCTTAGCCTGGGATTAAAAGTCGTCTGCTTACAAAAATCGGAAGCTGCAAGTGCATGAGAGTGTACACAACATTCTTCTGGGTCGTTCCCGTGGGACGCTCTCAACTCGACCTCGTTATCCGAGAACATGGTTCCGGCATTCTCTTCCGAGCCCAGACTAGACATTTCCGACTTACTGATATGGTCCAATTTCCAAAGGCCAGACTGTATATCTCCAGACGACCCGGACTCGACCCTCGCTACGCACATATCACTTTTCGAACAAAGCCCAACAGGAGAAGAGGGCACAACTTGTATGGAGACATGCGGTGGTGATGGGGTTGAACAACCAAAGAACGAGGCTGAGCATGCGCTAGAGTGCGAAGCGCGAGCTCTAGATATCTTGAAGTCGCTACTGTATAGCCCAACACTTTGCACACGAGAGCGAAAGGAGTAGGGCAATGTATCATCTTCAAACACCAGGATCGACTCCACTATTCAACAATTAGGATACTCGATCAATTCGCTGGACACGATGCTAGCCACCGATAAAGCCGCGCTAAATGAACTGGCAGAGCTGCTAGGATGCGGGTGCTCAGAAAACCTACACGTGGCACTGTTGCATATGACGATACTGGCTAAAATCGTGTTTTGGTACCATGTGGTAGTGACCACACGGTACTATTCCGAGAAGGTGGACCTAAAGCCGATGAGGATACAGTTCGGCGTCCTCGATCTCGACGACGATGACTATGCACCTCTACATTGCGCGATGCTGTGCAGAGAGCTTCAAAGGGCAGGTAATCTAGTCCGAGCTTTTGAAATTCGCTTCGCTAGCGCCATTATGCCTGTCAGTGGTAATGAAGCGCCTTGGGGACGCACCGTCATTCGCGCGATTCGAGAAGACCTCGAGCGCTGCGTCCGCGAGGTTGAGAAACCTCAACTCAAGCCTTGCTAGAGGTCATAAGTGAATGCTAATTGTCAAGATGGAATGATCAGTGAACAGAAGATAGAATTGGACAACGCGCAATCTATTAGGCCTCCTTGACGCTTTTGATGTTTCCTGTCCTGAGCTGCATGATGATCATTATCTGATTGTGAGTGACACGAACAAGCATAGCGTAGTGTATCTATCCAGACAAGGATATGGTAACATTTAAGTAGAGCCGAAGAGGCCAGACGAGAAGAGTATTACATCAAATGAAACCCGACTAGATCGTAATATAATTCGATGAACAATGTAGTAGAAAAATAGAAAAGCTTGGCCCTGAGTATCGCCACGCACGAAGCGTCTCTAAATCTTAGCCTTCACTTACTAGAGCTCAAAAGACATCGGTAACGCACCGGTAACCCACTCGGGAACTGCAATACCGTTGTACGGCAATCTTTAAATCGGGCCGTACCCTCATCCAGACCATAGTCCCCGAAGGCGCTCTAGGAATGCATCGGCACCAGTCCCTTGTGAAGACTCGTGAGAACCGAGTTGGATCACCGTCATGCCATTAGCACTATACCCGAAGAAGACATACAGCTTTAAAGCTTCCACCTCTTCTATTTCCTTATAAAGTTTGTAGCGTCAACTACGATTTCTATTGCCATCTACCCATCTCCTGTCAAGGTACACTGCACTACATCTTCCAGGACTGCACATCATGCGCTCCTTCGCCTCAGGTACAGTCTCTACGTGGCTGGCTTCGTGGATCCTGCTACAGCCAGTCGCCATCTATGCCCAAGCGACCACAAACTCCGAGGGCAGCTGTGCTTCCGACATTGAGCGCGATGTCATCGTTGTCGGCGGCGGATCCGGAGGAACGTGAGTCCTACAGAACACAGTCTTCACAGGAAGCTATTCAAACAGCTAACTTGTCTCAGATACGCCTCGATCCAGTTGGCAGCTCAAGGAAAATCGGTGGCTGTGATTGAGAAAGAGAACCGATTGGGTGGCAACGTAGCGACGTACATTGATCCCACGACCAACCAAACCACCGATTACGGTGTCATTCTCTACACCAACACGTCCGTCGCCCGGAACTATTTCGCCAAACTAGGAGTCGAAGTAGGGCCTTACGTAGGCTACTTTCCCAACGGCTCGACAAAGTACCTAGACTACACCAACTGCAACGAGCTTCCCAATTTCGCACTGTTGCAAGCGACAGCAGCGCAAGCCATTTATCTCAAGCAGATGCAGTCATGTGGCGACCTATTCTCAGAACCGGGCTACTTTCTCCCTGATCCCGTGCCTGAAGACCTCTTGCTGCCATGGGGTGAGTGGCTGAAGAAATATAACGCCACAGATATGGCGTACGAGGTCTTCTACGTGCAGGCTGGAAACGCCCTCGAGCTGCTCACGCTCAACATTATGAAGTACTACAGCACCCTCGAGTTCACCAGCGACCGCCTTTACACCGTCAACTGCGGCAACCAAATCATCTACAACACGGCCTACAACAAGCTCAACGGCTCCGAGAATGTGTTTCTAGGCAGCGAGATCACCACGATTACGCGAACGGATGACGGTGTCGTGGCAGTTGTTACTAGACCCTGCGGCACACAGACTATCAGCGCGAAGAAACTCGTCATGGCGGTTCGACCGCGCTACGCCGATCTAGCACCCTTCTTGGATCTGAGGCAGAGTGAAGAGAAGCTTACGAAGCAGTTCTCAAGTCTTCACACTTGGACTTGTATTCTCAACGGGACGGGCCTGCCCCTCGACATGGGCTATCAGCTCGTCGATCCATCGGCTGAAGCGGGCATTCCGCCTCTGCCAGAGACGCTCAGTATCTCGCAGTCTGGCATTCAAGACGTGGAAGCTCACGCTTTCTGGTGGAGCAGTGCGGCGGAGATTACTAGGGAACAGGCCGAGAGTTCGCTGCTGCGCACGGCTTACTTTGTTCAGGGCGCCATGGATGCTTCTTCCTCAGGCGGTCAGAAGCCAACCGTTAATGGCTTGCTCGATCACTCGCCGTACTTCTTGCACGCGCCGCGTGAGGCTGTGGCTAATGGCTTCTACAATGAGATGAATGGGTTGCAGGGCCAGTACAACACGTTTTGGACGGGGGTAGCGTGGGAATCTGAGAGCTCGGCTGCGATTTGGGCGTTCACGGAGAAGGTGATGCTTCTGGCGCTGCTTAAGACTCTTTGAGTAGAGGGGGACGATGAGAAAATGTGGTTGGAGTTGAGATTGTGGGACGCTTGCGATTGAGTGGCTTGTTGGTTGGTATCTCTGACACTGCTGCCGAGGGTTAGTACATTGGAAATGGGAACTTTCTGTAGTCTCTGTTGCTCCAGGTTGCAATGTCCATCATCATGATGAGCTGTTTCTGTATTTCAGCGGTACGGAATTTGAGCTCTGTCCGGTGTGCAGCGTCTCTGCAGTCTCCCATCAGTCCCCCTACCTTGCTAGATGGTACGCACGAAATCAGTGATGATGGCCTTACCACCACAGGCAGACTGAGAATAAAAGTGGAAGTATTGTGCTTGCTCAGAAGACCAAAAGTACGAGCCTACTAGTACATATACATCTCCTTCTCTCTATAACTATCACAGAATGCATCTACAAGAACTCAATGCCGACACCGAAGCTCAGACCCTTTCTGCCCTCCTCCTTGGCCCTCATGACAAGCGGTAGGGAGAAATTAATTTCGAACCTCGCAACGGGATGAGCGTACACGAGACCAAGACCAGCGGCTGCACTCGGGAGTTCAGCGGTCAGAGCGGAGAAAGACTTTCCAATAGCACCGTACACGTCGCCTGAGTTGCTGAACGATCCGTTTTCTTTGGAATTCGGGTTCTTGAGCGCGAGGAGGCGACCGCCGTTGATGAAAGCTTGCAGACGAAGAGGAGTCTCCTTGCCAACCTTTGGGATGGGGAGGAGAAGCGATGCGCCACCGGCGGCGTAGATATCTCCACCTAGCGCATCGGCACCATCGCGTGGACCGAGGCCAGCGATACGGAAACCGCGGACGTTGTTGGGGCCACCAAGCTGGAAGCGGTCGTTAATGCGCGAGGCCTGATATTGGCTCTCACCACCCAACTTCATCGGGTAGAGCAGACCTCCCCGTAGACCGGCGGTAAGAGTGATGCCGGTGTTTCCAAAGGGAATGGCGACTTGTGATTCGGCTTCTGACTTCCAAAACGCTGTATCTCCCTTCAAAGGACCCCATCCTGCGAGTTCCGACACGGTCTTCATCATGTAGCCGCTGTTGGGAAGGAGGGGGTAGTCGCGTTTGTCTTGAGTCCAGGTATGGGTAATGCTTGACTTGAAGGAATCGCCTGCGTCAGCGCGGACAGCAGGGGATGCGCTCTCGGCCAGGCTTGTAATCTGCCGCCAGATGCCAGAGTAGCCGAGTTCATGCGTCGCACCGTTCTTCATCCGCCACAGCAACTTGGAGTTTCCGCCCTTTAGCACCTCTTCGTGGCTTGCCCAGCTCTTCAAGGTCGAACTTGCGAAACCGTTGACTTGAAACTTGAGATCGGGATTGCTGAGAATGGGGCTGTCGAATGCGAGGGAGTAGGCGGAGCGCGTTCGTGTTCCTAGCGATCCGTGTGCGTTGACCGTCTCTGCTCCGCCAAACAGGTTCCGAAGTTCGGCGTGCACATAGGCATCTGCTTCCGAAGCGCCAGCCTCTGTTCCTGTCTTGATGGTGTAGTTGCCGCGCTCGATGGCGGAAATGTAGACATCGACGTCGGTGGGGGAGGACGTTGCAATGGTCTGGCTTGGCCGGTCGAGGTAGACTGAAATTGGCGATTTGAAGATACCTATCCGTTGTCAGACATGTGAAAGACTCTGGCTGGGTGGAGGGGTTCTACCGAAGCGATTGAGCTTGTCCGTAGCCTCACCAACCTCTTTCAGCGCATCCTCAAGAGTATATGGCTCGGAACGGTTTGCGCTCAGAAGAGGTTCGACGATCCGCTCGAGGAAACTTCTCCGTGTGCGGTTGGCGTGGAGCACGCGGACTGACGATATCGTCACTGGGAGGGAAGTGTTGTCTTCGACCTGGCCTAGTCTCAGCAATTGGCTCCTAATACTCTTTCACGATGCATACCAGCTCTCCTAGCCTCTCCTGCGCCCGTTGCTGCTGAGCGTGCAATCGCGCATTGAGCTCATCTTGTTGTCGCTTCTGCTCGTTCAGGTCCGTCCTGTTCTTGAGCCTTTCGAAGACCTGAAACCTCAATTAGCGGCCTTCCATTACTCGGAGCCATGTCATCTGCTTACATCGTCTTCATGCGGCGAAGCCATTGGGCTGTTGATGTCTTCGTGCTGGATGCTTGGCGATATTCAGAAACCTTGAACCACAGATCGCCCGCCGCGGGCTGGCTCGGAGGCACGTGCGGCTTACTTCCCGACGGTGGTTCGGACTTGCGAGACCCAGACTTTCTGTCACTCACCACCTTTCCAACCCTCGCACCTTCCCGTCCATTCTTCTTTTTCTTCACAATCGAGGTCAACTACAAGATCGTTTATGCAAGAGAAATACTGCGCAAACTTGTGCCTTGTGTTCCCGCCACCTATACGAGCAGCATACAAGCGTCGACTACGTATAGGAGTGCCTCCATCACCCACCACCTGTCCCCTCTATACAACCACCAGCCATGGCAACACCAGGAGCCACCAAACGCCTCACAAGGGAATACGCCAGCATCTCCAAATCTCCACCACCTTACATCACCGCCCATCCCTCGGACAGGAACATCCTCGAATGGCACTACATCATCACTGGCCCCCCAGATACGCCCTATGAGGGAGGCCAGTACTGGGGGACTCTAAACTTCCCTCCCGACTACCCCTTCGCGCCCCCCGCCATCCGCATGCACACACCTTCAGGCCGCTTCCAACCTAGTAGTCGACTGTGTTTGAGCATATCCGACTTCCACCCGAAGAGTTTCAATCCCGCGTGGGAGGTCAGCACCATTTTGACTGGTCTTCTCAGTTTCATGACGAGCGACGAGATCACAACTGGCAGTGTCCGGGCATCAGACGCGGAGCGGAAACTCTTCGCGCAACGCACCAGGTGGTGGAACAGCACATGTGGCGGCACCAAGACAGTCGCCTCAGGGAACGCCGCAGGGGGTCAAAGGGGAAACATCGTAGCTGGCGATGGCGGCGCAAAGTTCAGGCATGAGTGGCCCGACGTGGAGGAGGAGAATATCAAGTGGATGAAGGAGAAGAACATCGATCTTGCAACCGGCCTACCGCGACCCAAGCCCACCCCCACACAGCAGCCAGCCTGCTCACCGGATGTCTCGGGTCTGCGACGACGCCCAGGTACAAGCGCGACGGTTGTGCAAGACGCAGCGCAAATAGCACGAGATGCAGGTCAGGGTTGGTTGAGCCGCAACAAATGGCGCGTTTTCTTCGGATGCGTCATGCTATACATTTTGATTGCGAGAGTCTTGGGCGACGGCGCCGTCACATCTTCCGCTTCTACTGCCACCCCCGCATAGTGACCGGATGGTGCGCACACATTGATACCAACGAGTACATAACAATACAAGAATCAAGCCTTTATCATACGTTAGAAACAGGGTATTTGCTTTGGCGTTGGCGGCGTTGGGCATACCCAATGCGAGAATCTTGGCAGGAAGCGAAACTGAGCCTACACTAAGGCTTGTTCTGTACTGGCTCCGGGGTCTCTCTTGCATTATACTAGAAACCAAAGTAAACCACGTCATACTGTAGTGATATTTCTCTTTCGCAGAAACATTTCAAGATGATGATTCTAATCGAAGCGACTTCCCTTTCTCAAACAGTCAGTCAAACTTGGCTCACGAACTCCAACACATTCTTCATTCGTCCCAAGATAAAGATCCTGTATACACGTCTCCATCACACGCCCTAACTCCCCACCAACTGCGGTCCCTCAAGCACACCCTCAGGATCCCACACCCCCTTCACCCTTGCCAACCTTTCATAATTCGCCCCCCAATACCGTGTATGTGCCTCCGCATTCGTTAAATTCGTATCTGCATAGTTGATATACATGCCAAACTCCTCTCCTCCACTCGCCTCCTCCACCGCACCCACCCACCCGTTCAGAAACTCCATCATCGCCGGCGTGTACGTCGCGCTGTCGGGGAAAATCCGGTCGTTGAATTGCATCTTGAACACTGCGTCACGGTGCGCATATGCTGTTTCGTTGGCTCCAACGGCCGAGATGGCAGACTGTGAGCCCCCGTGCATGTCGATGAGGAGGTACCAGGATCGACCGCGTAGGTTGCGGGCGGTGGTGAAATAGTAATCTGACAAAGCGTAGAGAGCCTTTTCGGAAAGCGCGGGTGTCATGAGTGATTTTGCGTAGAAATTTTCGTGGTAATCGTAGATTTCTGGTTGGGGGAGGGGACCGTTGGAGAAGGAGGTTAGGGTGTTGAGCCAGTCTTTTGCTGATACGGTGCCGGAGCCGCGGCCGGAGCTGGGGATGTTCAGCTGACGGAGGAGAGGAGCCATGATGGTGTCGTAGGTGCTGCGGTTGCCGTAGTATACGCCCGTCAATTGGCGGGGGAGGAACATGCGCATGTTGAGCTCCCGGGGCTGGTTGTGGATGGTGAAGTTTTGGAGGGCGGAGAGCATGCTGGCTAGTTGCGATGTGTTGCTAGGGGAGAGATCATAGGAGAAGACTAAATTACTTTCTGGAGCGTTGAAGGTGGAGAAGGTAAAGTCTGTTACGATGCCAAAGGCTGCTCCGGCTCCTCGTAGGGCCCAGAATAGGTCTGGGTTTTCGGTTTTGGATGCTTTGACTACGCTGCTGTTCGAAAGCACTACGGTTGCGGAGATCATTTGGTCGAGGGTTAGGCCGTGCAGGCGGGAGGAGAGACCATAGCCGCCGTGGAGGGTGAGGCCGGATACACCAACGCTATGATGCTGTCAGCACATTCATCTCTCAGTGATCTGTCTGTCTGATTATCCTGACCCACCCCGGACATGTTCCATGACTGATTGCTTGCTTTCCTTGATCGTACAATGCCAATGCAATGTTTCCCAGTCTTCCACCCGCTCCGACGACAGCCGTATGCACTTCTTGGTCAACTGTAACACTGTTGAAACGGCGCATGTCGACAATCAGATGACCATTTTCTCCCCCAAGTCTGCACAATTAGAAGCAAAAGGTCAGTGTATCTACCTTAATTACAGACCAGACCCTAATACTCACCCGTGAGCACCGTAACTGTGACCCCCACATTTTGCAGTGACGCGTATCCCACTCGAGACACCACAAGACACTGCATCTTGCACATGCTTGACCGTTGTTGGCACAGCATATGAAGCTGGGACGAATGGCAGGCGTAGATTGAAGGGCTTTACCGCTTGAGTGTAGTTTTTGGTATCCTCCTCGTATACCGGAACTTCATGAGATTCGAGGCACTCGGAGAGTGTGGCTCTTTTGTCGAATGAGCTTGCGCTTGCTGTAGAGAACAGCACACTCAAAGCAAGTAACCACGTGCAAGAGGTTTTCATTTTGGAAGTCGGATATTGTCTCGGCTGACCAAAGATAGTCCGTCCGCCAACGTACTGGCGATATTTAAGAATTGGTCGTACCCTAGAGGTGGAACTCGACGACGGTGGGTTCTCATATCGACTTAATAGACTACGGTTGAAAGGTAAAGAAGCAAGGAATAAGGCTCCACGGAAACACTGTTGATGAGCAGCGACAGCCCTGTAAGAATTTTCAAGTCTGTTGGATGGTTCGTCGACATCATGACTACGCTCAAGGAACGAGAAGCCTGCAATAACAGATCTTACCCATCTTGCGGAGAATGTGCTCAGCTATGTGATTTCCATGAAGCGGTGGCTCTAGTCATATTTCCATCTTGGCGCACATTGGTCGCAGAAAGATTAATAGATGCCTCCGCGTCTAAAGCCACGTATGTGCTCAGGTGCTGCATTGCCGTGTATGTGTGCCGGCATAAGCCCGTGGCGTCGCGAATTTGTTCCCGGTAAACGGTGCGGCCAAGAAATCTTCAGTGTGTGCTTTTGAGATGTAGATGAATGACCGAAATGTAAGGCTGTTGCAATTTCTCCATGTTGATCAATCTGGGGCAGTAGCCGGCTGAAACGATGAACCCCTGCTCGAAACATGGCTGCATATTGCGATATATTGTCAGATGTGTGGCTTTTAACCGGCTTGGATAGTCGTATGAACCGAGGCTGAAATGATGCCTTGTGGTTCGGGTACAGCGCATGATGACGCCGGCTGTTTAGTCCAAGATGGTGAAGCTGATTGTTTCACATTAGTAGTTCGAGAATGTAGGTCGTTTGCGTGTGACGCCAAGGCGACAATGGCGGAAATTCGAGAGAACGTCAGTCAGACATACAAAATGATGTGGATAACCTGCGATTTCGAAAAATGTAAGCACAAAACATCCTCGTTCATTATGCTGCCTTCACATTCTCTGCTCCTACCGCTGTTTGGAGGCGTCGCAAGTGCGGCGAATCTATGGGCCACACACTACTCTGGCACCATCAACTACCTGGACCTTTCCGACAATGCCTTGACTTTGAGTGGCTCGAGTCCTACTGGAAACAAGCTGCCCAGTTGGATAACATACGACAGTGTAGGAAAAGCATTGTACATCCCAGATGAGGTTTTCTATGGGGCGACAGGAGGAAATCTAGTGTCCTTTTCGGTTGGCGCGAATGGCAGCGTAAATGCGACAGGGAAGGGTGCTACACCACTTGGCGTCGTTGCTACTGCGTTGTATGGTGGTTCAGATGGAAGAGGCTTCATAGCGAATGCTCATTAGTACGTCAGCATCTCCCATAGAATTCGCAGATACTAACCGCTTGATAGTCAATCTTCGCAGTTAACCACCTTCAAGCTCCCCTTGACCGGCGGCGCGCCACTTCAAACAATCAAGTACGAGGGTAAAAGTGTCAACCCCTACCGACAGGAAGCTCCTCATCCACACCACGCGTTCGTCGACCCGACCGGAGATTTCTTGATTGTGCCTGATCTCGGTGCTGATCTGATCCGCATCCACAAGATCGATAAATCATCTGGGAAGCTTACTGAATGCACGCCCGCCAAGCCAGTCCCTGGAACTGGACCGAGGCACGGCGTGTTCTGGTCGCCATCGGGAGCTTTCTCGCGCGTCCGACGGGCGGCAGAGGGCACAATGCTCTACGTCGCGAACGAGCTCACAAATAGCGTGTCCGGGTGGGTGGTTTCATACCCTGCAGGTGGATGCATGACCTTGAAATTTAAGCAGACCTTGACACCTTATCAAGGAAACAGCACCGCTGTCGCTGGCACTAAAGTAGGCGAGGTTAAGGTCAAGGACAACTTCCTTTACACAACGAACCGAAACGACAAGAAGTTCAAGCCGAATGATTCGCTCACCCAGTTCACCATCTCTTCTGACGGAACCCTGGCCTGGACAGACATTACGTCATCCCACGGTACCTACCCCCGTACGTTTGATATCAACAAGGCCGGTGATTATGTCGCCATTGGCGACCAAACAACTTCGAACGTCGCCGTTGTAGCGAGAGATACTGCGACCGGAAAGTTGGGCGATCTAGTGGCGAGCTTGAGAATTGGTGCTGCCGGCATGCCTGAGAATGAGGACGGTCTTAGCGCAGTTGTATGGGCTGAGTAGGCGCAAAGTGACGTGGATATTCGGCACGGGTAAATTGGTAATAGATCTGTATAGCGCAACATATAGCGAGAAGAAAAAAATGTATTTTATGCGTTTCCAGGCAGGCTCCGTCATGAGTTCGAGGTTCTAACGGCCGTTTGGAATGTGTTGTTGAGAACGGGATGAGTCAGGTGGTGAGGGCGGCTCGCCAAGACGCTAAAACAACGCCTCCTTCCTTGACGCCTACGACTTCCTCGGTCGCTCTCTGTGCACTCAACACAAGACTTGCCAGCTGTCTACTGCTAATAACAATAGCTAGATTCTAAATCCTCGCAAACACAGCACTGCCAACAAACTACAACCTCATATTCAAGCCCAGCTCCTCGGAGACTTACTCATAAGCCCCATTTGCTACAATGAAGACTGATAATTATCTGACACTTTGCCTCGAATAGGCTGCAAAGCCGCCACTCCGCTATCGTCATGGAGCCATCATTGTTCGTGGTGGTAAAGTCATCGGACAGGGCTATAACGACCATCGCCCCGGCTTTGACGGTGGAGCACTAAAGACCGGTCGTCTCCCACTTCGATCATCAGATGACTCTGCTGTGGTCGAGTTTAAGAAGAGGCACAAGCTTGAACTGGACGTATCTGAGTCAGTGGAGACGAACAACACGTTCACTCCGTTTGAGACTATGGGAGGTGGAGGCAAGCTCGCCAAGACTCCCTTGTCGATGCATAGCGAGATGATGGCTATCCACTCTGCTCTTTCCGCTTCCAGAACGCTGGTTTTCAGCACTGAGTTTTCCGAAAAACCGTGCTCCAAACTGCCGGGTGATTCTAAACGGAAATCTCGACTACGCCGGGAGGCAGTCCAGTCGTACGTTGAAGCCGTATGCCGATCCGCACTTGCACAGTCCACCGCAGCTTCCCCCCAAGGCCTGTCTGACGTTCAAGAGTGGCAATGTGAATTACTCGCACCTGGATCGAATGATGGATCGCGCGTTTCACGCTGGAGAGGACAAGAAAAACATGCCCTGTCCTACAGGGAATAATACAGAGATAGACGGCACAGAAAGGGAAAAACACCATCAACGTCACAACCTTGGCAACGAGTCTCACAGTACAAAGCGCAACAACTACCGTCCACGATATGGGCATAAGCCATCATGCAGGGCAAGTGTCGTGGCTTCGTCTCATTCACAGTCAGCCAGTCTGGACGATTATCCATTGGCAGGTCCAGTACCAGGGGAAACAAGCCAAAACGTCGCCTCCAAGGCTGCTTCCAAGTCCCATAGAGTACGTCTCCGCGTCGATGTTCTCACATATACTGACTGCTCTGGAAAAAGTCGGAACAATTAAATGATCCTCAAAGTCAGCCTATACTCTTCCCGATAGGACAAGCCAAGCAGGGCATTCGTGGCATCCGTGGTAGAACACGAAGCCCGCGACTGAATGGATCCGATCTCTACGTGGTGAGGCTAGGTTCGAAGGTCTGTTGCGAAGAGCCAGCTGTAGACGTCAAGATTGAGCCTCTGCCGCCCCGTCTGTCTACTGGCTCGTTGCACGATGAGCTTTCAAATTCAGGTCCCGATAAAAAGCCACCGACTTCTTTGAACAGTTGAAAGCGACCGACCATTTTATCATCTAGACCATGCTATCGATGTGTCGCATACATGGCATCAGTTGGGATCAGGCGTGTCTCCTGGACTGATAAGACTGGAAACTGGGTCAGCGCAAAGGTTCGAGACTTGGTCGGGGCACTCGAGAGTCTAGGCTCACAAGGTTATGATGTAAACTCCGCAACACTTAATGATTTGTTTGTGGCAAAGCATGAGGTATTGATGCTACGACGCATGATGAGTGGCAGCTAAACCTTAGGTATCTATACTCAGCACGACTTCAAATACCACTATCACTACATCATTATTGACGCAAATTCTTTAATTTGTGGTCATGAGATTTGCCAACAAACTGCTTCGACAACAATCCGAACTTGATCCGGCTTGCCGGAAACAATAACGCCCAAAGCAAGTATACGGTCAGCAAGCAATAATTCCGCAAATGCTTAAAGCCAGCGCTTGGAGTGCAAAATACGATACTCATCATCAGACATCCCGCCAGTACTACATCGTCTAAATGTCCCTCAATAACGTTACATTCGTCAAAACGATTGCCGCCTTGCCTGCTTCTGCCCCGACAGATAACGCCCATATCATCAACGAAGGAGTTGCTGGCAATTCGACCGCAAATATCCAAGATGCAATCGTCACTTTGCTCTACAAGATCTCGCCTGACACGCTAACTACATTCTCGATGCCAAACATCAAAGATTCCAGGTTAATTCAGAAGCGCAAGACCGGACAAGATGAGCTGGTCATCATGAGGAGGGCTGGCATGGTGGTCGAAAGCACCTTGGTATTGTAACACAAAAGGACGTGATCTCTGATTGAACTCGTACAGGTCGGCATTGCAGCGGAGGTTCTTTCAAAAAAAATACTAGAATTCGGCCATCTCGTTCGGCTAGATATGGAAACAGATGGGTCATGGAAGGTTACATACACTTCCTACCGGGACTATTTCCATTACAGTTGGAACGACGTCTGGGTAGGAAAAACTTTGGACCATGGCTCTTCCATTCTGAATATGAAAGCATATGCTGGCAACGACAGCATTCCCGAAAATAACAAACGGCTCGAGCTCTTCCCTGCGCAGCTGACAAGGTTGATCCTGAACGATCGCATGTGGTACCCCGTGCGCTTTACGTCATCTCTTGTCAATGCATGAACGACAACGGTATGTCACTGTCAGCAGTTGAAGCCGACTAGGACGCAAGATCGCCAGGTGTGGACAAGTTAGCCGTTCATTGCTTCGTCATCACACTCGTTACAGTATTGATTCGTACTTGCGCAAAACTCACCATGATCTGGTTCATCTCATCTAGTGTTCAACGCTGCCGTCTCCAGGTATCCGTTGCTTTGACGACTCTTTTCCCGTGGTATGGGCAGACTAGCTATCAGTCAGTTCAGTCAGTCCGGAGGTCTCTAGACTAACTAAACTGACGTCTAGAGGTCACTAAACTAGACTAAACTAACTACTAAGACTTTTTAGGAGAATTATAACTAACTAACTAAATTAATATTGCAGCTATATATAGACTAACTAAACTAACTAAACTAAATTAACTAATATTAAACTAAGATAATTAATCTTATATTTTTAAGATTTCCTCCTCTAATAGTGTACGTGCTGACGTAGTTGCTAGCCGTATACTAAGCCGTTTCTAGCTCTTTAAACACTGCAAAGCTAAAATAAGTGTTACAAGTAACAACAGGTCGAATCCTTCGGACAAGGAAGACGAAGCTGGAGGCCAGCTGTCGTACGAACGAAGGATAGTGATCAGCGGGGGCCCCGCAGGTCACGTGATGTGCCATCCCGCCAAGATGTGCCATCCCGCCAAGAAAGAGATAGCAAGCAACAGAGGGATAGACCGCCATTACAACCATCCTATAGAAGGATGTATCCGAGGGATAGATAAGATAGTAATAAATATAGTAATAAGGATATAAGAATAGAAAGGTTTTATTATTTCTTTTATTATAGTTAACTCTTATAGTTTTATCTCTTACCTAGATTATAAGCTAGTTATTCTATTATTTATAGAATTAGATTGTTATTACCTCGAATACCTACTATCCCACCTAGTCGCCAGACAAAACCGCACGTAGCTATACGCATAACTCTCCTGCCCTAACCCGGATCAGGTATAGAGAAGTATAGCATACCCCCCGTGTAACACTTAGTTTTCCGCTAGTCTAAGGCGCTTAAAGCTAAAGAGTCGCTATTACTTAAATAGCTAGATTAAGCTAGCTAATTAAATTATTTAAGTATCACCTCTAGGTTAAGAGGTAAGAGGCTAATTACTTTAAAAGCCTTAAGTATAGTCTCCTCTTTAAATAAGATCTCTTAGATAGCTATAAATATAGGATAGAAATCCCTCTTACTTATAGATATAAGCTTTTAGCACCTCTCTATAAACGCAGCTACCTAGTTTAAATAGGCTATTAAGAATAGCTTAAATATAACGACGTTAAGCGGCTAGAGCGTATAAGTTAAATAAGGAGAGTATACTATAAGAAGGATTCTATTCTGATCGCAGTACTCGATAAAATCTATTGTAAGATAAGATCTATAGCTATTAAAGATAAGTAATTACAGAGTCCGTGCACTTCATGCACGGTTGGGCTTCGTGCACGGGAACACCATTTTATACCAATATCCTCAATACTATAGCACTACAACGACATAGATTTACACGCTGCGCTTAAAGCCTATAACGTAGTAGAAGTAGCTAGTGAACTTTTATACTAAAAAATTGCTAATAAGTATTTGGTGTCGCGTTCCACGCTGTCGCGCCGGCACCGAGGCGTGTGCGCGTCTCGTAAAGATGGATACTCCTCGCGTTAAAAGCTCACCCCACAACAAGAGTATAAGCTTTGCAGCTATATAGCAGATCTTACTAAGCGAGGCCTAGCACCTATAAGGTAAATAGTAGTTAATTTCGCCTCTAAAATAGCCTAACAATACGTTAGAGATAGCTAGGTTACTAGGTTCCTGCACTGTCACCCCGAGCAGCTTATCTACAAATAGACCTCCCCTATAGACGCCTCACGCCACGACGCTGACCGAGCTGAGAAGTACGCTGAATACTTCGATTTACTACGCTCTAAAATCGAATAATACTCTATCCTGCCGCAGCATACATATAATATAGATAAGAAAGGCCTAGCGATTAGATTAGTAAATAGGAGTAAAAAGATCTTTAGTAAGGTAGCTTAGTAAGCTAAAAGTAAATGTTAAAGCTTATAAGATAGTAATAGAGAATAAGTATCTATTTTTGCAACTATCTGCGCTAATAGCTTAGTATTATTGCCTAAGGTAATTTTTACTAGCGCACTTGTAACGGGCTGAACGCCCTTTGGATAGCTCCTCGATGGAATCTCGGTCTACTCGTAGAATCCGGGTGCTACCTCGAGCACCCGGATTCTCCGCGGACCGCCTGAACGACGTTCAGACGACAGCCGCAGGACCTATAGGCTGCCCCGTGCACCTAGACCTTACTAGCCTAATTGTTACTTAGGTAACTAACTTATATATAATTAGCTACGTAGTTTAGAAGTTTAGCTCTCTATTAAATATAACTTTTTATATATCTTATAATTACTCTATAGAGCGCAGCCTCTTATATTTTATATTTAATTCTAATTAGATATAAGCCTAGGCGGACTATCTTCTAACTAAGTTTTAGAATATATTATTAGCGTAGGCTAGTAATATAGATTTAGTGCTATAATAGATATAAAAGATCTTTAGCGTAGCGTATAGGTAGACTATTATAAGATAGTATACCTAAGATAGAGCTTCGCAGGAAGCTTAGCTATAAAAGATAGTAGGTAAGTTAGTCGCCTAAGAGTTATCTAAAGTTCTATCGTGTCTTAGAAAACTAAGCTATAGACGTATTATCGCGTAATAAACTACCTAAAGGCTATTTAGGCCTAGCGTATAGGAAGCTAAAAGCGGACGTTATAATAAGAAGTCCTGTCGATTCTCTATTGAACGAGGTGCAGGCCGTGCGATTACTCTCAATTGGAGACGAGATCCCATGAGCGAGACGGCAAGACGAGAGTCTTCCTAGGGACGCGACACGACAACAGCCGCACGCTGTTCAGAACCGGCCAGAAGAGAAGTACGGCCGAAGAAAAGGCCTACTAGCCCTCACCGACGAGGAGTAGGCCGCAGTCTAGGGGTACGCGAGTAGACTAAAGAGCGGCAATAGAGATTAACGTTCTAAGCTTAAATATAGAAGAGCTAGTAGCGTACGCTACTACTAAAAGCTAGGTAGGAGTCTTAGATAAAGAGATCCTGCGCGAAATTACACAGATACTAAGAGAGAATAGATAGAAGGAGGTAGTAATTAGGCTAATAATTAAAGCGGTTGTCAAACAATTATTAGTTGTGGGAAGGAAAGGCTCGCCAAGACGAAGAGACTCGCCGAAGGGCAATCAGGACGCTATAGCCCAGATGATGCAGTAGATAATGCGACTGCTTAGCCCGATAGCTAGTCGTCTAGAAGCGCTCGAGCGGAGTCAAGCTAAAGGACGCTTAGAGCCGTCTTTAGGAGCTAACACCTCTCTACTACTATTAACACTAGTCGCCGAGCTAGCTGTCTGTAAGAATAAGTTTCCTAATCTAGAGCGCTTTAATAGAGTATAAGGTAACTATCTAAGCTAGAAATTTAAGTATAAAGAGAAGCTAGAGTATAATAGCGCTATATTTCTAATAGAGGATATAAAAGTCTAATATATACTTAGCTAAATAAAGAATAAAGTAAATTAGATTTTTCTCTCTTAGGTACTTAAAAATAAGAAATAAATAGTTATTAGCTTATAAAAGTATATAGATACCTACTTCTAAAATATATACTAGTAGTAGCGCGCGCTAAATAAGCTTTAGCACCTAAAGTAAGAATAGAGGCTAATACGCAATTACGTCTTAGAGTTTAACTAACTTCGCGTAGAATCTTATTAATAGTTTAGCCTAGTAGTAGCTTAGAAGATATTTAGTAAGAGCTTTAGAAAAGAGCTCTAGAAGCTAATACTTTATACTCTAAAGAATAGAAGCCTTAAGGAGTATATAGATAAGGCAATTAAGCTATCTAACAACCTGTACCGGATCTAGCTACATAGGCGTAACCGAAGGAACGCGGCTCACGGCGACGCGCAGAACCACCCAAGAGCCGCTCAGCGAGAAGCTAGCCTAGAAGCGATGGACTGGGAGCCATCGAAAATCAATCGAGCGCGGGAGGTAAGAAGCAGGCCAAGACGGCCACCGCCTGACTGCTACAGCTGCGGAGAGCTGGGTCACATTGCCAGGAGCTGTCCGAACACCACTCGGGTCAAGAGAGCGAGAGGTATCCCCACAGGCGAAAGACAGAAGCTCCAGAAGGAGGCTGAGGAACCAACGGACAGCGACTCGGGAAAAGAGGAGTTCTGAGCTAGAGTCTCGGCTTAGAGCCTCTAAAGATAGATTAGCAGATAAGTCGCGAATAGAGTTAATTTCAGTAGAAGCATATACGTCCCCTACTAATTATAATAGATCTAATTGTAAATAACGTAGTAAACGCTATAGTACTAATTAATTATAGGTACCTTTACTATACGCTAGTTAATAAGAAGTTTGCCTACTACTACTATCTAGAGCGCTATTAGATCCCTACTTAGATAATTAAGGGAGTAAATAGTAAGCTATTAGAGATTAATAAAATTGCCTAATTCTTATTTAAACTATATAGGTATAAAGAGACTATCTATATATATATAATAAACTTATCTTTAGATAAGAATATATATCTAAAAAAGAGGTAGAAAAACTACTATAATATATTAATAGCTCCCGTGAAAAAGAGTATCTTTATCTACTTAAAGGGCATTTAAGTGCGATCTACAGAAGGGACCCTATAGGGAGGGGTCCGACGAGTAGGTGCCGCTACGTTCGCAGCATTACTCCGCAGACACAGGAACGCTCCGAAGAGCGTTCAGATCTTCGCCGCGTTAATAGCAGACATTGACAAGGCCCTATAGAAGAAGAAGCCGGTAGACGTACATACGCTGCTACTAAAGCAGTATTAGGAGTTCTATAAGCTCTTTAATCTAAAGAAAGCTAAAAAGCTCCTACTTTACTAAGGTCTAGAAGTAGACTATAAGATTAAGCTAGAACTAAAGGACGCTTAGCTACTATAGGGGCCTCTCTATAGTATATTAAGAGGCAAGTTATTAGTTCTATAGAAGGAACTTACGTTGCTACTTAAAAAGAGATTTATCCGTATAAGTAGCTCACTAGCCGCCGCTCTAGTGCTATTCGTAAAGAAGCCTAGAGAAGAACTCTAATTATATATTAACTATTAAGCCTTAAACACAATTATAAGAAAGGATTAATACCCTCTTCTACTTATCTAAAAGACGCTTAATAGTATTAGTAAGGCTAAGTAATTTATAAAGCTAGACGTTATTATAGCGTTTTATAAAATTCGCGTTATACTAGGCGATAAATAGAAGACAGCCTTCTAGATAAGGTTTAGACTATTTAAGTAGCTAGTTACTCCCTTTAGTATAGCGAACTCCCTAAGTATATTTTAATATTATATTAATTAGACCTTAAGAGAATACCTTAACAACTTCTATTTAGCGTACCTAGACAACGTGTTAATCTATTCTAATAGTAATTTAAGCTAATACTAAAAATATATCTAAAAAGTACTTAGTAAGCTATAAGCTGCAGGCTTATAGATTAATATTAAGAAGTGCGAGTTTAAAGTTAAATTAATAAAGTACTTTAGATTTATAATAGAAGCTAGTAAAGAAATAAATATAGATTTAGTAAAAGTAGCTATAATCTATAAATAAAAGGCGCTAAAAATAGTTTAGAGAGTAAAATTATTTCTAGATTTTACAAACTTCTACTAAAAGTTTATTAAGAACTTCTTATAGCTATTAGCGCTACTAATAAAGCTAATAGGTAATATCCTTTTATAATAGAGTTCTAAAGAATAATTAGCCTTTAAGAAGCTAAAAGAGATCTTTGTTACAGAGCCCTCCTTAGCAGCGTTCGACCTAGACCGTGAAATAGTGCTCGAATGCGATTCGAGCGGCTACGCAGTGGGTGGAGTGCTATCGCAGTACGACGATAAAGGAGTCTTGCGGCCCTGTGCGTACTTCTCACGGAAGAATAACGCACACGAGTGTAACTACAAGATCTATAATAAGGAGCTACTTATAATAGTATAATATCTTAAAGAATAAAACTCTAAACTATGTTTAGTAAAGAAGTTTAAGATAATTATAGACTATAAGAATTTAGAATATTTTATAAAATTTAAGATACTAAATAAGTATTAAATAAAATAGTTACTTCTTTTAGGCAGGTATAATCTAGAGCTAATATACTAGCCTAGTAGAGAAAATATAAAAGCTAACGCGCTTTTAAGAAGAGAATAAGACCTATTTAAAGAGGTAGAAGATAAACGCCTATAAAAGCGCTTTATATAAATACTTAAGCTAATAAACTTCTACTATAAAGAGTTAATTGAAGAGGGTTTAAATAGTAGAACTCTAGTAATAATAATACAGTTACAAAGCTAGAGAGAAATAGAGGTAGCTAGTTTATTAGAAGACTAGTCGGATAAGCTTAAGGCGCAATACTAATAGAAAGAAGAGGCTATTTACTTTACTAAAGAGGGTTTAGAGTAGCCCTATACTAAAGAATTAAGAGAAAAGTAGAATAAGCTTAAAAAACTTTAGTAAGAGATAGTAGTAAAGAATTAAGTCTACTAAAAAGCAAAGTAGGTAATAGAGAATTAAAAATAGTAGTTTCTAGTAAGCCTAAGCCTAAAGTGCTTAATTAAAGACTATTTAGTTAAGAAGAGAGTCTTATTCTATTAAGGACGCAAGTAGGTACTAAATAGCGACGAGTTAAGAACGGCGATTATTAGCAACGCCTACGAATTACTAGCTATAGGCCACCTAGGCCGCGAGCTGACGTATAAGATACTCGCGAGAGACTACTTCTAGCTAGGCATAACTAACTTGATCCGAAGATATGTCAGAAACTGCGACACGTGCGGAAGGAGCAAGTCATAGAGAGAGAGCACGCAAGGCTTCCTAAAACCACTCCTGATACCCACTTAGATCTGGAAGGAGCTCTCTATGGATTTTATCGAAGGACTGCCAGAGAGCGACAGCATAACGAGTCTAATAGTAATCACTAATCGACTTAGTAAGGGCACGATCTTTATACTACTCCTAGATATAAAGATAGAGACTATTATCTAAAAGTTTATTAAGCGCGTAGTTGCCTACTACTAGCTACTAGACGCTATTATATTTAATAGAGGTAGCTAATTTATAAGTACTTTATAGGCTAAATTATATAAGCTACTAAAAATTAATTAGAGAATATTAACTACCTACTACCTATAAACTAATAGCGCTATAGAAAGAATAAATAGCGTCTAAGAGGCCTATATCTAATTCTTTACGAACTAGGCTTAAGACAACTAGGCACGACTCTGCCCAATGGCCTAGATCGCGATTAACGGGAGAAACGCAACGTCAACAGGGATATCACCGTTCTTCCTTTAGTATAGCCACAAAGTAGAACCTCTATAGCTTAAGATAGGTAATAAGAGATAACTACTAAAGTCTACTAAATAGCTTTCGGATGAATAAGAGGTAGTAGAGATCGCAGTTAAGCTATAGTAAGCTGTAGAGTTAGCTTAAGTAAGAATAGCAGTCGCCTAGCAAAAATAAAAGAAATAGGCGAATAGAACTTAGAGGGAGGTATAGAGCTACTAAGTAGATAATAAGGTATAGCTAAAGCTTAATTAGTAGTATAGTATAGGGCGAAAATTAAAGAAACTTAACTAGAAGAACGCTAAGTATATAGTAGTAAAGGTAATTAATAGCTACTTAGTTAAACTAGATACGCCCTTAGACTTATACTTTATCTTTTACGTTAATTAGTTAAAACTTACTAGTAACAACCCGCTCCTAAATTAGGTTTAGAACAACTATTAACCTTAGCCGCTATAAATAGAAGAAGAAGATAAATAGGAAGTAGAGGATATTATAGTAGAAGAGGTACGCTGCTATAGAAGAGGGCGTAAGCTATACTATAAGGTAAAGTAGAAAGGGTTCTACTAAATAACGCTTAAACTAGCGGAGCTACTAGAGGACGCTGAGGTAGTAGACTGTTAGGAAGTATTCACAAAGGCAGAACGAGATAGCGAGGGCCGCCTCCTAGAGGGGTTTTAGAGAGGCGATATAGTACCACCCTAAAGGAGGGGGTATTATAACAGGCTAAACGCCCTTTAGATAGCTCCTCGATAGAATCTCGGTCTACTCGTAGAATCCGGGTGCTACCTCGAGCACCCGGATTCTCCGCGGACCGCCTGAACGACGTTCAGACGACAGCCGCAGGACCTATGGGCTGCCCCGTGCACCTAGACCTTACCAGCCCAATTGTTACTCGGGTAACCAGCTTGTATATAGTTAGCTACGTAGTTTAGGACTTTAGCTCTCTATCGAATACAACCTTTTGTATACCTCGCGATTGCTCTACAGAGCGCAGCCCCTTACAGCACTAAATACTCTATAATAGTTCTAGGTAGAGGACCTAGACGTAAGAGAAGACTTAATATTTACTACTATAATACTCTCTAGCTAGTCTAACAACGAGGTTGGTCTTGCATAGCTTAGATAGATCTTTAACTAGGAAACTGCTGCCAAAGCTTATACTTTCTAGCGCTTACTTATTATTAACGGCTATAGCTCACATATAACTATGGCCTTTATTGACTATTATAGTCGCTATAGGATTCTACTACTTATGTTTCCGCCTTACAGTACACAGACGCTGCAGCCGCTAGATATGGGTTACTTCTCACCTTTTAGCAACAGCTACTCCAAAGAAGTTACTAAACAACTACACAAGAGCTAGGCCTTAATAGGCATTAAAAATCATTATTTCTATAAGCTATTCTAAGCTGTCTAGTACTAAACGTTTAATTCTAAGATTGTGCTAAGCTCGTTTAAAGCTATAGGCATTTTACTACTAGATCTAGCTATAATACTTAAGAAGTTTAAGAAGAAGCCTAGTATACAGCCTCGCACTCTATCTCTACTTCTCGACGTTAATAGGCTTAAGATAGAATAGTTTTGTAATAAAATAGTAAAAGATCCTAAAAGTTATAAGGTAAAGAAGCTAGTTTGTACACTAAACTACTTAGCTGCTCGCACTACCCTTCTAGAGGTAGAAAACGAAGGCCTCCGCAACTAGATTGACACTAAGAAGGCCTTTCGAAAGCACCGCCAAGCCCTGCCGCTGCAGGCCTCCAGGTCCTATACTTCTTCCGCGATG
>JARBXR010000073.1:0-157203 GCA_029100535.1 Stemphylium beticola | reverse complement strand
ACGAAGAGTGCTGCAGATAAGGCTACAGCGGCTACAGCAGCTGCAACTCTTCAATCTATGTGTAATCAATGGCAATCATAAGAGCGTTGTTAATAGATATCGCGTATTTTGGTGAGGTGTTCGGAAACCCTATGTGTTCGGAAACTATATGCGCTAGCTTAAGCCCCACTTGAGTGACACCGTGACTCTTGCATACTGCAACAGGGCAGGCTCCAAGATCACGATGGTATCCCGCTGACCGCAAAAACTGCAGGCTCAGCACGCAGCGAGAATTTGCCCTCATGAACAATGACGGTCGCCTGTACGGGCAGTTGTATTTATTTAGTACCATTCTTTGTTAGACGAAGGGATGGGATGCCAATGCCGCCACTCTTCGCAACGTTCACTCCGCACCACGCATCCTGCGAGATCGTGGATTCCGATGTGCCATATTTCGATATATTCTTGGCTGATATCGACAGCATAAAGTGAACAGATGACTTGAAATGTACCGTGTGAGTCGGGAGTTGCAGCTTGATGCTGCTGCCACGAATGCAACACGGCCGGCCATCTTTGAAATATGCCCACGGATCTGTTCGGCTTCTAGCAAGACTCTATTTACCTCTATAGTAAATGCCAGTGCCTACCACTATCTTCGCTATTTTTCTCCGAACAACTATAACATACTCATCATTTACCCTTGGTGCGGCCTTGAACACTGCCGAAGATGTCTTGAGTGGTAGTTCAGTATTGCAGGTGGCATCTTGGTGACAAAGCCCAGGAGCCTGGAGACGATCACGGCGCAGTACAATATTAAGAAAGACCGGATTCAACGTTGAATCGTGGGAATTATTGTGTCGTGTGTGTACCGCAATGCTGCGCTAATCCAACTGCGGCAGACTGCAGTCCAGTGTCGGTGCCATATGAATCTGCACTTACAGACCGCCGGAATCGTATGTTCCGACATCCATGGGCGACACAGACACATCGTTAGTTAGGTTTCGGGACGTCGGGACATCGGGATATCACTGTACGATGGGGTCTTCCACACAGAGGCTAGTACAGCCCCGCAGTTGACGTCACTGTAACATTTTCTACGCTATGAATTCAAAGCACTCTTAGCTTCTTGAGGCTGCAACAACTCCACAATCTTCGCGGACTTCGGCTTCGTGTGCGATAGTTGAGGAAAGACCATGCTGCAGGTTTCTTGTGAAGTCCGGGTTCTCGCTATAATTTGATATAGTAGTGATGCAGAAACAGGAAGGCAAGCAATCATGGTTAGGCCATCCAAAGCGCCAAATAAATGATCAATTACTATCCTAGTACCAGATGGTGTATCGAAGCATCTCTACTACATCATCCCTTTCCTGTCGCATCCGTCTGAGCTCATGAATCGGGAATCGCAGCAATCGCCTCCACCTCAATGAGGAAGTTTCCAGGCAGCTTGCCGACCTCGACAGCAGTACGCGCAGGCTTGGGAGTGGGTAGCATAGCAGCATAAACCTCGTTCATCGCGGAGTAGTCGGACATGTTGGCGAGGAAGACGGTAGTTTTCATCACGTAGTCCCATGACGTGCCAGCCTCTTCAAGTACTGCAGCGATATTCTTGATGACTTGGGCCTAGTTTGTGTGAGCAAGAAGTCAGCGCACAAGCGGAAGCCGAGGGCACATACTGTTTGCGCTTCGATGCCGCCTGCTACGATTGATCCGTTCAACGATGGCACCGTTCCGGAAGTGTAGACTATCCCCTTGGATGTCCACGCGCCACTTGCTGATAGTGCATTAGCTTGTGAAGGCATTGCTGGAAATGTGTGACATACACAGAATAGGTCCTTGTGTACCAAGATAGGTCACGACGGGCTGCTCAGCGTATTTGGGCGAAGGGGTGGCAATAGCAGCGCCAGCAACCGCTAAGAAAGTAGTGAGAACGGAGGTAAACGAGACCATGATTGTATGTTTATCGAAACACTGAATTCTATCAAGAAGATAGGAGGTTTGTTGTGCAGGTAGTCGCGGAGATGTCTTCACATATGTTGTGCTATACTATGATCTTATATGATCTGGCCCTGTTGTCGCTTCAGTGTTCGCTCAACGTTGAGCGTTCGGTCAAAACCAAATGCCCGCATTGAACCGAATGCCATGGCTTCCAAGAGCTGCGAGCTCCCGTATACCGGGTAAAGCTTCTTGCTAATACTGCTGAGGAATGCAGTCCATGTTGACGGATCGCAGCTACGGCCGAGACTTCCCACTTGCGAGCGATAAAGCCCACCTCATTCGTGACTATTCACAATTCGCCGCCGGCCCCAAGGCGTCGGGAATCTTGTCAGGGAAGATATGGGTTACGCGGCAGTTCAATTGGCGAGGCCATGCAGGACAATCGGGTTACATTTCGTGGGGGAAGTGAAAAATTGGAGATATTCAAAAAGCGTCTAAGTAGGAAGGAGAATACTATTCGCCGCAACGTGGAGTAGGGCGTGCTGGGCGATGACAAGAAGGACCGTTGACGATAGATCGTGCCTTGGCGCCAAGAGCTCTCGTATGTTTGCTGGGCCTGTAACACGTGTGCTGGAGACCGGCTGTTCGTTCTAACGTAAGGCGAGATAAAGGTTACTGGAGATGAGATAAGGACCCGGCTCTGATCCACTCGCGTTGTGTTATCGATATCGCGGGGCTCCACTTGTGGATGATCCTGGCTTGCTGTTCGACTCCTCATTCGCTGCCGAAAGATGCAGCTCCATGCCAAATTCTTGATCGCATAAGCCTCGCCGCGGGCTCTTTTTGCACCACTTCCGTGAAGACGTACCCTGTTGATGTTCCATAGTCTTTCGGAATAGTCTGACTCGCAGATGTAATGTGCCCCACTTGCAACGTCTGACATCCGCAGTTGTCAGACGTCTAGAAAGGGTCGGGCATAACCAAGATCGCAATTGTGCTTTCAGGACCAAGTGTTACTTGATCATATGCGAAGAGACTGCCCATTGGAGTATCCTGACTTCGCGCCTTGGAAGAGCGCGTTTTGACAATGCATCGTAGTCGACATCCCTACAATGACTCGATGTAACATCGTGAAGTCGTATGGGTACATTGCGACACGCGTACCTAAATGTCCAACAAGTATCCGACAAGTCCATCGGAACGGAGCCGACGCTCGTAATTGTTATCTCTCGGAAGGTAAAGCAACACTCACCCAGAGTGCCGATCACTTCCACACGTCGCATCTCCACACTACCGCCTGTGATACGTTGCGCTACTGCAACTCGCTTCGTGAACATGCTGCAGGTCAACTGTAACGGGTATTTCTACGCGTTGTGAACCCCATCCTGCAAGTAGACTTGTCAAAAGAGGCGTACGACTACGCCTTATTACCCTTATCGCGGCTGGACATGTCAATGCCTTTTGCCGTCAGTCTACGATGGGCAACCATGACGACTTTTTCCGCTGACCTTAGGCGCACCCTAAAATGATAAGACTTTTTTTGACCAACGCGAATGTAAATCCTGTGTAAGGCTGAGGAGCACCTCACGCCGCAGTATCGGAGAGGTAAAGTATTTGAGGGAACGATGATCCTCTTGATTTGGGGCATCTCTCTCCTACACTACCATCTCTTTTCAAAGCCAAGATGAGGGGTCTTCTCACAGCCTCTTCGGCAGTCTTATCCTTGGCAAGCGGGGCCATCTCCAGCCCAGTCAGCCCTCGTTCAGACCTTCTTTCCATCAAGCCTCTAGAAGTCAAGTCGGACTCGGTACATAATATCCACGTCAGCTTCAACGACGATGATTTCGAGGGCGAAGTTCGCCTAGTGTATGGTGAATGTGGAATGAAAAGCCACAGCGAGAGGCACCACGATGTCGCCTCACACTACATCAAGCGATCATCCCGACCTGAACGTTTTGTCTGGATCGTGCCTGAAGATGCTGTCCACGGCGGCTGCCTTCATGCCTACTCAGGATCTGGTCTAATCGGACGTTCGGCACCAATCCATGTAACGCACCAGCCAAAGAAGAGGGAAGAGATCGCCGACGTTGCTGATGCTATGGGCCCTTGGTTCGATGGTGTAGCCTACATGATGGCGAAGCAAAACAACGCGTCCTATGTCGCTGTGGAGAAGAGCAAGCAGATTGCCATTATCGGAGGAGGCATGTCGGGGCTGATGACCAGCCATCTGCTTGATTCGGTAGGCATCCATGACTGGCACATCATTGAATCGTCCCAACGCATCGGAGGTCGCATACGAACGAAGTACCTCGCTGGTAGTACGCCCGACCAGTACCAGTATCAAGAGATGGGTCCTATGCGCTTTCCAGTTTCGATTAGTTACCCAGAAACAAACGAAACGCTTGAGATCCAGGATCATAAGATGGTCTTCCAACTAGGAGAGGTCCTGACGCAAATGAACGGCGGGCCCGACAGCGACCTTGCAGTCAACTTCATTCCTTGGATTCAGTCAAGCCCGAACTTGCCAGGCAATTCGAATGGTTACCGCCTCCCAAATGGGCGTATCCCCAGCGCCACGCAGATTAAGGATAACGCAACTGCGTACACATTGCCCGAAGTTCCAGGCCCGGATGAGGAGGCCGTGGAGGATTCCACTGAGAAACTGGAGGCATTCGAAGGGACTACACCGCAAGTAGTGCGCGAGATGGCTACGAACGTTTACAAAGCCCACAAGAACGCCGTTGAGAAGGGCCTTTTCCATTGGTCTGAGGCTGCGTACCTCAGGTATGCCCTCAATCAGAGCGCCGATGTAGTCGACTACATTGCTGGCGACTCCGACTCGCCAATCTGGGCGTACGACGACGGATACTTTGCTGCGACAACATGGCGAACCATTGACAAAGGTCTAGAGTCGCTGCCCCGTGCTTTCTACCCTCATGTCCAGGATCGTTTGACTCTTGGCCGCAAGATCACTGGACTAAAGTATGACGAGACCACCGAGAAAGTCTCTGTTGAGTGGCGCCAGGACCCGTTCGCGATGAAACCTGAGAGTGAAGAGTATGACTACGCAGTGGTTGCCGTACCTTTCTCGAAGGTCAGGATATGGGATCTGCCAGAATACTCCTCACTCTTGTCCCGCGCTATTAGCGAGATGAACTACCAGCAGTCGTGCAAGGTCTCTCTACGCTACAAGACACGTTTCTGGGAGAAGCTGTCACCACCCATCATCGGTGGTTGTGGTTCCGTCGATATTGCCGGCATTGGTAGCGTCTGCTACCCATCATATCAAATTAACTCTACCGGCCCTGGCGTGATCCTAGGCTCGTACGTTTCTGGTACACTCGCACGGTCTGTAGCTGCACTCAGCGAAGAGGACCACGTAGCCATGGTACAACGCGCGATGGTCGAGATCCACGGCGAAGTAGCTGACAAAGAATTCACTGGCGCATACGAGCGCCAGTGCTGGGAGTTCGATGAACACCAGGCTGGTGCTTGGGCTGCGCCTACTGTCGGTCAGCAAGACTTGTTCCTGCCCGCCTATTACAACACCGAGTTCAAGTCCATCTTCATCGGTGAACACACGAGCTACACACACGCCTGGATTTTCTCCGCGCTCGACTCAGCTGTGCGCGGAACTTCTCAGCTGCTGTTGGATATGGGTTTGGTGGATGAGGCGAAGCAGGTCGTTGATACTTGGATGGGACGATGGATCTCCATCTAGACTGCTGTCTGAGGCGCGATGAAAGTAATCGAAATTTAGAAGAGGAATGAGCAACATAACACTAACCGAGCTTTTAATTGATGATGTGGTGATAACTGCGTTTGTGAAATGAAGGGATGAGTCGCGATGATAGCGCTCAAGGAATCGAGATGAAGGAATAATGGGGTGCGAATACCCTGGAATGACGCCACGACTAGCGCCTCCCTGCCGCGTCTTCGCACTCCGGCCTACCTCAAACGTCCTGTCGTTATCGCACAACAACCAACCCCATCTCGAAATGGTGCTGACCCGCGCATAGCTTCGTACAACGCCTTCCCGCGCGTTGATTGCATTCTACAAGGTTCTACCCTTCAGCACGCCGCAAATTCTGCCGTTTTGTACGGACGCGAACCTTCGACAAACCCGTCGTCCCAGGCCGGCGGATTGCCCTTCTGTGCAACGGCAAATCGATCATCGGTCATCCTCCATGGTACGCGAGTGCTTGCGCAATGACACTAGCTTTTTATATGTATCTCCTCGCCGTGGCAAGTCTCGCGAAACGACTCCAGATGGACATCCCAGCTAGTCAACTTGGGTTGGCCAGGTCTCCCCGAGTTAACATCGCGAATTTCTTTCGGAAAGGTTGGGAAAAATCAACTGTTAGATACGCGATAGCAGTGATGTGCATCAATTCATATGCCAGCCAGCCAACATCTATTGCAGAGATGTTGTGTCTGCAGTGTAGCGTCACGTGACCTAATTATAGCAAGTTCCCCCACGTGCTTCCGGCCAAGGCCATGCATGGTGTTAACATGGAGCCTCACTAACCACCAAAATCTCGACTATTTCTGTGAAACCCCAGTATGATCATCAATTCCACTCGAATAAGGTATTAATCACCTGCAGCTAAATGTATCCTCCGGTCGAGCCTCGGTGTTTACCAAAATCGGAGAATCATGAGATCGAGACAAGCTGGAAATCATACACGGCCCCAGCCTTCGACGGAAGTGTATACATGATAAGTAACATGTGTCATTATATCGTCACGACACCATTACTCTCATGTCGAATTTGAGAACGGGTCTTCGCCGCCAAGCATTGAAATGAAAGCATAAAACACATACTGGTTGCTACATGTTCGTTATACAGGAAGTTCCATCTACTTAAAGTCTCCTGCAGAAGCCACAAGATGTTGAATACGCACCCTGAAGACCCGATAAATACACCTGAGCAGATCAAAGACTTATATAGTCAGGTCGAAAAATAAGAGGGTTAGAACAAAAGGTACTATCAGCTGTACTGATGAATGTAGAGCCACTGCACATATACATCCCCCTACAACTCGAGGAGATGGCGCAATAAATAAAGAGGCTATTCCCCAAGCCATCGCCGGAGCTCACTTTCGCGGCCGCTCCAACCTCACGACAAACAACCACATGATTGAGATGCCAAACACTCGCTACAGATTGTTTAAGCGGGCTGAAAATAGCTCCTTTTTTTACAACCATCGGTCGAGCGCTTTCATTCATAAACGGACAGCTTCATACGCGCATCATCATAGATTTAAGTAAGGTCATTGTCGTTCTTAGTGCCCAATTTTTCTGCAAGCGAAGCGACCCGATTTCAAAGCTGTTAGACTAGATGGCTGGGGAACATACGGAAAGTTAGGGGATAATACCAGAGGTTGGATACCTCACACTACATTACACACCAAGTGGTCTTGCCGCATGGTATGATGCTCCGCGAGATATTTTCAAGTTCCTCGTTTCGCCCGCATGTACCGTTTGGAACTACGTCATCATAACACCATTGTCTCGGCTAATGAAACCCGAATCTCTACGACGTGACGAGAGGCTTGTCCTGTGACAAAAAATCAATCCTTATGCCAAAGTTCTTGCTCGGTTGTCAGTTGATCTCCCGTGGAACGGGCACAAAGGACTAACAGCAACATGACCCCAAAACTTTTCCATCCAATCACTCTCACTGAGCCCAGATTTGAAGACCTCAAATGCCAGACCAGTATCCAATTTTGCGAAAACTCGGTATTCGGCATCGAGCAGTCTATCCAACGTAGCAAATACCTCACTCCATATCGACACGGGAAACTCTGCAGTTCTGGCGTTGCATGTTTCGGCATAGTTGTGTTCGCCACTATAGAATTCAAAGATGATTTGGATATGGGGCCTGAGCGAAAAGAGGTGTTCCAGGTCCTCGAGCCCTTTCACCTAGGACTCGATGAGTGCCGAGCCGTAGTCTTCTAGTCTTCTACAGTGGTGTTCTTCCGGATCGGAATCCCTTCTCACCATTGCGCCGTCAATCCAAGGAACAGTAGCCTTCTTCACGAGCTCATGCACAGGTATTTTAAGCCCCCATGTATCTTCCTTGAATAGATCCTCAAGCCAAGAGACACCATCATGGAGGTGGAAGTTGCACGTCGCGTACTAGTGTCGATACAGCTCGTACTGCGTGACCAGATCGATAGTCCATTTTTCAAGAAAACGGCTGCACCAAGTGGAGGCTCTGACCATGCACCGCTTGAAGGACTCTACACTTCGTAGACCATTTCGGCGGGATCACCTAGCAGGAGTCCATACACTTATTTTCGAAGCTCCAGAGGCAGCTTTTACTGCATTCTTCGACATAATATGCGACACGACGGAGCAATGAAAGCTCTGATGTATTGATTGACTTGTTCGCAGAGATAGTCTCAAGATATTGGTGCCATCGTTCGACTCTCTGTGCTGACTTTCGCGTTCTAGCTTCCTGTCGAGTGGCTCGTATTGACGAGAAGGCAGTGATTGATTTTGATAATCTGGAGGATAAGGTAGTAGAAGCTTCAGTACATGATCCATAAGCGCAATCTGCCGCTGGGCACTTGCACCCTGTCAGCAGCATATGAAGCCTGTTCCTTGCGCACCTTCTGGTAGATGTAGTTGCAATCCATTTTTTTGAGGACGGCTGAATCCGATATGTAAGTGGCTATGGCTGCGCAAGTACATGTATCTGGCCGGGTGAGTTTCTCGGATTGTGGGGTAACGAGGTGCATGCGGCGTAGTTTCTTGACCGCGTCGCCAATCACGTGATAGCGCGTGGAAGTACATATGTACCTAGGTACCTTCCTTCCAAGTTGGCTCGTGAATCAACACGTCCACAACCACGGCGTCTGTAAACACAATAGGATTCATGGAAACGGGGGCCTCACAGAGTACGTGCCGAGATTGAAACCTGCACACATTTTCACCGGCGCCAATCCAACCTAAGCCCACCCTGCTCCCAGATGCTTCTCGTGTGTATTCACACAGCTAACAGGCAATACACTCATGAAGCCTACCAGCTCCTACTAGTTATTCGAATGTATATGGCCGAATGTGTATCCACAACGTTACTTACAGACGCTCAAGCTCGTCGACCAATGTTCCCAATTCGGGATGGGTATTTCCACACTTGCAAATCGAAGTCGCAGTCGCAGTCGCGCGTTGGTGCACATTTTTCCATGCCAATCGCCAACCGCATAGCCATTGAAATTATTTGCAAATGCATTGCGCGAGCGATATCGCTGCACCGGCGTTTAGAGCGTGAACCGCGGCCATTTTTCCGACGGCTCAGTATCCGAAAGCTGCATGTTAGGTGACTCAGCGCCCATCTGTGTATAAGAAGAGCCACCCTTCTACACAAGTAGACAGAGTTCTCATCACTTTCGAAAGGATGGACAAGAAAGTCTTCCAATGGGAGCGTGCGATGGGCACAAAAACCTACCTTGTCTCTACCGACCGGTCTCTGCTCTCACATGCCTTCGTACAAGAGGCCTTCGCCACGGAAGCGATGTTTTGGGCAAAGCCTCTCTCTTCGACTGGCCTATCCACGATGCTTGATAACAGCCTTACTCTCGGCCTCTACCACGTCTCGAACGATATCAAAACGCCCGTCGGAATGGCACGCATGATAACCGACTACGCGACGCTTGCATACCTCACCGACGTCTACATCGTTCCGGAACACCAAGGCCAAGGAGTCGGCAAGTGGCTTATTGCGTGCTGTCGCGAGATTTGCATTGACATGCCCTATCTTCGGTTCATGGTTCTGTTGACTGGTAGCGAAAAGGCCCAGGCGTTATACCGGAGGGAGTTGGGGATGGCGAAGCTGGATGGTGTGGAAGTGGAGGGGTTAACCTGCATGGGCGCTCGAAAAACGGGGCTTGCAGAAGCAGCGGGCGCTCCGCTCTCGTCGTGAAGCGGGGCATTCCGTCTCCTACGCCCGGATTCGAATGCCCACAATAATGCATGGTCGACTATCTCCAACGATCGGAGGCTGTGGTGTGAAAACGTGGTTTGACGGTTGGATTTTGCATCATGACAACGGCTGCTGCTCCATTGGGCTTAGTCCAGGGCCCTTGCTGCATGCAAGTCAGACATTTAGCGCAAATCTCGCCATCCGTTTTTCTTTATCAACACAAACTAACCACTACCAGGGCCTGGTTCGCGCTCTCGGCCCTGTCGCATCTTCCGAGGATGCGTAAGAGTACCAAATCCTGTAGGGAGCCTGTATGGAATGTATGATCATCACCGAAGCGGCCGTGGCTCCTTTGGTTTCTAATCAAGCGGTTGTGTCGCATTGCTTTTAGACCAGTGTATTACGCCTACTAACTCAGACCAAACCTCCGAAACTGCCCGACCCCGACTAACCTAGATCGCAGATGTGTAGACCTGTCGCATAGATCGCCCGGCCGTGTTGATATACGGCAGCCGTCGACCCTGCGTCTGTCTACCAGCTTTGTCGATCCCGTCCAACTCACGACATCATGGCAGAGATATTCGAGACTACCCCACCACACACATCCTCTTCTTCGCCTGTATCATTGAAGCGCAAGCGCGCAGGCTCCGACTCGCAACCACTTACCCCGCCATTAACCGCAAACGACTCGGAAGGGACGCGTCTTCTCTCACGCGCCGTTCATGTCCTTTCCACCGCGGCAACTGCGCTGTCGCAAGTCACATTCTTATACCAGTCCGACCCAGTAGCCCGTGATGGTATGCTACGGGCAGTTGAAGTCATTACCAAGAACAGTGATGCAGGAGGCAAGCTCATAGTATGCGGCGTCGGGAAAAGTGGGCTTGTAGGGCGCAAGATTGTCGCGACTATGAAGAGCCTGGGCATTGCGAGCTCCTTCATGCATGCTGGTGAAGCGTTGCATGGGGATCTCGGCGACATCAGGAAGGTGAGCTGACATGCCATCATCCATGCCGCAAACTTGTACTGACATGCGACAGAATGATGCCCTCATGTTCATATCCTATTCTGGAAAAACAGCAGAGCTCATGGCTCTACTTGGCCACATCCCCTCTCACACACCTATCCTCGCCATCACATCACACACCAAACTCTCAGAATGTCCCATCCTCGAAGGACGACCGCACACAATATTGCTGCCCGCGCCAATACATGAGTTGGAAGAAGTGTCGTTTGGCGTCTGCGCCCCAACAACAAGCACAACGGTGACGATAGCGGTAGGGGACATGCTTGCCCTTACCGTTGCAGAAGCGCTGCATCAAGAGGACACAAAGACCGTTTTCAAACGAAATCATCCGGGTGGCGCGATTGGTGCAAAGAGCAGGCGGATAGAGGAGGAAGTTGATACCCAGGCCAAGGAGTGTGCCGGATTGGTTACGCCTCCAGCGTCATGACAGTGCTAAGGAGATTTTTGGCAAAGCAAATGCTAAGTTACGGATTGAGAGGTTATATACGTTTCATGCGCGGGCAGACACAGTCAAGGGTTACAAGTGATGTCTTGATTCGACAGATATTCGCGAGCATATATGCAATGATTTGGACACGTCGGCTATGTCTGAAATGTGAATAACACTGCTGCGTAGCTTCCATCCGCTTCTAGGCACGTGTTGCAGGTGTCCGAGGTCTTCATCGGTGGTCGCACAAAACACGTGTCATCGAATAGAGCAGGCACTGCCCACCTGGACAGGTGGGCCCTCTGGCTGAGTACCTGCTGTTGATCGTACCCCCGCTCTCACCTTGCAGATGTGTCTCACACGTCCTTCTATTCGCCATCATCTTGAATGCTGCGCGCAAGTTGGATGATGTGCCATTGCTACACAGCCTCGCTGGGGGTAGTACAATGAGGAGTTACTTTTCACGCCTCCCACTTCTCAGCCCAAGGCTGGTCAGCTGTACACACGACACTCGGAAAAACTCATAGAGTGCAACCCCCATTCAGCGACCATGGAATCACTAGCAGCTATAGGCTTGGTAGCGAACATTGTGCAGTTCGTCGATTTTGGTGGCAGGATCATCAGGTCTGCAAAAGAGATACAAGCATCAGCTGATGGTATATCGAGAGAGAACAAGAGCCTTCGGGAAGTCACTGCAGAAATGCGAGACCTGAGTACAAGACTAGATACCCCCCCCAAACCGAGCCTTATAGCGACGATGAACGAGCCCTGCGTCGCTTGGCTAAGGAGTGTCGCGAGCTAGCAGATAAGCTGTTAAGCCTGTTAAAGAAGATTGTACCAGCTGACCCCAAATCCTCGCGCAAGCTTATGAGAGCGACGTTCAAAAGCTTCATGTACCAGGGCGAGAAGAAAGAGCTTGAAGAAAGATTGTCGGACTGCCGTGAGCAACTGCACCTATATCTTAACAGGCTGACAAGGTTAGTCGGCATCTATAACCCTAGCCTCATATCGTTTCGCTTAACGCGACCACAGCTTGGAATCGAAAGCGCAGCTTCAGGCTATAGGGGATCCGACTAAGTCCAATAATGGTGCTTTGCAAGCATTATCAAAACAAATTGAGCGGATCCGCTGTGACGCCCGCCTCGATTCGCTCAGCAATGAGGCTCAAGAGCAGCTTCGATTCTTGTTGGGGATGACAGACACTGCGAAAGATATTCTCACGCATCGTGTCATCCTCAAATCCCTAGCTTACAAGACCATGGGCGCAAGGCACAGCAAAATTGACGAGGCGCATTGCGAGACGTTCCGCTGGATGGTAGAAGAGGACTCGGCAGTTGATGATCAGACGGCAGCTTGCAACGCTCGTTAGTCTTATCTCTCGTGGCTCGCGAATGGCGAGGGTATCTTCCATATTGCTGGCAAACTTGGGTCTGGGAAATCGGCACTGATGAAGTTCTTACTAAATCATCCAGGGACGCATTCGCAATTGTTAAGATGGGCTGGTATGTGAATTCTTAGATTGGTGTACATGTTGCAACCAACACACTCCAGGCGATGCGAAATTAGTTGTCATAACTCACTTTTTCTGGCTGTGCGGTACACTACTGCAAAGATCCTTTGACGGCATGATGCGATCTATCCTTTACGACATCCTCGAAGCCTGTCCAGAATTGACCAAGTTGGCGATTCCGCTAATTTGGACAAAATTGCAGGCCAAATTATCCAAAAACCTAGACACCACGTCCCTCAATGTTGACAAGTTGGTAGATTCAGGAGCTTTGCTTGGCGCGTTTGAAAAGTCAGCAAGAGACGAGGCTACTCAGGCAACTCATCGTTTCTGCATCTTCCTGGATGCTCTAGACGAATACGAAGACACCCATAATCGTGACAGTCATTACGTGGTCCAGCTGCTCCCGAAATAGGTGAATGAATCACACCACACGATGAAAGTCTGCGTGTCAAGCCGGGGGCATAACGTCTTCCAGAATGCCTTCAGGGCTGATCAACGCATCCGGATGCAGGCGCTGACGAAGATCGACATACAAAACTATGTCTTCGAAAGGCTGAAGGACACCATGGGAGAGCAGGATCGACGACGCGTCGCCGGTGAGATTGTGGCAAATCCGACGGCATATCCCTCTGGGTCGTGCTGGTGGTCAAAGCAATACGCGAGGGAGTCATTAGCGGTCATGATGTCTCAAGGCTTGAACGCGCGTTGGAAACGCTACTCACTGAGATGGAGCAGCTTTTCCAGCACCTTCGGGATTCCATACCTGTCTCACGACGCAAGAGCGCCTATCGTCTCATCGCCATCTTGTTGAAACTTTTCGTGCATGGTGGCAAAATGATGGCCAGGCGCTATACTTCCCGACGATAAAAAGCTACAGAAGCACTTGCGAATCGAAAATTCCATATTTAGAGTTCACGCATCGGTCGGTTCCGGAATTCTTCGTCAAGGAGAGCATATTTCGACATGTCCAAGGTCAAACAAACAGACTCGACTTGGTCAGTTCCGCATACCAGCTTACATTTGCCGACATACGTTGTAGTGAATATCTAGCGTATTATCCACATGATGTCGCAGATACACTCTCCCGGCTGTATGACGGTCTCCTGACTCGGAATTGGGATACCCTGTCGTTCGCTTCTCTTTCGGCCATGGAACGCACGTTGGAGAATATCAAGAAATCGGCGAGGCTTGATGGATTTCAAACCCTAGAGGGTTTCGATAACTTTGAGTTCTGTCCAAATAATGGGGGCACCCTGGAGGGCATCTGCTCATCCGGTTTGCATAGCTATTCTATTATTAGCTCTGATCAAGCTAGGCTATTTTACACGATCTACATCTTTGCTCTGAAAGGGGAACTTGGGTATGTGAAGTGGCGGCTGGTGCAAGATCCCCTGATCTTCGGCACAGGATACAAGAGGAGAACTTTAGTAGAGTGTTTGATGTCGGCCCCGTTCTGTCTGCCATCTTGTACACGCTATTCGCGTGAGGACGTCTTCGCATTTATAAAGCCTCTTCCGGAGGAAGAAGTCACTACCAATCCACGGAAATGGCCAAGATTAATATGCTATGCTCTGATTCACCAGGGGCCTAGCTTGAGAGAGTCTGAGCCCTGATCGAGGCGAAATCGTGTGTATGGAAAGCTAATGGAGGTATTTCTTCTCACAGGCAATCTGTCGTATTTGTCGGGTATTACCTTTGAATATTATCGCAGTACATCGCCCAACGAGTCCCATTCGACTCTTGCCATCTCAAGAAATGAAACAGTGGACCGATTGGAGCTTAGACATCTAAAGGTCTTCCAAGAGGCCATAGGAGGCTACATGGCTAGGCGTCCTCATAGAAGGATTTTCAGTTTCGAGGAGATGATTCCCGACATGAATTTCGAGAACAAAGACGATCTAATCCGCACAGCCCGAAAACTTACCCCTTCTTCGACTGTTATCAAGGCCATTGAAGAAGAAAAGGCAACGGTCATCGTACTCGGGGAAGGGGACGATATGGAGAGCCTCGAATTGCTGCATGAAACCGGTTACAAAGGTATGAGCATTGTTAACACGACTCTCGTAAGTCCTGAACAATTAGAGAAGATCGCCGACACTCCTGATGATGCGCAGGACTCTTGCATTCGGGGACATACAGCATATCACCAGTCCTATATCCTTCTCGCTCTGCTCGGTTTGTAGTCCTGCTGGCACAGCGCTCACATACAACCTTACTGACCACATACAGGTATATTCCTACCTCTCGTATATGGGATCATCGTACGATTGTTTAAAACAAAGTCGAATCGCGACGTGCACGTAGACTTGAGCGCGGACTGACTGGGACGTGGCACTTGGGCGCACAGACACAAATTTGGAGAGAGACAGATGGCACCGGTAACTTTCGAATGAAATCTGGAATGCGATGTCAATGTTTAGACGGTGTTTGGGCGAGATGGTTGGGAGTTCAGGGCTTGGCTCTCAACACCTAGAAATGCACGTTGGAGTCTACTACGACGACCTTGGAATACCACAACGCACAAATAGAAGATGCAATAGCGCTCGTGTACCGATTAGCTCTCCATTGCGATGGGAGGCAATAAAGCTGGCGTCGTACCCCCGACCAACACAGTCCTCACACTAGCCCTTCGCACCTTCCACATACCCTCATGCATCATCAAAGGCATACACATACCTACTCCAACATGACCCTTCATCGCCTCTCTTTACTCTTATCATACCCCCGCAAAATCCCTCCCATGACATTCCACTGCGTCGAACTCCCAATATCAACCTTATTCCACGTGCCATCGCCCTCGAAGTCATCGTGCAGGTTACGCTCCTTCCAGCTCTGCCATCTTTGGCGCAGCGACTTCTTTTCTTTTAGTTCGGACACCGGTTCCGCCATGAGGGCTAGAACTGTTGATGCGGGGGCGCCACTGCTTTGGTTATGGGCTTGCGGCTTCGCAGCTTTTTTGTACCGCAGCGGCTGACTTGACGGCTCCGAGTCGTAGTAGGCTGGTAGCGATGCGTCTGGGCCCATGGTGGACAGATGAGAAGGCTGCGCAGGGGTTTCTGCGGACTTGCTGGTGTTTTTGGATACCGTGTTGCGCTTCGCTGGTGCAATGAGAATGCGAGAGGTAAAGGACTGGGAAAAGAGAAGGCTTTCAGGGACTCAGTGTACAAAGCGATGCCTTAGCGACAGTCGTCGGCTTGCGCGAAACCACGATAGAGGGGTTTCACGGGAAAGATGATACTCTGGGCTCATGTCTGCAAACCTCCAAGGCACAGAAAGACGGTGTTCCACGATTTGCTTCGCTTGCGCGCGAAGTCCAAATTTGCCCATTTGATTTGGTATGGCACCCGTCTGCATGCATCCTGGGAGGAAGAGACATGTGACGAGGCAAATGGTTCGTGACAATACCGGTCACGTCAAAAACCACAGTGTCACATGGCCCGCACGATGAATCAAGCCTCAGCTTCAGGACGACTCAATTTCCATCTTGTCAAGCAGAAACATGGATGACGGCGCAGATGGGGATGGTGTTGATGACGGGCAGCACTCATGACGCAATCGGCGGACGTCCAAGCTCCCCGAATGGTGGCGCGGAAGCCCTCCGCCACCTCTCAGCATAATCTCTACGCCCGACAACATTCTTCCAAATCGCCAATAACAACACCCACATCCAAAACCCCCCTTTCCCATATGCGCTTCCCCTCCTTCCCAAACTTCCTGCGCGCTTTCCACACAGTCGCAAATACTACCTCCGCTTTCGTCCGGTCGAACCCAAGTAGCATCGGCCGCACTATCCACAGCACCCCGCAGCGCGCTGTGATTTACCGTTCGATGCCAAATATCCCATTCTTGGGCGCGCTTTTCGGTTCTTCGAGTAGTATGGCGGATAACGCGAATTATCCTGTCCAGAAGCCTGAGGGCGAGTGGCAGGCGCAGCTTTCGCCTGGTATGATTTCCCGCATCCCACCTATCTGCACATTATGATGCTAACAATAGCCTTTCAGAGCAATTCCGCGTCCTTCGCAAGAAAGGCACCGAGCCCCCCGGCTCCGGAACTTACGACAAGCACTACCCCGACGCTGGCGTCTACACCTGCGGCGGCTGCGACGCGCCTCTCTACAAAGCAAACCACAAGTTCGACTCTGGATGCGGATGGCCTGCATTTTGGGACGCCGTGCCCGGCGCTGTTGGTCAGAAGCCTGACCCCGGTCTGGGCATGATGCGCACTGAGATTGTGTGCAATAACTGCGGAGGTCATTTGGGACATATCTTCAAGGGCGAGAGGTTTGGAAATCCAAAGGATGAGAGACATTGTGTGAACAGTGTTAGTATCAACTTTAGTCCTGAGGATAAGAGCTGAAGCCAGAAGAACGGGGAAGTTGGGAGGTCGAAGATATAGGCATTTGTAACAATCATGAATAAATGAGAGACGTTTTATCGACACTAGCGCAACCTTGCGGTCAACCTTTCGTCCTTGTCATTGCTATGAGAGAGATGAGAGTGCCATTGCTCGACACCTTTCTTGTCAGTGTGATATTTCTAACCCGTTCTTTGCTTGTGTCAGCCTTTCTGTCCTTTCTGTCACCTCATCTGGACTTCTCAACGTCTCTCTGTGCATTTGGCATTAGCGGACAATGCTGGTCTTTGGTTCTATCCTCCATTGATCTTTCCTACAATTTCAACTTCACTATCGCCATCACCTTTACCTTATGCGTTCTAGACCCAGTGGCCGATAACGTCAGGCGCAGCCCATGGCCTACGATATCGCGGGTGGCAGTCTGGTGGCGCATTTTGACCGCCTGGCCGCAAGTCTACCGCTTGTCATGTGGAGATCTCACCCGAGGGCAGTGCGGGGAGTCCCTTTTGGATATAAATACGTTCCTCTCCTCACAATCAACTCACTCTTCTACACCAACAAGCAATCTCCAAAAACAGCAAGACCGATTATCTCAAGAGCAGACTCCGCTATCACGACAACTTCATCACCATGACCACTGTCCCCGATCCGAGCTCTCCCACTGCCACAAACCCCTCTCTGTGCAGCGTCTGTCCAAACCCATCCACCATTACCTGCAGCGACTGCGACAACATGAAGTACTGCTCTGCCGCCTGTCAGGGACGCGATTTGGCCATGCATAGTCTCCTCTGCAGCTCGTTCAAGGACTTCCAGGAGCGTCCCAGCCCCAATCACTTTCGCTCTATTTACTCCCCTGTCAACGAGTCTCGCCCTCGCTTCATCTGGCTTCGCATGGGTAGGTCACGAGGTTGCCACGTTGTAGATACCACCGACATTTCTCATTACGTGTCTGGACAGTCATCTGGCAGGCTTATGACCTCCACTCACCACGGCATCAAACCAGAGCGCGAGTACACAATCATGATGGTAGTCCAGCATGACGGGAACATGTTCGGCAACGGTCAGCCAGTCAAAAATTGTCTGCTCGCCCTCGTTGGACCAATAGTCCAGCGTTGGTTGGGTGGCTACGTGGGCCGTGGATACAAATACAACCACGGTATGGAGCCTGAAGAACGCGACGCAGCTGACAACGCGCTCAATCCGGTGATTTTCCTCTGATCGCCCTGGACATGGACACTACGAGCTTGAGTCCTTTGGTATATTCTCTCGCATGGTATGCCCAACGTGAGCGTAGTGGGGGCCTCTTCGGTTTTTAGAGAGCCGTACTAGCGGCGAGGGGTGATATGGGATGAGATTGGAGAAGGCAGTGATCGGATTCCATTGAGACGTGAGATAAGCATCACTGGGGATAGACCGCTAATAACGGGAACACATGGGAGAAAGGCGTTTTGAGATTTCTTTATTTTCATCCTTTTCACACTGGCGCTTAGCGCATTTCATCTGGGTCGTTCTCGAGATCCACGATGGTACTCGATGTACTGGGAACCAAAGCTGAATATTCATCTCCTTATCTTTGAAATACGATTGAACGTATCAACAAATAAAAATGTTTCCCATTAAATCCACAGTGAATGGTCGGTAAAGAGGCGTCTTGAAAAAGTGTTGCTGACATAAGCCACCGGGGATTACCCCGCCAAATGGCGACGCTACATTTATGTCCGATGCACCTGCAAGCGACTGCGACCGTCAAACCTCTTCTCGCCAATGAAATGGCTCCACCAGCAATCTCAACTGCACGCCTTAATGCGCGGCCGAAAAATCCGACGTGTGATAGCGTATTGGAAATCACTTTTCCCATGGCTTCCTTGACTTCTTGCTTTTTGGACGACAGGTCGTGCCTGCCACTGTTTGCACACCTGCCAAGCTGATGACATCAAAATCTGGAATGCGAGACGAGGCATCGACCTCACAGCCTTATTCGGACCAAGAAGCTACTCACGCAACATTCTCAGCACGCCACACTGGACAGAATTCAGAATCCAACACAGATTGTGCCCGTTTCGTAGCAGACGACAAGCACTCGACGTCATCATCAGCGGACAGCACTGATGACGAGGAAGAACTTCCGGATGACAAAAACCGACGAGGGTCACGCGACCTCTTCATCGATACCAACGACGTCGGGGCTAATCAAGCCTTGCCTCATATCGACGAAACAGAACAGACCGAGGCAGTGAACAAGCCTCTATCATGGAGCTCACTTCCGCGAAAAGACCAACTGCTGGTGTTGGCCCTGGCTCGTCTATCTGAGCCGTTGACACAGACATCCCTAGGCTCATACTTATACTATCAATTACAATCGTTCGACCCCTCTCTATCAGAGTCAGCCATCTCGTACCAAGCAGGAATCATCGGTGCGACTTTCCCAGCTACGCAGTTTGTGACTGCTATGATATGGGGCCGCTTCTCTGACTCGGAGTACGGTGGTCGGAAAAGGACCATATATCTCGGCTTGGTCGGTACCATGTTAAGTACCATCGGCTTTGGCTTCTCAAGTAGCTTTGCGATGGCTGTGTTCTTCCGGTGCTTGGGAGGAATACTCAATGGCAATATTGGCGTGATGAGGACGATGATAAGCGAGATAATCAAGGAGAAGAAGTATCAAAGCAGAGCGTTCTTGTTACTGCCGATGACCTTCAACATCGGAGTCTTGATTGGACCAATTTTAGGTAAGCTGGTTGCAGGACCGCCATTCATGAGACTCAGCTAAGCCGCTACAGGCGGCCTACTTGCGGATCCCATCATTAGCTATCCGTCGCTGTTCGGACCAGATTCAACATTTGGAGGAAGGGAAGGGGTGCAATGGATGAAGCGATACCCCTACGCATTGCCCAACCTCACAAGTGCTGCGTTCCTGTGCTTATCCTCTTTAGCAGTTCTCTTCTTTCTTGAAGAGACGGGGGAACTATGCAAGTACCGAAACGATCTTGGCCTTTGTGCAGGTCACTGGATACGTCGCAATGTACTCCGCCAAAGCCTTCTTCCTGGGGGTGGATACAAGGCTGTACCTATTGATGACCTTGAGCTGCAGCAGACGCCAACATCAGCCCGTCCTTGCGATACGGCCGAGTTCGGCAGGCGAAGCAGGTTGCCTCGACAGCGATTGCCATTTCGACGCATATGGACATGGAATCTGATCACGACGCTGTGTGCCCACGGTGTTCTCGCCATGCATGTTGGCACTTTCAATGGGCTATGGACTATCCAACTTTCAACACCACGCTTCGATCCGAATCATCCTCACCCACCCAACTTCAAGCCGCAAGGACTCTTCTTCACAGGCGGTCTAGCCATGCCACCGGCCCGCATCGGCATCGCGCTTGCTATCATTGGTGTTATCGGGTTGCCTTTGCAGCTGTTCGTCTATCCCAAGCTTTCGCACCGTCTCGGAACTGCCAAGTGTTATCGCGTTTTCTTGGCCTTGTTCCCGCTGATGTATACGCTCGCCCCATTCCTTACCCTAGTACCGAGCTGGACGGCGCCACCGCATGGTGTTACGGGCCCCTGGATATGGATCGCGATAACGTGCGCGCTTTCTATACAGGTTCTTGCTCGCACCTTCGCACTACCCTGTACCGCAATCTTAATCAACAATGCCAGCCCGCACCCCTCTGTGTTAGGCACGGTTCACGGTATCGGTCAATCGGTGTCTAGTTTTACGAGGACCCTGGGGCCTATAATCTTCAGTTGGCTGTTCGGAAAAGGTCTTGACATCGGAATGGTGGGGTTGTCATGGTGGTGCGTCGCCGCTGTTGCCGTCGGTGGATGGGTACTCGCTCAGGGAGTTCGAGAAGGAGATGGGCACGAAATCCTGCTGGAGGGAGAGAAGAAAGATGAGAATTAGGTTCAAGTAGTGGGAAGTGCGAGCAGAGGAACTGACAGTCACATCATTGGACAGTCTTACAGAAATCTATTTAATTGCCGTGGTCTATCATAGGGATCCAGCCTGACGCCCTGTTCATCTCTAGAACCTCCACCCAACCAGTACGCGATTTACTCTCTTGTCCAATGGTACTCATGCACGTTCCCAATCCCATCTAAATCTATATTCCAAGCGCACAACGCTCGTCAGACGTTTCCGAGTGACATATCGCGTTATGCTTCCTTTGTGGGACCTGCTGCACTTCATGACTTGGTGTAGCATGGAAGCTGGGTCTTTGTTCAGGCAGGTGAAGTCCTGTAGTAGCCATGTGCGGGTGTGTGTGGCTGCGCTTCAGGCAATTTTCATACGCGATCTCCTGGCGGCCGTTTGTCCTTTTTTGTTCCTTTCTTTTTTTCCCATTGTTTGTATGGCGAGCTATACTCTTATGACACTTCGGTGGTCTGGGCGCAAAAGACTCGTTTAACCAGAAGGGTAGTACTTCTTGGCAAGGTCTTCTTCACCAGCCATGAAGCAGCAAACCCTGGTGATCTTTCGCAACAGATCGTTTGCGATCACAGCTTTCCCACCCAATTCCGCAGCCCTCAGGAAACTGGCCAGCTCCTCAACCTTCCGTCGCCAGGCCGCAGCCATCGGGTCAGTCAAGTCCAGATTACCACCGTCAGACCACGGCTTATCCTTGTTGAGCAAGATCCAATCGCAAGATTGCAGGAGGTGGGTGACGTTGACGCTTCGGACGGCTAGCTTCTTCTTCTCAACGAGTGTCTTGATTTTGGCGATTTCCTGGTCGAGGAAATTCTGGAACAGCTTGTTGTTGAAGAAGAATGGCAGGGTCGCTTCAGAGGTGGTGTGATCAATAAAGAAAGTACCGCGACCGCCCTTCACTTCGGCGAGAGTTGCGTCCTTGGTGAAGGTGAGTGGGTGAAGAGTTGAGCTGCCTAATCTAGAAGAAGCGTTGATGGGTCTGTGCACGAAGCAAACGCAGTAATATCGCTCTCTCACAACATCGTGACGTCAGAGCCGCCACAGCTCGTGTTAGTCTTTGTTACTAGACACTAAGAGGGCTCATCTGTACAGGTTCGTTGGGCTCATCCCACCAGATGCTCATCTGACGGCCCTGAGATCCTAATCAATGCGACTCTCAACGACGCACGCAAACAAGATGACTCAGACAATGATATGTGATCGAGGGCGTTGAGCATCCACACTCAATTCCAAAGGCCTTAGAAAGGCTTTATCAATCCAAACTCGTCAATCTCGAGAAAACCTCTGCCACCTCCCCCGGGTCTAGGCAACAATGCGGCTCCTCTTGCCATGCTACCTGTTCTCTATTAGCGTCATCCTTCTGCAGTAGTAATACAGTACTCAACGATCGACATTGCCTCCAGTCCTTGAACACACTGTCTGTTGTCTCTGCAGGATCGTTCGAGAAGACGTGTCTCCATACACTTGCCTTATCCACCAGCGTGACCGTTATGCCCTTCGCAGCAAGCTGTGAAAGCAGTGGGAAGAGGAGACTCAGGAGATTATGAACATCACGATTATGAATAGCGACCTCCTTGCGCCAATGTTGCCATGGATTGCTTAAGGACGATTCCTCGAGGCCTCGCAACGGACGTTGAAGCACAAGCCGGTGATACGCATCAATGACGAGATCGATGTGTGCCGAGTTGTTTCTGAGTTCTTAGAGGGATTACAAGCGGCCCAGTAGCTCCACGCTACATGGCTGAACAGGACCATATCCACCTTTGGGGATGGTGATCTCGAGTTTCGAGATGAATTGAAAGGGTTTTATGCTTCGATCACAGTGATCCGCGAGAAGACATTGTTCGAGGTAATGGTCGTCTCGAAGGATGAAGCAAGCCTGGCGGTAGAATGCTTGAATCATCTAGCGCGATGCTTCTTCACCCATGATCTTTGCGTTGAAGAGCCACGCGCGTGAGTGATCTAGTTTGTGTTTCCGTGCCACCTAAGCTAGCTCGGTTAACTCGAGCGAATGCTTGTCGCCGTGATCGTTAAGCCGGAAACCGACTTCAACATCCTGAGCAAGGCACAGAATGCTGGGTTAGATAAGATCTCGTAGTTCCCTTGGGAGCTTTGTCTGCACCATTTCGGTGATGCGCTGTATCTCGAATCTAGACACCAGATTGACAGTGCCGTCGCTTCGAGCGTGGGAACTCATCTTGTCCTGAGGTTTGCGCCGTATGTTTCAGAAAATGCAGACCCAAAGAACACTTGATGGCGAGATGAAGTGGTTGAGTTATCCGAAGGAAGGGTGTATGAACAAAGATCAAAGGAAGCATTGGCCCTAGTAGAAGTAGCTGGCGGTCCGAGCTTGACACGCGTTAGGGGACTGAATGGGAGGGGAAGGCATCCCCGATCGAGCAGTGAATGGTTGAAGCGGGACAATCACAGGTACAATTGGATCGTGATCGAACGGAAACAGAGTAAAAATACAAATTGACCAAACGTGAATGTTGCCGAAGCAAAGAAGAGAACCAAACCTTGCTGTCAACAAAGTGACAAACTCAACCATACTCTGAAATGATAACGCCCGGTACGGATATACCATAATAATACATAATACAGAAGATCAAAACCGATTCTTAAAAGACACGGCAAACGACAATATGTGGGCTGCTCCTGACGTCACGTACCGGAGGTATGGAGCTAGATCGAGACGTACGAGATGTGAAGAGGTGATCGCGTAGTAGAGAAGGCTCCTCGAGAAGAACATCGAGCCTGGCAGACGATCTGTTGTGGCTGACCGGTGGCGATACTGGCATGCGAGGAGGATCTATCGACGAGCACGTGTCCTGATCGAAGAGGGGTCGAGAATTTGATGGAGGCGAACATGGGGAAGCGGGCGAGCGTTTGACGTCCTCGCTACTAAACCAATTGCTGATAGCTGCGCCCATTGGAGAGTTGAGGTCCTGGTTAGATCCTGGTCGGGTCATGTTCTCATTAAAGGTCTGCAAATGTGCCGTTGTGCTAGACTTCGGGAGCTGCATTTGATGAGGGGACGGTATTGAGAGCATTCCTCTCGCCGAGAAGCCCCCAGCCCCCATTCGGTCAACAGACCCAGAGTTGATGTAGTCTGCTACAGCGCGCATTGCTCGGATGGGTTCCACCCTCGGTGATCGTGAGCCTGTGTGTTGGGGCCAGGGCGAAACAGCTGATGAGCGCTGAGACGGAAAAGGTGAAAGGCGCTGCCGGTCTGGCGTCGCCGAGACTGGGATAGGAGATTGACTCAAATAGCAAGAGCTTGGGGTAGGAGGTCTTGGACTGTACGCCTTCATAGGCGGAGTCGGTGCCTTCCGTGAAGGGACGAAAGATGGTAGAAGGAATGCGCGCGGTGACGTGCAAGAGGGCGACAACACGCCCGAGCTTTGTGTTCGTGGGCTTGCTAGGTCGATACTTTGCCCTCTTCGAGGGTCTCGGCACGGAATGTATATGTTTAGACCACGTGCGCTTGCTTGTCCTACCGGTGATGCCTGCAATCTTGGCGGTGACAGGGGTGTGATGGGCCTCATGGACGGAATGCGAGGTGAAGCCTTTGGTACACGTGCATATCGCACAGCTGAATCCACGGTCAAGTCCCAGAGATCGATATCATTTGCCTTTTGATGCCTCCGGAACCAGAGGGAGGATTTGGATCGGGTCCCTTCTTCGTCCAGTAGATGCATTGTTGTTTTCGCGGACGCCACCCTTCGCAAGTTGCCACTAAACCCTCTGAAGCAAGGCATCATAAAGGGTATACTCGCGGTAGCAATGCTGAGACACAGCTGAATTTGCGAGATTACTGTCGGTACCCAAAGTTGATGTTGAAGATTATGCCGCGGTGTGACAGGATATAACCAAATGAGACGTGCAAGTGCTGCCGCAGCGACCAGGAGACGCGGCACGAAACATGAAACCACAGTGACCTTGCGGGATATGCGCAGCTGGATGGAAGCAACAAGGCATACTGACATGACAATGATGGCTATTTCCGTGGTCACGTCTATAACACAGTAAGCGACCCAAAAGATGCGCTGTGACAATCAGCGTCCATGTTCTTCAGAGAATTCCGATGCATTCTTGCAACTCACAGCCTGAAAACAGTGCGACGAAATTCCCGTCCAGGGGTATGGAAGATTGCATTGCATCGCGACAGCTACCAAAGACGCCAAAGTCCACGCGACGATGACGACCCCGAAAGCGAGTACGGTATTGCGAACGAGGCGTTGCCCAGCCACGACATTGTAGAAAAGAACGAGAATGGAGAGCTTTGGAAAGCAGATAGCGAAGACGTAAAGTAGCTCAAACGCGTAATTCCCTTTGGATACGACATCTACTTGACTTTCAGTCAAGGAGACAGAAGAGCCGAAACCGTTGGACGCGAGAATGAATGTAATGACTGATAAGCTGATAGAAAATAGCTGTCGCTGTCAGTATGAAGCTTCGACAAAGGATTAGCGACTTACGAATGCCAGTAGAACCAGAATGTCATCAAGAGCAACCCTTCTAAAGAGAACTGCTTTGGTGGCCTGCCGCACGATGAAGATGACCAGTATGAAAACTGCAATACTCCATGACGCTATTTTAACGTCGTTGGCGCGGTTCGGCTCACCCATTAACATGTCCCTTGATGGAAGTAATGTTTGTTGTACAGTCTGGAGAAAGGAAACAAAAGGAGACGCAGAAAAGACCGACCCAGAGCGAAACAGTAAGGAAATGAATAGATCAGGAAAGGAGAGAGAAGGCCGCGACCCATGCTATCATAAGCATGACTATGGATAAGCCTGGGATAGAGATGTTTGACTCTGGTAAGGCTAAGAAGCTGGAGTGGCCCCGATAATGTGGCAATTCGTCATCCCAAGAGACCACACATACACGCCTCTCAGCTCTAGTAGGCGAACGAGCCAAAAACAGTGCAGGAGACTACCGAGACGAGAATATCTCAAAATACCGAAACACAGGTAAAGCTCCGAGCGATCGTCTTCACGGCGATGGTTTCCATGGCCGGAACCTGGAGTCAGATAGTACTAAAACGCTGTCCTTGGCCCTCAAGCCTACAAACCATACGCCTACATTCCATAGTCTGTCCTGCTGTGCAATAGTAAGCGCATAAACGAACTGAAGATGCTGCATCATGCACCTAATCTTGGGGCAATTAAGCGCTGGTGATGATTCGCCGATGCGGTTAGCGGGTGGCGCGTTTGATGTGTCGACCGGGTTCGCGCATTAGGGCACGGCGCCATCCTCCCGCACCCGTTGAGGTAGCGCACTGATGGCTGCCAACACCAGGTGACGCCAAGTCGAACGAGATTTATCCTGATGGGTAAGGGAATGTCAAAACCGTCGCATCCAGGTGAAAGTAACTAGATCGGCCTGCCAGTCGAAATCAATGTGGGCTCTACTAAAGTCAGCTCGGAGCCGCAGAATCTGTTTTAGAACGCAAAGTCTGTCGAGAGATGCCATGATATGCACACGCTTATCGCATAATGTCCGTACTTCGAAGGAATCAGGATTGACCGTGTTGCTGTGTTATGGGGGTGAGATCGTGGTGTCGGTGTTGAGCCCTGGACGTCCAGCCCTAATGCCTTCCATCGCATGTCTTTTCTTAGAACTGCTTGCAGACATTACCCCTACCCCGGCAATTTCGTCCTTCCTGCTTACCGGCTGAAAGGTCCAGCGCTTGAGTGGCTCATGTTTCGCACAACCTCGTTTGTCGTAAACGAGGCACCTATTCTTGCCTTTGCCCCGCTGCAGCGCTTCAACGCTGCTGACATGGGTTCGCAATATCCACGATAGAAGAAGACATCAGGGAGCGTGCGCAAGACGCGCAAGGGCTTTTCTTGTAGAGAGAGAGATGGTGATGATGAGTGTGTGACGCATCGAGATGGTAACGTTCGTTCGTGTTCAGGAGCTGCTGAGGTTTAGGAAAAGACCAAAGGTAAACGACTCCCAATGCGGTCTAGCGCCAATAACACTGACCTTCTTTGTGGAGCTGGCAAACATCAACGACTGCATCACACGCTGACCGAAAAACATACGGCAGACCAATTGATTACAAAGTGAGCAACTCCAGTCGAAATAGACTAATTGTCAGCATTTTACCTATGTAACTTCTCCTCTGTGTAGCACGTTTTGAGCCCACGCCTTACCCAGAACGGTAACCGAACCGCTATCCGCCTGCATTAGCGTCTGTGCTACGTCAACACATCACAATGATCCCCCATCTCCTCATCATCGCCTCATCGCTTCGTCAGTCTGTTACTGCCGCGTCCGAATCAGCGTTACTCACGACCACGCGGACGATAATGTTCTGGTTGGGATTCAACTGCCAACGGCCTCGAACCGGCAAGGGCGTCTCTCGTCCTAGGCGTAAAGCACTGCGGCGGCAGGAGGACATGCAAAGCCGAGCCTCAAGAAGCCCTCGAAAAACTCGGAAGGTGGTGGTCAATCGCCCCAGATACTACCAGCGTATAGATTTCCGGGGCGCCTAGATCAGTGGGTGACGAGGAACATCTGTCTTTGGCCCGCAAGGCAAGTCTACATCAAGGGAGATCCAGTGCAAGCGTAAGTTAGAAATGTGCCGGCAGCATGATGGACTCTTATGTGACGGCCAGACGCAGCCAAACTGACCTTGCGCAATGTCTGGTGGCTGAGTTGACGGCTTCCAGAATTGTGCTGCCTTGAGCTTGAGGTTGCGCATCACATACCTCGTCTGATCACCGTGATCGGCACCCCCTTTCGCGTTTCCCACACGCCTATCGCGCGATAATTTCGGCATGACTACTGATCGACAAGACGTTAGGTATTGTTTCTTTCGATGACATTCCCATGGACGACTTCAACAGCCTGAACAGAATTCATTCAAGTATCTTTCACATTGCCTCCCGTTTTCCCAGCATGGTCATGATAGCCTGAATTGTGCAAGGCTGTCGTGTCTGTCAGCACCGATATAGTCCCGACGTTCTCAAACTTTATACGAATGTGTTGAGACGATGCGATTACGCAGTAAGCAAAACAAACGCTGTACGAGCAACACCATCCACTGAATGCGGACACGTTGTCGACATGTGACGGTGGAAAGTGGGTGCATCGCTCAAGTTTCTGCATTGTTGGGTCGACCTCCTATCGCGCCGTACGCAGAATCACGCTAATGCTTCAAGCGCGTTTCGTGGACTCGGTCCGGGCGGCGGCTCCCGCAGATCTAGGCAAATTCCGGTGCTTGCTAGCCAGTCGTCGCTATATTGGGACGCGCACACTCTCCATCAAATCCTGAAACGGAGTGATACTTGTCGATCGCTCCTGCGCCACACATCGGGCGTCACATTTGGAACCAGAACCACACCACACACCAACGGAAGCGACAAAAGACAAAGAAGAAACGAAACATAAAGCTTGACAAAGCTTATCATTGCCTATGATGATTGCTGGTTCGCCAAAAGGATGACGAAGCTCGTGGGTCAAACATGTGAAGTCTTGGGCTTGAACGATTGAGCGACGAAGCCCCGAAAAACACCATGGCATCAGCGCCCATCCGTGCTGCTGATGTACCTGCGCACTGGCTTAAAGCCTTCACGCCCACTGTTTTTCGTTCGTCTCGTAACCTCCAGGTCCTGCATTTCGCAGTCACTCTTTTGTGCATCTCTCATTCTGATCCACTCTCTCGTAACTTATAATATTTTGATTTCGTTGCCTGAAATGAATGCTTCAGCGACCATACGAGCCTCCTACATCCGCCAGGCGCGGATGAGTATCATCGAGCCCGGTCGCACATCCCTGCATCCACGACCAGCATGCGACGAAAAACTCCAAAGCTTCGTCCACATCGACTACGCCCAACATCGTGACCGATGCAACTCAGTGCGCAGCGCTGAATCTGTTTTCTTCGACGTCGAGAAGAACGCAGAGATCCGCCAAGCACACATCGACAGCACCTATTCCGACCTTACCGACGGGGCATCTTTCATGGAATGGGAAGAAGACAGCCCTGTACGAGTGCGCCTAAAGAAGATGTTCACTGTCTTCCCCTACCGCGACCCAATCTACCTTGTAGCCATTATATTTCTGATTGGGTCCATCGATCTCGTCATCAACGCATCCTTCGACCTCATCCCCCGTTTGGCCCCTTCTGCCTTTTTCGAAACCGAAGAGACTGTCGCAGCGCCCACCACTATCCTCATCGGCTCCATCATGTTCTTCATAGCAGGCGTTTTCGACACTTTTGGTGCACTCAACGTGGACCGTGGCACTATCGGATCAACAAAGCTAGACCCTGAGCATGTCAAGTACCGCCCGGCACTCCTCGGCACACCAGAGTTCAAGTGGATACCCACTTGGATCAAGGTATTGGACTTGACGATGACCAATTTAGCCTTTCAAGCTGGTCTTATCGTCCTGTTCGGAGGTGTCATCTTCATGTTCGCTGGTATCGTCGACTTCCCCGACGTTGTCTCAGAAGAGAATCCATTCTTCTCATCTATCGTCTTCGGACCACAAGTCATACACGGTCTTCTGTTCTTCTTCGCCAATGCCATGCTGGCATACTCGGAGCAAGAGCGCTGGTACAAACCCAAGATTGCCGACCCAGACTGGCAGAGCGCATTTTTGAACACAATGGGCGGCTTCGGCTTCATGATGGCAGGCTTCTTCTTGTTTCAGGGAGAAGATGCGGGGGAGGTGGGCGAGCTTAATGCAGCGATTGCGGCTATGGTGGGCAGTTGGGCGTTCTTGATTGGGAGTGTGATTCGGTGGTATGTTGTTATGGAGGTGTGGTAGATTTTAAGTGAATGCGATGTCATTCCCTTTGTCAAGGCACATCAACCTTGGGAGCCAGTGCGCCTGCTACTTTGGTCAACAGTTGTCTGTGCCCAAGGCTCGTCTTAGCTACCACGGGCGATAAATGGGGCACTCGAAACCTGGCACACTGCTTCTCACTCAACCCCTCACTACCGATATATCAACCAATTTCCCTTGATCCAATTCTTTCGCAATTTCATTCGAAATGAGCATGTCGGACGAGCAGCGGGAAGTGTTCATCCCTGCCCCAACCTCAAACGCATAGAAAGAGCGAAGACTTCATAAGCTCCGTAAACGAGGGCAAAGGTACATTTCGCTTCCACATATCCGCAAATCGAGACGCCAACGACCTTCAGTCTCGCCAAAACCATCACACATCTCGAAGGTTCCTTCAAAGATTTGGAGGCACAGCGACGTTGCAACGTCAATGCGATCAGAAAGGCATGGGGATACAGCCCGCTCAATGGGGCTCCTGATGCCTATACTTTCATCGATCTCTTAACACCTACAATTATGACCCAAGAATGTGCGCCTATAGAAGCTCGGACTCGGATCAACGACATCGAAGCCGGCGAGATGGCGACGAAATTCGGCGCCGCTAGCATGCAAGTGCGTAACACTAGGCATAGATTTTGGCCTATTGTGTTCCATTATTTGGCAATTGTTTGCAAGGAGTTTTGCAACACCCTACACAAGCGTTTACCTCGGGAGCTGCGAAACATAATCTACGAACATATCCAGAGTACATCTGGCGGGGTTGGTCTCTCTGGGATTTACTATTACCTGTCAGACCGTCATATCTTGGGAGAAGATACCAGGCGGGAGGTTCAAGAATTTGTGGAGCGTCGCTCTCGCATGCTTAGCAAATTGTGGAAGCCAGCGAAACCTGGAGTAATGTATACGGGCGCGATTATTGTACGTCGGGATTAGTACGTTGGGCAAGGTTCCGTAGGGGTGGAATACGATGAATACATGGAATTTTATGACTCGATTTCGAACATGAGTGGTGCCGCGCTGAGCAGGCAGGGATCACGTGACGTTAGCTTTCACTTTCACTCATCCAACAAATGACGCAATAAATGACGCAACAATGACTCAACAGGCAAACAATTAGAAATAGTCCATTTTTCTGCGGAAAAAGCAGTGGAAAGAACCTTCCGTCTAGATTAGTCTTAGTGCGCTCTTTCTTACGCGTGCCTGCCTTCCACCACAACCTTGCTTCCCTACCGCGCGATAGAAATGTATTCAATCTGCTTCCTACACAGCGCAGATACGGAAAATTCAATTGCGTTACAATGTTATTTCTCGAGCTCGTCAGCTACGCCGCCATCTGGGGTTGCGCCTTCTTCCTAGACAAACGCCTGGCCTCCAAGGTGCAGATGTCCACCGTCGACGTGGGAAAGAGCGAAACCAAGGACTTTGCTATCTCCTACCTGCACGTCGATCAAGAGCAGAACATCAATTTCCAAGCACCCAGCTTCAATGCGACGGACCTCGCCTTCCTGGAAGTCGTCGCTGCGATTGCACGAGGCTCCAACCGTCACTGTCACTCTCGCCAAGCATGAGAGCTCAAGCAAAACTATTGGCTCAGACAAGCCCATCGATGGCGCGCAAGCCATTCGCGCAGATGTTCATGGCACCTGTAGTGCCGTCGAACATCTCGTTTCACATCTGTTGATTGGTCTAAGTCTTCTACCGCTTCTTGTTATCTACTACACTATCTTCAAACCCATTTGCTTTGTGCTGGCCTACTATGGTCAGCCTATGCATATCGAAGGGTGAGTAGAGAATTCTTCTGAGCTATGATTGTTTACATTCACTAACAAAGTTAGTCATCATCTAATGTTTTTCGCGCTCACCAAGTACAAGTATGCCATGTACTTTTGGCTTATTGTAGCTGCGGTCATGGTCTTGGAGCCCTTCTTCAGCTTTGGTCTGAAGGTTCGTCACTTCCTACAAGAGCATTACGCGCTGCATGAAGCGTCCCAAAATCCTGTTGAGGATCCAAGAGTCCAACGCGCTTTGGAGAGAAACCTCGCGAAGCTTCGCGGCCAAGGTGTACTTATTAAGGATTTCGGTGAAGCGAAAGTCTCCCACGCGCACTCTATCGCTGCCCATGTTACTTCATTGCAGCACGCAAAGGCACGTCTATCTCGACTGAGTGCCACTGTCCTCTGGCAGGGTAGCATTATACTCAAGATTCAAAGGCAACTTGCTGATATTCTCTAAGATTCCTCCGAGGTCTCCGTGGCTAGGTTGCAGAAATGTGTGACAACCCGAAGGAAGTCACTGGTGATCTTCTCGATCTCAAAATTTCATACGAGGAGACACAAGAGGTGGTTGGCACAAACACTAGATGCATTTCGAGAATACAAAATGGCATGGAGGACATCTCAAAAGACATCGACGAGCTCATAACAAACTACGGTGCCACACAAGCGCAGATCATCGGAAACAAAAATGCGATCAACAACCTAACAGCTTCTGCCACAGGCCTGCATCATCTACTTCATCCACAGAGTCGGGATCAAATCCAAGATCATCTCTCGCCTCATGGAATTTTAATACCGCCAGCAAAAGAAGCTCGAGCGCGAGAATGCCGACCAGCCCGCTGAGATACTCAACCTCAAGTATTCTATGGAGTCATTGCAGGACGAAAATGTAATATTGATGATGTTCTACCGCCGTCAGAACTTCAGCAATATCAACGCCAACGAGTACTATCACAAGACGATCTCGAGCGTCCCTGATGGAAAGCTCGCCCCGATTGTGATGGTGTACATGACTGCTATGAATACGCAGGTTGAAGTCATGAACGAGGCGATACGCCATACTGATACTGAATTGGAGACTTTGCGCCCGTCATTTCAGCAGAGTGGAGGGTAGGGTTTGCCGCAAGGTACTTATTCCGGATATGCGTCTCCTGGTGGTTTTCCACCTCAGATGAGGAGGTAAACGAAATATTCTCCTTGTCCCAAAAGCTTTTCGTATTGAAAGTCGTTCGTATGTATGTTCGCTCGCATCGTTACGGTGGCGTTTGATGACGGGATTGAGGCCTTGATGATTCAATGCACTGTTAGCGTGGCGTGGGCGCTTGGTTCTGATTTTTCATGTATCTATTTTGGATTTGTCTCTTTCGATTTGCTGCTCTTGTGTCCCGTTGGCTCTTATCGCGGCTTTCTTTTCTTTCTCCGGACATCTAATCAAAGGCATGTATCTAGGGTTAGTGCTTGCTTCATCTGCGGAAGTAACATAGACGATTGTTTCCGCTAACTAAAGTATCTTTTTTGCACGTACATGGATTATGCCCTGTCTCTCTGCACCTCTTGCAGCGCGCGAGAGCCTGGCGGCTAAGGCATGATCGCTCTCCACCTTGACGCTGTTCACGCTCGATCTGCTGGTCAGCCTCCTTTTGAGCCAGTATATCCTCTTCCTCTCCCTTTGTTAAGATCCCGCACTTCTGTATCCGCTTCTTTTTGCGTTGTCTACGCTTGCTTGCTGCTTCGTTAGCTCTCTCAAGGCTAGCGATCCGATCGCGCAGTAGCTTAGATGAGAGCATTATTACCTCTGTCCCCTTCTTAAGCTGGCCAATCACTTGAATAATTGAGGTAGGTGATGACCTCTTGTGACGCCTCACGCGATCATGTATTAACGTCGATTGAGTCTCAAGCTCACGTACGTTGCTTGGCGTTTTGGCTTCCCAGTGAGCCTCTGGCAGAGCGGCTGGTGTAGGTGTACGGGGCTGCACATTCAGCTTTGACAGAACAATGTCTGGCTGGAGTGGGACAAGTCCTGCGCCGCGAAAAGCTGAGCAGATTTTGGCTGACGTGAACGATTGCTTGAAAGTTGCCTGAAAAGCTGGCAGAAATTCAAGCTTCGTGATGTGGTTGATGTGGTGGCGGATTAACGCCTCGATCCCGCGGCTGTACGCCCGCTTCAACGGCGAGAAGCAGTCAACGTCAAGCGGCTGCAGTAAGTGAGATGAGTGAGGCGGCATGTAGAGCGTGTAGATATTGTTCTCCTTGCAAAGCTCTTAAAACTCAAGAGAGTGGTGGCTCTCATGGCCAATAAGGATAAGTAGCCGACGCGCCCTAACTACCTTGCCCTCTGTATGCTTGATAAGGTGCTTTAGCCACTCAACTCCTATCTTGTTAGTAGTCCAGCCGTTTTCGCTGACTGCGATAGCCTAATCACGTGGGATACCCTCTCCATCGTACCAGGCAGATAGATGGTACTGGCCAGCAAAGATGAGGAACGGCGGGATAGCCTAACCAGCAGCGTTGATTCCCTGGATCACTGTCGTCCACTCGCGATTGCCAGACTGGAAAGCCTTCGGCCGGCCTTTCCTCTCTGATCCTGTCACAACGAGCTGGGTTGTGATCTTGCCCATCATAAAGCCAGCCTCGTCAAAGTTGTAAACGTCCTCGTCAAGGATGCCGTACTTAGCTTTTGTCTGCTCTACTAGCTTAAACCAGGAGCCTGTTAGGACAGAATCCTCGCATAGAGCTCTCTGCCTATCATACGATCGATTGAAACGCGTTGTAAGAGACTCTGTACGCCTAACAAAGTTGGCTGGCCACTTCTGCCCAACCTGGCCTGCGCCGCGCGCAGCCAGCAGCTTATCCGCCATATCACGCACGACTGCGTACGTAGGCACAAATCCAAGTTGATCCAGGTCGAATACATGCTGCTTTATTACCTCCTCTTCTAGCTGGGTGAGCTTCCTCGAATTGGGCTGACAATCGCGTCGGGCAGGCTTCCTAGCGCGTCGGTCGCGCAGCGTTAATTCAGGAACGTTGAACGCTAATGCAGCACGTCTAGTATGTAGTATTTAGGTAGTATTAACAGCTAAGATAGTAAGCTAGATATTAGCTTCATTTTAAGGTAAAAGAGTACTTTTTGGTGGTGGCATTGTTGTTGAAAGGTGGAGCGTTAAGAAAGTTGGTGGGGTGCGCGACTCGCTTGCGAGGTACGTTACCTCAAGGGTCAGCAAGCTGTGTGTACTGCCGTGTGATCATATCAAGCATGGCTGCTATATCTTCCTTCCACCCCAGTAGTGTAGCTCTGCAGGGCCATGGATATATATTCACTCATCCATTTGCTTACATGGGTCTAAAATCTCGAGTTTCGGTCTTTCACGTGATCTACCATTTCACCCTGCCCTATCCTACCATATCAGTACCATATCACCAGATGGACGGGCACAAGTGCGCTAATGATGAAAGGGGTCCGGAAATCTGGAATGCAGGGGCCAACATCGCTAGTGCCAGACTGCGCTTGCATTCGCGGACTCACCTTTTCAACAACAACAACAACAACCGAATCCCTCAACCCACCACGCTAATACCTCGGATCGTCAATGCCTTCGACTGCCGACTGGCTTCTCAATCGTCTTGCTTGCGCTCGCCATTGCGAGTCGGATCCAGGGCTCTCTACGAAAACTTAGACAACAATATCTGCCAAGAATCAGCATCGTTATCTATCCGCTGATAATGGCTAGGGCTACCGACGGCCCACCATCTGCGCCTGACAGCGGTTTCAGGCCGTATTTTTGCACCCGTTTTCCTGAAGCTGCCACTGCCTATAGAAATCTCTGCAGCCTTTGCCGCGACTTCGAGAAGCTACTCGAGAATGCGGACGGGAGCGCTAGCCTGGAGTTGATCATATTGAAAGAGCAAATAGGCAATCCCTCACTTCACGGTTCAGGTGACAATATCGACTTCGACGACTACCACTATATACCGTCGCACTGTGGGTCTTTCGTCTCCCGCTTACGGAAGATGGGCAAATCAATCGTGGGCGATATGGATGTCATCGTCAGATGCATCCAAGAAATAAGCTGCCAATAGCGTCGACCAAGAAATGCGGATGAGCTCTCTATATTTGAGCTGATGGCATCGACAGCAGACACTATAGGTTCTTTTGTAGCGCTAGTGCGATGGAGGTGGCTGTTGAACTACGCACGTGCGTTATCTGACATGTTGTCCACTGTCGAGATGCTCGCCAAGTTCGATAAATCTATAGGCCGCATCCAGACCCTGATGGGAAAAGGCCTTTTTCACCTCTCGACGTCACATTTCCGACTGTACATCCGCTCGATAAGTTCAAGTTCACTGTCGAGTACGCCATCGCTCACCAGAGAAATGAGCTATGTGAGCTCGCTAGGCATTTGTTTCCATCAGCCGTTGAGGTTGAACTAGTAATTTTGCGAGAGTATGTGCCCTTTCTAGGTAGTGTGGACTCTCGAGAACTTGTGGATGGAAAGCAGCGGATTAATCTTGATAATGCCGACGATGCTGCGCTCAAAAGCGCGTACGCGAGAATGGCGAACATCCTAGAAGACGTCAATGCACAGAAAATGCACAATCATCTAGCCCTCATCCAATAATGGATCTGCTTCGTATTAGGGCATCGAGTCTGTCATATTTCAGAAACAACAGAAGGGAAACCCGCACCGGAACCTCCCAGTCCCTTCCGACCCGTAACCACCCCGATAAAAAGATGGAACGAACCCATCTCGAGACAAAATCTGAAAGCTGCATTGAACGATGCTGTGTCAGCTTTTGCTCAGCCCTTACCCCCGCTGGGCCCTAAGCAAGGCAAGATCCAGGAAGGAATGAAGCGTTTGTTTCCCGACGCTGTTGCGCTCTTCGATTCGCTCGAGGATCAACGATCCGAAATTGCACAACCCTTGCGAAGCAGAGATCGAGAGTTGTATCACGAACTCGGATCCGTGGAATCGGGTGTTGGTACAACGATCCGCGACCTCATGACCGAATACAGTCAAGCGCTTCATCTAGCTATGGCTTCTAGGCTGAAAGCTTCGAAGCGAGATCTTGGACAAAAGGACAATAAGTTCCGGGACGTATACTTTGGTTCCTTTCATTCTTCCATTTCAGCTATCGGACCTTTCATCAGTTTAATGCAAGATATCCTGCTAGAGTTCATCCGGAAGTAATTGAAGATCTAGTGCATACAAACCCGCATTTGGCTCTCAAAACTGCACGGGAAGGTACAGCTGAGTCTGCTGCCAACAAACCATTTGAGCCAGCGCATGAAATCACTGCCGACTCTGTCCTTTTCGGCAGTGACGTACCAATGGTATCGGGTAAAGCTAAGCTCGACGAACCGTCGGTCTACGAAGACATCTTGAAGATACCCAATTTATTGGTACGAGTAGATTGTGCAGCACCAGTTGTGAAAGCACAAGTAGGCTTGGCTCAGATTGGGGAGCTTAGTTGCACGGACAAAGAAATCCTGCAGTGCTTCATTGAAGAAAGTAGCCGAATGTTGGCCAATGTACCAAGGTACCATCAGTTGTATCAAGAGACCCGAAAGAGATGCCTGAGTCGAATGTCTGATCGCAATAAATTTGGAGCCACATGCTCTGAGCCTTCCGAATTCATTGGCGCATTGAATCGGAGCCTGCAAGCGTTGGAGACTTCCAGAGACCATGAACGAGTCGAGACAACGATCTTGACGCAAATGAACAACAAGGAGAAATACGCGACGGAGATGGCACTGTTACCGGGATATCTCCAAGTGCCAAAGCAACCTCTTCAGAATGTCACACTTGACTACAATCGTCTTTACAACCAGTTCGTGGAGGTTCAAGCCCTTACGTTAGCCGATGAAGCCGTTTATCGCAAGCAGCAAGCATATCTCAAGACGGCAGATTCTTTATTGGGGACTTCACATAGTCAAATAATGCGTTCGAGCTGGATATTCAGTCTGGCCACCAAATGCTTCACCAATCGGAACTTCCACCTCAACTCCAAGGGAATGACAGTACTGCCTACCGAGACCCAGGATACGTGGCTGTTAATCGCACTCACTTAAAATGAATTCCACAATACGATGCGCGAGCTATGCGCCGCTCATCTTACGGTATTGCAAGAGGTTAAGGCTCTATTTGCAGGGCGAAATGGTGAACATCCAAAGGATGCGAAAACCCGGGATGACATTCCGATGTTCCACGCGCGCATCACTACAGACTGGATTACGGTGCCTTTGAAAAGAGCGCAGAGCCGCCTCTATGCTCTCGAGTTGGACATCGCTATCGCAAAGGAGTACTGCGCGGCGACTATGCAGAAGAAAGTGGCTGAGGCGGTTGTCGGGTTGTTGACGGAGCAAGTGGAACAGACTGGTCTCATGGAGTTGCTTGGTATGTTCGAGCTGAGTGTAAGGGTTGCTTATCTGAGAGCGCTGGCGTAATATATGGCTCCGGGCTTTTGCATAGTAGATGAAGGGTGGTGGGACTTGTCTCGTAAAGTAGCTGATCTTGCTCACTTCCGGGCCTGGCCTCTTAAGACGCTCTGGTGCTCTTGAAATTTTCAGACATTTTTTTTTGTTGCAAATCGAGATTTTGAGAGGTGGTGCAAGAGCAGTGATATCATCGTCGATTTTACGGTAGCAGGTAAAGTCGTGCTACCTTTCCGCTCCGTTCCTCTTCGCACGCGACACCCGAGCAAAAACACAAGAGGACCAGTTACCAAGTCGTACACAATGCGTTTCTTCCCATCCGAAGATGTCTATATCCTGCTAATCATCCTCGGATACGATCGCGCACTCCACAACATCGTCCTCGGGGTCGCGTCAATCATCGTCTTCATCCCTTAGTGTCTCTACATCTACCTAAACGGCGGCATGATATTTGATCTTTGGCCACACTTCAGCAAACCATTCGAAGCCCAGATCTACGAATACGCTGAGTGGCTAAGGAAAACCATGGATCCGATCTGTGAGTTGATCCACCAGACCGATCGCGACGGTTTATACACAAAGAGAGGTACTCACCTGCGCCGTCGGACTCTCAAAGAGAGCCCAAGACTATTGCTGGAAGCTGCAATACACCATGAAGCCTTACAAAAGGCGCTGGGTGATTATGCCGCTTCGCTGGGGGACGCCACCCCAACAACGCATGGTCTATATGACAAGAGTCGAGACTTTGCATACCAGTGCCGGCGCCAAATTGATCGCCTCAACTACATCTTCAACGACTGCTCCTTCCTTGATCTCAAGGACAAGACTTACGAGCGGGATCGGATTAGGGCATCTCATGAAATCGCAGCTTGTTACCCCGAACTCGGAACTGCGTACGATGCGCTCGCAGGGTGTATACGCAAGCTGGGTGCTCGATATGTCGGGATCACCCTGGAGTCGATCCAGAGGATGAAGACTAAGAGGATGAGGAATAAGTCGGAGTCGGAGAAGTTGGATGCAAGGTCGGCGATTATTCGTCCCGAAGTTCGGCATTGGATGGTGGGTATGGTGGATGCGGCGATGGAGTTTCAGAAGGAGGTAGTGATCTGGGCGGATACTGCGTTAGCGTATGCGGAGAGCGTGCGCGAGGTCGGCGTCGCGGAGGGGTGGAAGGGTACTGTGGAAGATTTGTTAAATCCGATGTATATGGAACTGCTGCAGTTTGAGGCTGTTGTTAAGATGGCCCAGCTTGACTCACCCGCCTGTGTAGAGAAGTTAGTTTGATGACTGCGCATCTCTTCGCGCCGGATGACCTACAGCCCCCAGGAACTTACTGGTTGCTGTCACTTCGAGCAAATTATTCTCTTGACCAGTGAGAAGTGAGACTGTTGATTTGGATTGAGCCCATGAGGCGCTACCGTGACGTCATCTCCTTTGCGGTGCAAACGGTCGCTGTTTGTTGTGTTTTGACACTCTCACTTGCAAGCTCCCGCAAGCTCCCGCTCACCACCTCGTCAATATTGTCCCACTTCGCCAAGTACTCCGCGGAAGTCTCTTAGAAACACCAACCCCAGGTTAATCACAACCATACCACGCGCGCCCCTACCCTCATCGAGATTGCGACGACTCTTCCACCGACCGATGCCAGGATGGACTTCGAATTCGGCGACGTGATCTTCGCACCGGAAATGCTAAAGCCTGTAATTGACCAAACTTTTCGTTCATACAAACAAGAGGATGTCAGGGTGCGTCTTAAGCAAGCCCACAAGGGCGCGCAATTGTTGGTATAATTAAGATCCCCGCCGTTGCTCAGGGATTCTTAAATGCGACATTCAGGAACAGGAGTATCGGAGCTTTTCCGAACGATCACCATCGCGCTGTCCAGATATTCCGGGAAGGGGGTGGTATGGAAGATGGCCCAAGGTTTTGTGCTACTTGATGAAACGGATGGATGCCAGTTTGAAGCCAATCTCAAAGTGGCATGCTTTGGTTGCACAGGGGAAGACGGACAAGAATTATTCTCCTACTACTACCCTACCTAGTGTAGCAATACAGAGCCATCCCCCATTATTCTCTTGCAGTGTGAAGCAAATACTATTGCCTATAACTGCCCCTTACAAAATTAATAATAATAAATAATAAATTAGAGATCTTATACAACTTTAGTAGCTAAAGTAGTAACTATTATAAGACTCTATACTAAGACCTTTTACAGTATATACTAATAAGCTATTAAATTAAGCCTTAAATAAGCTACCTATCTCGGCTTAATTATATTATTAGGTTAAGCTGCTTACTATCTTATTAAGCTCCACTCGAGCCAGCTAGCCGGCTTGACTTGACTTGCTTGTTGGAAAGTCTGGTGGCAGCCCGACATCGACGGAAGGTGGGGAGACCCTTGATGCATCATGAGATTCGTCTACTGGAGATAGGTGCACACTGGGGCTGATCCATGGTGAAGACACTGCCTCCGAGGACTTCCTTACAAGGAAATTCAATTGCAGCTCGTCTGGCATCCCGCGTACCATCACTCCAGATTCGTTGGACAAATTTAGGTTTTCGTGCTCGTGGGTTCGTTGCGTAATCAAGGTAGTACAAAGGGGGCAACCCTTACTAGCAGGATCTTCCACTTCACTGAAACTGGAGTAATGCAGTGTGAAGAAATATTTACGAAGTGATATTGAGGAGCAGCAATGGCAAAGGCTCCCGGGAAAGTCTTCGATCTATTCTTCTACTTGGGCACCGTTCACTTGTGGGTAACGCATAGTAAAGTGTTGCAGGGAATCGGAAACGGCGTCGGCCATGGTAACGATCGTTAGAGAAGAATTTACATTGGCAGATCGGACACCTTGTCGGATTCTTCCCGTGCTCGGTGGGCCGTCCCGCGGACTGGTGCTCGCATATGGCGGTTTTAAACCACCTGTAGGCTGATATGAGTCCTTCTTGTCCTAAATGATAAAACCGTTCGTTTCAGGGGCCGTCGATGTTATTACGGTATGTCGGTTCGGAGGCAAGATTCCGCTAGACCGCTGAATATCGAGTGCTATAAGCTGGCGGGTAGATCAGTGGCATGAACCCTCAGACAGGATGGTGTTTAGTAGAAGGGACTCGAAAGACTAGAAGATGCATGGACGAAGGTGAGATTGGGGGCGAAAACTACAGGGCTTAGCCTTGGGGGTTTAACAAGCATGTGATGGGATTACGTGCATCGGCCGTCATCGCCAGCAATCATATGGTTTTGAGAGATCAGGCATGCAATATGCATACGCTGAATACTCCCGAGGCTGAGTGGGAGGGCAAGGTGTTATGATTCAGGCGTGGCTTTCACCGGAACACATCTCCAAAGACAGCCCACCTCCGCATCTTGGCAGGTACCAGAGAGGGAAAGCGGGGCGCAAAACAACGACGTCATACCTCACCCCATCTGCAGCCAACGATGAGAATATCCAGCGATGTAACGTCGACGCTTGATCAAGACTAACAGCGATGATGAAGGAAGTGATGTGCATGTGCGGGGTACATTGGAGAGGCACGCGCAGGAGTGGGGGTGCGCGTTAAGAGGTGAAGTACCGCTAAACACACATACTCATCTACCATCGTGATGTTCTACACAAAGGTAGTAGGAGCGCTGGCAATCGCGCGGATTGCCATTGCGCAGGACGTCGACTATGCGCAATTCGTGAACCCATTCATTGGAAGTGAAGGCGCGATACCCGGGTATGCATGTAAGTGAACTACCGCTTTGCTACCCGTATGTCACTGACATTGCGAAGATGGCGGCGGCGATGTATTCGTTGGCGGTGCAGTGCCCTTTGGCATGGTAAAACTCGGTATCGATAGCTACGAAGAACCAATCAATCAAAGCGCGCTCAATGGCGGTTACACACCCCAAGGGCATGTCACGGGTATCAGTTTGATGCATCAGTCTGGTACAGGGGGAGGGTCCAAGTATGGCTACCCGTCACAGATGCCGCTTACGCAGATTGATGGAGACGTCAATTTGATGGACAACCGCACATATTGGCAGGGCCGTGTAAGAGAAGCTTGGGTGATCATCTCGCAATATCTAATATTCTTCTAGATCGGCGAGGACGTCGCGGAAGTTGGCTATTTCCGTACGGAATTCGAATCAGGTGTAAAAGTCAAGCTTTCAGCTTCACGACATGCAGGCCTTTATCACTACATTTACCCGTCTTCATCCCAGAAGCACGTGCTGGTGGATCTTTCACACTACCTCCCGCATCCGACGCGATCCTGGGACTCGCAGTTCTACACAGGCGGCGAGATTGAGATTCAACCTAACTCTAGTGTCTACACCGGCTACACTTCGATTGCAGGCGGGTGGAATATGGGCGCACCAGTCACCGTCTACGTGTGCGGCGAGTTCGATACTGCTCCAGATGAGGGCCGCGCGTTCAAAGGTAAAAACACATTCCCCGTGAGTCGACATTACCGGACGTGCGATAATTGCACGATGCCTCAGCCAACCTTCACCGGAAACACTGCCCGATCCGGACCAATGAATGATCGTGTCGGCGCAGTCTTCACCTGGAGTAACACCACAGAGATCAAATCCCGTGTCGGCATCTCGTTCATGTCAGTGGACAAAGCGTGCGCATACGAAAATTTCGAGCTGTCAACGTGGTCGATCGAAGACACTGCGAAGGCGGCGCGCGATGAATGGAACCGGGATGTCTTCTCCAAAATCCGTGTCGACGCATCCGAAAGTGCGAACAAGACCCGTCTTGCACTACTGTATTCAAGCCTCTATTTTATGCACCTCATTCCAAGTGAGCGCGTGGGCGAGAATCCATTGTGGGAATCTGATGAGCCATCCTGGGACGACTTTTACACCATGTGGGATCTGTTCCGCAACCAGGTGTCACTATGGCACCTCATCCAACCGAGCTACTACGAGTCAATGATCCGATCATTAATTGACATCTTCAAGAATGACGGCTACTTACCTGATGGACGTTCGGGTAATTATAATGGCCTTGTCCAAGGTGGTTCAAATGCCGACAACGTTCTCGCAGACGCTTACGTCAAGGGTCTGACTGGTATGATCAATTGGACCGAAGGATATGCCGCCGTCAAAAAAGATGCGGATGTTTTGCCCTTCTTTGATCAAAATCCAGTCGATCCGCAGGGCTCTCTGAAGGAAGGCCGATCAGCCCTCGATGACTGGATACCGTTGGGTTATGTGACAGCAGACCGAAACACGCGTGCAGTATCGAAGACAGTAGAGTATTCACTGAACGACTTTGCCGTAAGTCAGATTGCTGCTGGTGAAGCGCCTGGTGATCGCGACCTCTACCTGCGCAGATCGGCAGGCTGGCAATTGAGCTGGGATCCGGAAGCATCGAGTCGCAACTTTACAGGCTTCGTGATGCCACGATATGCCAACGGTACCTTCCATAAGACATACGATATCACAGACTGCGGCGACTGCAACTGGGAGGACGAGAGCTATGAAGGGACTGCTTTCGGTAAGTTGATTCAAACGTTCTTCCCTTGGCAAGCTAACAATGGAATAGAGTATTCTTTTGTCATCCCTCATGACATCTCCCGTCTGATCACGCTCATGGGCGGTCCTTCGCACTTTGAGACGCGACTTGATTATGTCTTCCAGCCTAATACGTCCGGTGTTGACTTGGGTGTCAATGGCCTGGGCATCACGACCATCAACAACGTTGCCAACGAGCCTGACTTTGAAACTCCCTATCTTTACAATTACCTCAACAAGCAATGGAAGAGCGTCGATAGATCACGCAAACTTGCAAACGACTTTTACTTCAACACAACGAACGGTATTCCTGGAAACAGCGATGCTGGCGCGTTAAATTGCTGGCTGGTATGGCAGATGCTGGGCTTGTATCCCATCGTCACTACACCGGTTTACCTTCTCGAAAGTCCCTGGTTCTCCGACATCAACATCACTGTCAACCATGACAAGACGCTCAGAATCAGGGCGGAGGGATTAGACGACGGAGACGGAAGGCAAGGATACTACGTGCAGGGTATCAGCATCAACGGACAAGAGTGGGACCAAAATTGGTTCGAGCATGAAGACGCAGGTGGCATCATGACCGAGGGCGGTGAGATTATGTTCAGATTAGGAGACGAGCAGTCGGCGTGGGAGACGGGTGACGTTCCGCCGAGTCCGGGCCATCAGGTCGTCGATGTTGGGTCGGACATGCGATTCTAGACCAATAGCTAGTCCAGGGGACAAAGTTTGATCACAGCCTGTTTTTTGAGGTTGTTGTGATAGTGATGAAGTCAGGGCCGATGTAAATAGCAAGCGGACTAAAGATGGCGGCACCAAGATGCGAGGGTAATATCAACGTGGGGATCGGAAGCAGAGTGGACGCGTCGTGTGCGAGCGGGGAAAGCCCCGGAAGCCTTGGCAAAAGGAAATCTCCGAGGTTTGTACAATTGTAGACAAGCTACGTCACGCCGGCCATTCCGTCTCTCCACCACCATCGCGACAAAATGCTTGGCCAGACACAGCCCCCTGAGCGACTGATAACACTGTCTCTTCACTACGGCCAGCCAGACTGAAGTGCGATTGAACTTTTTGTGCTCACCAAAACCATGGCTCGAATCGACATTGACCCGCCGATACCTTCATATGAGGAAGCCGTTGTCGCGCCCCCGCCCACCACCGTGCTATCCGCACCGCAAGCACCGGTTCAACCCATACGAACCGAAGACCATCACCTAGAGACGGAACCAGCACCTCCCGCTTTCCCTGCATCGCCGTCCCCGGGATTGCCACCCGCATACGCCGTCGTTGACGAAAAAGCAACAACTTTTACCATCTACGGCACCTTTATTCATACACCAAACGCACCCGCCTATCAACTGTCCTCGCTCCTTGATGCCCGGATCAACAAGCTACAAATACGACGGCTGCGCGCAGAAGAAGTAACACGCCTCCAAGCCGGAGCCCCGAACGTCGCCTTCGACAGTCGCAGAGTCCTCTACGAAGCCCACGACCCACCATTCCTCATAAACGAATACTACATCCAAGGCAAAGCCGCAAGCACATTGCCTGGCGTCTTGCAAATGCGCTTCGGCCTGCGACGCTGGCATATTGCACACGTGCCTTCGCACGGCGAGCGACCGAACGAAATCATGACGTGTGGGAAGCCTGGGGGTTTTACCAAGGCGATCAAGCAGCGCAAGAATGAGATGGAACCGAGTGTATGGAAAGACTCGGAAGGTCACGTTGTAGCGACCGAGGTGCTGAAGATGGTAACAGGAGGCAAGATGCCGACGATTGAGTTGAGGGGTGATTTGGATCAGACGTGCAGGGAGTTGATACTTGCGCTTTGGGTCAGTAGGCTATGGGCTGCTTTTGGCGCGGGCAGTGGTTATATGACATGAGAGGTCCACGCAAGACACATTACAGGGATGTGGTAGAAGAGGATAGGGTACGACGGGACGGATGATGGATTTGTCTTTCTTCGTTCTACGGATACACCACCAAGCCCATTCCCACGCCGCCGAAGCCCCTACTCCGCGCGAACAACCCTCTTGAACCCTTGCTTCTCAACTTGAGCCTGGGCCGCCGCAACCACTGCATCCGCGTTTGGGTCGGTGAATCCGCACCCAGTCTTGCCGTTTTGCTGGCTCGCTGCCTCGGCACTGCATACACCGTCGCCTGTTGTGGCAACCTGGCTGCAGCACGCCGAGCTGCAGTCGGCGTCGGAAACGCATCCGCCCGTGATGAATTGCGAGCCGTTGCCCTGGCCAACGTTCTTGGCTCCAGCGTTGTTGGGTGCAACTTGCGCCATGGAGAGGGCAGCAACTTGGACAAATGTTAGCGGGGTGGTGGGGTGTGAGATGGCGACCGACTTACGGGTGAGGAAAGTGGTGATCGTGAAACGCATCTTGATAACAGTGTAATTGATTTCTTGTTTGTAAATTCGATTTGAAAACGTTGGGTATCGTAAACGGACAATAAAAGATATGTATACACGTTGGAATAAACGACACCAGGTCGGTAAAAAGAACAGAAGAGAGTGGTACTTGATGTGAGGGTTGAAAACGAGGCTGTCTCCGAAAAAGCAGTTATCATCCACCCTTTTATCCCCTCAAAGCGTACTTGCTCGTCGCAATGTTAGCGGCGGGGGCAGTGAGCGTACGGTTGCTATGCGCAAGATCCTGAGGCTGCGACTGCGACTGCGTGATCGGCCGCTTTGCGGCCTTACTTAGGAGGCGATATGTCCCCTGTGACAGCCTCGCGGACAAGCTGACGCAGCGTTCCGGGTACCTATATTCGCCTACACATAGGTCTCGAACCTGGTGCTAGAGGGAAAGCGTGCGAGCATGGAGTCTCAAGATGCGTTTCAGCTGCTGTCACGTGAGCGGGGCTGTAGGAGGCGGAAGGTGTCAGATGAGTTTGACGGCTTGGCTATAGCCTTGCATGCGTCGTTATGTGAGCTTACTATAGGTGTTGAATTCCTACAGTTCATGCTACAGGTGAGCCATTGGTGCTATCCATGGCCACATGCCCTTTTGCATTCTCATTGCCGTTGATCCCCATATCAGATCCTACCTCCCATAGAATGTTTTCGTCCCCAAAATCACACATGCTCGCCCCCTCCCCGATAAACATCCAAGAAGCTGACTTCGTCGGAGAACTCGAAAATGAGCTCATTCGCGCTTACCATCGCGTTAGCACTCATCGGCTCGTTTGCGATTCGATGCATGGTCTTGCTGCGCGCCCAAGCATGTCCTAGAGAAAACAACGACATCGTCAGTCACTGGCATTGCGGGAAACTACGGGAGCGAAGAGGAGGAAAGTGTATGTATGAGTGAGGAAAACGCGAAGAGACCTACCCATTTCCTTGAGCTTGTAATGCCTCACAAACCCATGTATCCCACCGCACTTCCACCCCTGATACAACACATCGCCATACTTGAGGGTCCGCTCATCCAGGTTCGAGCACTTGTTGCGCTTCGCCCACTGCTCGAGCCAATCTTGAATAGTGGGTTGCGTCTCGCCATCGTCGGAGCCGCCGTTTTATGGCACGACCTTGTCCTTCGCGCTGTGGATTTCTAGGATAGGAATGTGCTTGACTGGGGCGCATAAGGAGCAGTCTTTATAGACTCCGTTGAAATCGGTGTAGAAAGCTCCCAAGTGCGCCGCTATTGCTGTGAAGAGCTTGCTGCCGGTTTGGTGGCAGGCGAGGGTGCACCGAGGGAGAGCAAACACTTACATCTGAAGTAAACATCTTCCTACACATGATAGGAATCGAGTAAGCGCTTGATAGGTCGCATGCAACTCACCCCTATCCAAACACCCAATCCTTATCCACACAGAGCCCCTCCTGAACATGCCTGATCACATCCGTAATGAATCGCACATCTTGCCCCACCGTTATTGCAGTATGATACTCAGCGCCCCGCCAGCCCCGTTCCACGCCATCTGAAAACACCATTATTGCCCCCTCGTTATATCCCTCCTGGTTTAGCAAAGCGTCGAGGTAGACATCCCGACCAGTGCTGTTTCGGTCGTGGAGGCCTAGGAGAAGGAAGCACGCTCTGTTGACATTATAGGAAATGGGATAATCTATATAGAGACTGCGGGTACGGCTGCTGGATAAAAGGCAGATGTTGGACAATCGAGAGAAGAGTGCGGAGTTTAAAGATATTGCTTCCTTTTCACCTAGTTTGGATCAAGTTTCTCGGTTAAGGATCATTAAAAAGATCAAGAGGTCAATCTGAGGTAAATGGCCAGTGCATCAGGCTCGATCTTGTAATTCGTCCCGATGCTGTTTGGCCGAGCCGACCAGAAAGGGTCCCTGATAACCCGCAGTACTGTCGACGTGGCATGCGACCACCACTCATCATCATTGAATCAATGAACTGTCTTATGCGAAACACTTCATCCTCTCTTTCGAATGGTATGGAAACCAGCAACCTCGAGTTTATCGCTTTTCCAAGGTCTGTACCGCGGGGCTAGAACTGCCCTTATTGCCCGTCCTCGTCACATTTTCGTATGGCGCGGCTTCTTTTTCCTGGGAATTTCGCAGCTGAAAACATTATGTATTCTTGTGAGCTCGAACGTGGCCTCCATGGATGAGTACCATCAGGAGGTTGTGCTAAGTTCACGTTGAAGTCTACGACAACAAACAGAAGAAAGGCAAACGGTTGAAAGTCACAGCACACCGAGTTTCGGCTGGGGCGCATAACTAAGAGCTGATAGATGCAAAATTGACGATGATCCAAGTCACAGACTTGGCGTATTCGGCATCCACGCCGGGTCAAGAAGGAAGCGACGCATTTGACATTGCCATCACGGGAAGCGCGACAGCCGTGTGCTCAATGTACCCTCACTGTGTTGTCACCCCGGCCCAAGAACTTATTCGAACGTTTGTATCGTGGCAAGGATCCAGAACTCTTTACTCCAACGTGGCGCTCTGGGCTTCGTGGCTGGCCAAGATGCGTCAAACCCGGCACGCGTCGCAGAATTGCCTCAAATACCGGAACAACAACATCCAGGCCACCACCAAGCCTTGGTACTAAGGCATCCACGTACGCGACCTCGTAAAATTCTTGTAGAGACATTCTATAAATTGTTCAGATGCCGACATGTGAGATCGGTAGGAGTAATTTGCTGTTGATCAGTCTCTCTTCACACGCATTCAGTCTTTCCCTTCATTCCTTTCTTGAACTTCGTGATATTTTTCTTAGATCTTTTCTCTCGGTACCTTAATTCGACCTCGAAATATACATAATGTATACTACCCTTCTAGCCATCATCGCGAGCCTAGCCCTCAGCGCAACCACCGCACCCCTCTCCGCCTCCCCTCTATACATGGGCAACGGTCGCGTCCAGCTTCAACTTTCCATCGACCTAGGCAGACAAAATGCCATCGGTGTAAATGCATTCGACGCAAACCAGCTCTTCGCTTTCTCCTCTACTCACTTCATCCACGCCACTCCGGAAGAAGTCGTCAATGGCACCGAAGCCACAGGCGGCCTAGCCGGCGCGTCCGGCACTTTCAACTTTGGCATCAATAGCGTAGCGAACATGATATGTTACAATATTACCCTACACAATTTCCAAGGCGAGTTCGACTCTCCGGCTACGACGGCGACTCATATCCACGAAGCTGCCCGCGGAGCTAGCGGACCGCCGAGAATCGCGTTTCCGAACCCAGGGCCGATTGAAGGGGATGCGACGGTTAGGAATAGCGCAGGATGCTTGAAGGGACCGTTCACCACCGGTGTTATGGTGGAAGGCAAGGATTCGGGTGAAGGCTTTCATGTGAGAATGATTGAGGCGAATTCTGCTGCGTTTATGGCGGACACGCATTCTAGTTTGGCGTTGCCTGGAGCGGTTAGAGGGCAGTTGGCTTGATTCTGTACGATAGAAGACTTTCAGTGTGAAGTGTAATCGGGATAAGTGTGGGAAGAGTGCATCGTTGTTATCGATATCATGGTGTTCGCATAGCAATCGGGTACTGACTAATACGGTAGTCACTCAATAAATTCTCCTACTAGGTACCTACTAATGACGAATCTTCTAATTTCCCCCTGCCAATCTCCACTCAGAATCAGTAGAGCGTCCAAGAAACGCAGGCAGCTACCCTTTCCCGTTCTTGCCTCCGCGTTCGTTTCTATGATCAAGAGTTCCCACCCCCAGGCGTTCGTTCCAAAGCCATTTTCGCTGTCTTCGATGTCTCGACCGGCCGTGGCTTAGCCCTTCTGGCCCTCTCCTCTATTCTCTCCATCCTGATCCTTCTGCCAAAATCCGGGTTATCAATATCACCGTCGCTCTCTTCATCCCAGTCATCGAACAGCTCGTGCCCAGTGTTCTCCCAGGTAACCTCCCGCTTCACCATACGTTCCCGATCACCCTCACTTTCAACGTGTAGTATGTCCCGACGAAGTTCTTGCAAACTCCTCATTGGAGCACCAAGGCCAAGTTCCATCGAAATTCTGGGCTCAAGCGCAAGTTTGATATGGTTAAAAATATCATAAATAGTGACACCCTCACCGTTCCGTATGTCCAGTGTGTACTCGTGTATGCGTCTGCGAATACCATAAACCTTACAAACAAAAGTGATATCGCATCTTTTGACCGGGGACATGGTCAGAAACATGTTTCGGAATGAACCTCGCAGCGATGGAATTGCCCAGATATTGGCACAACGGATTTCAGGCGCCCGTTTGTATATCTCCTGAAATCTCAGACCACCTCCCCAATGTCGGACGCACTCTACGGATTCGATCCAAGTCACAATTGGGTGAAGTCGAACTATCTGTTTCAAGATATGGACTCCGAAGTCGTTTGATACAGATACGTAGTCATCAGGGCCGCTGGGGTCGAGGGCTTTATTCGCTTTTCGAAATCTTTTTTGAGCCCGCTTTGAGGCTCGTCTTGCTTTCTCAGCCTGCTCGTAACCTCCCCAAGGATTTTTCCCGAGAGTAATAGACTCTGTCTTTAATGGCTTTAGGTATTCTGTGGCTTTTCGTAGCTGCTCCTAGTGGGTTTCGATGAACGCTTTCCGTCCTTCGATGTTCGCTGGCGATCGTTCGCGTAGGTGAGGTGGGAAAAGAAAAAGGTTGGCACCCGTCACCGAATCTTTCAGTATGAACGCTTCCCACCGTTTCGAAACCTGCTTACTCTTTAAAAGATCTTCGAGATTCAGACAGCCGTGTCCGGGGCGTCTTGCGGCAATTCCTCATTCACTTTCTTCCAAAGGTCGTGGATATACTCTTGCGTGCCGCAATGATGCCGGGGGAAGGAAGAGCTCCTCGTGTAAATTGTCCCTTGCGTCGATTGCTCGCTTCCATTCTTCATCTACCTGTCGCGCCCGGAGCAAATCAAAACATGACAGGTGGTTGAGGATAAGATCATCGATTCGTGTGGTCTCTTCAGCCCTGAGATGGATGCGAAAGGGAAAAAGCTCGCTCCTTGTGTATGTTACAGGTTGGCTCATGTCGTCTGTACAAGAGGGTGATACGTTCTCACTCTATTGTGCTTATACTAATAGTCTTGGGGCGGCTTGCTGCAGTCGTACCTGGCAGTCACGTGAGTCGAACTCGTTTCCATCCCCTACGAGAAATTTCGTTGCGATAAAGCAGGATTGTACACAGAAAACTTTACGGTATAAATATATCAGTCACCTGTAACACTGGAACCATATTTGGTCGATACGTAGCAATCGCCAACATGTCCGACCGACTGATATCAGCGTTTTCGAACGAAATCAGCATCGAGATTCTACGACTCTTGGGATATCGACAGGCTTAACCCTCTCTTCGAAGAAAGAAAAGGAAATGTCGTGGACAGTAGGGCACTTGGCGTGAATCCATTCGATTGCTTGAATCCGGCTGTCCCCAATATGACGGCCGCTGAAAACGATGACAGGAGGTCTTTGCTAGATTCCATGTTCCTTACTTGGCCACCGATCCCCTGTGTCAAGCTCTTCGGACAGTGGAGGAAGAATGAACACTCAGATGCTCGTTCGCCGATCTCCCCGTCGTTCATGAGCGATACGGGTATGACTGTTGGGCAGTTGGCGGAGTACATGGGTCCGGGCGCAGATGAGGACTGGGCACCGCATGCTTTGCTATGGACGGAGGACGCTTGGCGCAGGTTCATGGTCTAATTAGAATGCTCTGTCGGAAGACATATCGAGATAAAATGGCAGCGACGACTCGGAAAGCGTGCATGTACCTCTCGAAACTCTCTGGCTCATCCTTCGCTCGTCCCGGTCTTGAGTTACGGGACGTCGTAGAAGATCGCACGCCGCTGTGGAGGTAGACACCCCTGAGTCAATACCGTTTGAAATCCCGTTGTTCTAGAATCCATATCATGTAATCGTGGGTTATTTCGGTAGTTCCCAGGTGACGCCATCGGAGGATTTTTTGACGTTGGTTATAGGATTCCCGTAGTGGACGACCGCACTAACCCAACTCCGTCTAGCGGCGAGAAATCAGCCTGTAGAAGATGCAGGGAAGATGTTACCCAACCTTTCCAGCTTCCCCGCACCACCCAATCTACGGCCAGGAAAATGGCGTGCTCCGTTGCATGAAGGCTAATTTGTGCTAGAAGCGCAATGATCGCTGACTCGTGCGCGAACTATGGATGAGGCGCTCGTGATCGACTAGAGCATCCCAAGCTTTGCCATGAAAAGCTTCCATATACCCTTGTGCAAGCTTCTTTACCTCTACCGCATCGCCACATCACGATAAATCTTTCACCAGACCATGGCGGCCATGGATCCCGAGAAAATATCTCACGATGTCGAGACGTCACCCGACTCCCTAGGCCGAACACCTTCACACGTCATCAACGAAGACCGCCTGCGCCGCTCGCTATCGGCACGCCAAGTACAGATGATAGCCATTGGAGGTACCATAGGCACGGGTCTTTTCCTTGGTACCGGTAAAGCGCTTGCGACGGGCGGACCCGCCTCCTTGCTTGTCTGCTACTCTATTGTCGGCTTCATCGTTTTCTGTACCATGCTCTCTCTAGGAGAGATGGCAGCCTTCGTACCAGTCGCAGGATCCTTTTGCACCTTTGCAGGGCGCTACGTTGACGATGCGTTCGGATTCGCGCTTACCTGGAATTACTGGTTCAACGATGCTGTCAGCACAGCGGCAGACCTGGTCGCGTTGCAGCTGTTGATCCAGTATTGGAGCGATAACGTTCCCTGGTATGCCGTGGGCATTGCTGTGTGGGTGTTGATTGTGTTGGCGAACATAATCAACGTCAAAGCCTACGGCGAGTTGGAGTACTGGCTCTCGCTGCTCAAAGTGCTGACTATCATCATCTTTATCATCTTGAGCATCGCAGTGAATGCTGGTGGAAATGTCGGCTATGGGTATGTTGGAGGCAAGTTCTGGACCGTCGGCGACGCACCATTTGTTGGCGGTATCGGCGGTTTCGCATCTGTCTTCGTCACCGCGTCCTTCGCATACGGCGGGACGGAATCGATCGCCATTACTGCAGGGGAAACACGCAATCCGGCTCGTGTCCTTCCCAAAGTGGTCAAGAATGTCTTCTGGCGCATTCTGCTCTTCTACATTCTTACTGCGATCATGATTGGCTTCAACATTCCATACAACTACCCAGGACTCAGCACCAAGTCGAGCCGCACGTCCCCGTTCACAATCGCATTCCAGATGGCAGGTTCCAAAGCTGCAGGATCGTTCGTCAATGCTGTCATTCTGACCAGTGTCATCTCCGCCGGGAACCACGCCCTCTATGCCGGATCGCGTCTGCTTTATACTCTTGGCTCCAATGGTCATGCGCCCAAGGTGTTTACCAAGCTGACGCGCTACCAAGTTCCATGGGTCTCGGTCATGACAACGAGTTTAGTATCTATTGTACTATTCTCTCTCTCTTTCGCTGGATCTGGCCAGGTGTGGACATGGCTGCAGAACATTGTCGGAGTCTCGAACCAGTTGAGCTGGATATGCATCGGTATATCTTCGCTTCGCTTCCGCGCTGGCCTTAAGGCGCAAGGCAAAGAGCACCTTCTTCCATTTCGCAACTGGATGTACCCATGGGGCCCGTGGGTTTGCATCATTCTCAACAGCTTCATCGTTCTGGTACAAGGCTGGTCGTGTTTCAGCCCCAGCTTCGCCCCAGTGAGTTTCGTAAGCTTCTATCTCGAGCTTCCGATTTTCTTGGTGATGATTGTGGGGTGGAAGCTTTTGAAGAAGACAAAATTCAGGAGGGCAAGCGAGATGGACTTGGAGACAGATGTGTACACAAAAGATGACATGGAGCCGGAGGAAAAGGGTTGGAAGGGAAAGAGCAAGAGGATAGGAACATGGTTCTGTTTTTGAGATCGGACGACATGCAAACCTGGTCGCCTATCGCGACTACGTAAGCAAGATCTCGATACTGTGGTCAAAGGCCTTGGGAACGGGTGTTCGCGTCGTTGCCCATTTTTCTAGGATCGCAATACATATCTCACTATTTTTAGTTCCTTCCTTGATCACGCTAGTCACGACTGCGGTGGAGATTACGGGGTACATGGGATCGCAATCTGATTGCAAATATCAAACGGGTCTGGAGTCGTGGGCAAAGCAACAGCTCTGCGCAGATCAACGACAGCCAGCAGCTTCATCGAGCCTCGGTCAAATTGTAGCGCATTGGTTTCAGTGCCCTATGCCACCGGCAAAGCTGCCAACCAGATAAAGCACTCCACTCTCACGATCTAAGAACGTTACATGATCACCGGTACCAAGACGCGAGTCTGGGCGCAGGATCGGAACGCCTGAAAGGCGGGCGCTAACCAAACCCCAATGGGACTACCTCGCATATTTTCAGCCTCTGAGGCCCCCCTGCGCAACGCTAGACTTGTGCCCCGCATATCCTCTAGACCTCATCAAGTATGCATGCCCTCTGCACCCACTCATCGACTGCGAATGCGACGGGGATCTTAAGATGGTCCGGCGTGTTGGAAATGACACGATAGTTGGGGGCCAGAGGGCGGAATCTCTGAGATAATCTCGTCGGCTATGCAGCTTCGCTGCATCTTTTCTCTTGTTCATTCCAGACGGCGCTCTGTTGGTGCGCTGCCCAAGGAGCAACTCAATTCATCATGTCTTTCTTTCCTTGGCTTGCTCTCATCAGCGTCGCATCAGGTGCCTTCTTACCGCCTCCAATACCTGCACCGACACCTCCTGCTCTTCTCCCAAGGAATCACGCCTCGGACGCGAATACCACAGTTGGTTTCTATGTCATCGGCACCTTGGATGATACTACCGCCTGTAAGCTCGCGTGAAACAAGGCAATCGCTCGTCTAAGTATTGACAACGCAGGGGCGACATCTGTTTTCCCGGAAACAGAAAGCTACCTTTTTACACGAGGCCAGTACTGGCAGAAGTGTTCTTCGTCTTCCGTCTTCGAAGTAGACGGGGTCACAACTACGTCTACGTTACCAGCGACGGGCTGTTCAGCATGGACGAGTTGTTCAGGGACCACGTTGTACAATGGCGATTCTAGTAGTACCTGGTCAGTAAATCACTTTGCGGAGCCTCCAATGCAACAACACTAACATAAATTTGCAGTGGCGGAGACTTCGGCTTGTGCTATACGGACCTCAAATTTAGTTCTTCGGGCGCGTCTTCACCTTATACGCGCATATATTGCGACTGGACGGGATTCCATGGCGATTTCACAACAAGTCTCTATGAAGTTCTTCCAGCAGATGGTATGTCGAGCTCTGCAGTCTGAGTGGCGGGATCTTCTGAACTTCTACAGCTACTCCAACACCCACGACACAACTCGACTCTTCTAACACCGCCGAACGCACCTCAGCGCGCGTACCATCCTCAACCTCCAACCCCAGCAGCGAAAACCAAAGCGACTCAGGCAGCGCAAGTAAAGATAACACGGGCGTGATCGCGGGCAGTGTAGTGGGCGGACTCGCCGTCATCGCATTCGCTGGCGTCGCAGTACTTTACATTCTGAAACGCGCGAAACGCCACGAGAAGGCTGCACCACCATCGTCAAGCGACAGCGAAACTCCGAAGCCTCAGCCGCATGGTAGAGCAGAGATGACAGGAATTGGGTATCACGAAGCGCCGTCGTATAGCCCTGTGGCGTCTAAATATAGTCACACGATTAATGGTGGAGAGCTTGATGCGCAGCATGTGACTGCTGAAATGGGTGCGACGCCAGTTATGCAGTCGGAAAGAAGGCTTTAAGAATTGCGACTGGCGTAGCGATTCGCATAGGGCATTTACAGGAGTGACATAGACGGCGCTTTAGCGGGCGCTTTAGTAGCTTGCAGCGGGACCTAGAGACGCCCCATCAGCAGCAGCACAAGGACAAGAGACATACTTCTTCCAAAGACAGAGAACCTCGCGCATACCCCCAAGTTTTGATTCGTCTTCCATTTCGAGACCCTTGCGCCTGTTCTACGCAAGCCACGTCATATCTAGACCCCCTTGATAATATCAGCAGCCTTCTCCGCAACTGCATACATAGTCGCCTGCAAGTGCGCCGCCGGTATCAACGGTAGGATACTCGCATCCACGACCCTCAGCCTTTCCACACCGTAAACCCTCAACTGCGGATCCACGCACCCTCCCAGTTCCTCCGGCATAAGCGCACACGCACCACTAGAATGGGCCCAGGTAGGAGCTAAAGCACCAGCATCGATACTAGCCTCGAATATCTCATTATCAGTCTGGTATTGAGCGCCCGGCACCGTTTCAACAGGAGAAAAGCGCGCAAGAAGAGGCGATTGCGCCCAGTGCTGTCTGTTCCAGCGTACCAGCTCGCCTAGCACCATCTTATCAATGGGGTTCTGGAATGCGTTGCGCATGACGATGGGGTTTGCTGATGGATGCGTTATGTTGAGCGTGAGCGTGCCGCGGGAGAGCGGTTTTTCCACTGCGGTTGCTGCTCGGCCCCAGGGCTGAATTGGAAATTCTCCCGTTGCTGCATCGTCGGAGAGGAAGTGCTTGATTAGAATCTCACGCTGAGCCAGAAACCCCTTTAGCAAAGACTCGGTTTGAGAATAGCGAGCTGGTAGGTACATTGTTGCGTTCTGCGAGGAAGCCAGGGCGGTGATGTTGGCGTATTTGCTGGAGAAATCTTTGAATGGAAGGAAGAGAGCCGCGTTGCCTCGCCCGAATTGCCAGGGACCAGTACGGTTGGCCATGTATAGTCCTGCTGCGGTAGCGTTGAAGTCGGGATCTGGAGTTGTGACTAGCATGTCGAGATTCGGGAGGGATTTGTTGGACAGGTCAAAATTCATGTAGAGTGCTGGGTGATCCTGGAAATTCGATCCCACTGCAGGGAGGTCTTTGTTGACATCAATTTTTGCGGCTGCTAATGTGTCTTGTGGTCCAATACCAGACAGCATCAAGAGGTGGGGTGTGAATACGCCACCGGCAGCCAGAATAACCTCTTTCATGGCGTAGACGGATGATGTTGCGTTGTCTGCGTTGGAAGAATAACGGACTCCTTTGGCCGTAAGCTTGTCGCCCTCATCGAATAGGATCTCGTCTACGTGGGTATTGGTCATGAGGTGCAAGTTAGGTCGCGTCTGCACGGGGTCATAGTATGCCCGTCGAGCGTGGCTCCGTTCTTTGGTGGAGTTATCAACGGAGTTTGGTGTCCAAAAAGTTCCGATTGCCCTGCTGAAACCCTCAGGTGAGTGCGGTATGTCGTCTCTCGTGACATAAGAAGCCATGATGTCGACATAGTCTCCGTATTGATAATTGGATATAGACAGCTCTACAGGGCCGTCGCCATATCTGTGTCACGCGTGAGTCATTATTACTACCACCGCTGACGGAGGAAACTTACGCCTCTGCATCATAGGTCATGTTGAAGTGCTCGCGGACGGCTTCCGAAGGGCCTTCGAAATGGGTGGACTTCTTAAAGTACTCTGCGAGACCCTCGTAGCCCCAGCCAGGATTTCCCAGTTGTTCCCACGCGTCGTAGTCTGCATCGGAACCTCGATCCCATTGCATACCATTGACGACAGAGCCACCGCCAACGACATTGCCTACACTTACTGCCCAAGTTCCATTCTGCATGAAAGGTTCTGGGGCAGATGTGATGGGATAATAATTCGCCTCGTTTATGTTAGCAGAGTACGGCACACTGGTCGCTGGTCTGTCATCGATGACGCCATTCTCAATTACAAGAACTGCTACTACTTTTCATTAGCAATGTTGGGCACTGTTGGAAGTGTCGAGCGTACCTTCGGGATCTTCTGTCAAGCGGTTCGCGACAACTAGTCCAGTCAAACCCCCGCCAACGATAACGTAGTCATAGCTTTCTGGGGCTGGAGATGACTCGCGAGACTGGATTGCTGCAGCGGTGGTCGTGGCAAGACAACCGAGGAACCCAGCCAGTGAGGAAATCCGGATCGCGTACATCTTTCGGAGCTTGAACGACTGACTGATGAACGAGCGACGCAGTGACGAATGCCTGTCCAGGAGACATTGCCGTTTTATTGACGGTGTTGAGGCTCGTGTGGAGTGTTATACTATGTGGGCTGTACCTAAAGCACGGCGTGATGGCACCGATGGCGATGGCGATGGATAGATTGGCTGCATCTAGTGATTAGGATGGTAAATTCGAGTCAGCATATGCAGCGCAACTAGAATTCCCACCAAACCTGCGTTCTTCTCATCTCGGGCCATTTCTCGATTTGATGTCGCAATGTTGATCCCGCATCCTTCCTCTGCGAAGCGTTGAGCGTGCCCCGCTGCAACGCCTGAAGACCCAATTGGAATAGTTGACGGGTGGGGCGCTCGCTAGTGCCGCGACGGGCCAGTACCTTCCCCGTCGGCACGCCGGTTGCCCGCCCCAACACCGTCCTTCGGCATCCGGAAGACGTGCTCACTGCCATTTCAACCTCACCGTATCACCCTGTCCGAATAAGTCACAGCGATCTTGCTCTCGCAAATCACAAAGAAGTGTGGCCGATTGAGTTACCCATGCTCAATTACTATCTGGTGGAGAAGCCCCGCTTCACACAACAGCAGTGCCAATGCGCATCATGCGAAGACGTCTGGGCAAGCTCCACTCTGTTTCTGCAATAGGAATGCAACTTCAATTTGCCTCAAACCGAAGCGAGGCCGATAGGCAGGTACCTCTTGGCTTGCATGTCTCGCCAATAAAATCACGTTGTAACTAGAATATCCGACTGGCTATGCGGGCCATCCGGCTCTGTGGAGATCAAAATCTGCTATAGGCGTCGATACCTATAGCTCCGAGGCTTCCGACTAACCATCCCGTTTGCCAGGATCATCAACCATCTGCCAGGGAAGATTGTGCCTCAACCGGTCAGCAGTCAAAGCGAAACGAAGGATTCAGGTGCGGGAAAGCACCCAAGTGAAAACGCCGGAATTGGGCAGACACGTTCTGCGAAATGAGTTTAACCTCTTCAATGTTTTACGAATGCCTTTGATTCAGGGTCTTTTTATGTTCGTTGGGCTTGACTTTGCTCACTATCGATTGTCGCATTTTCGACATGTCAGATGACGAGAGCTTGCCGACAAGACATACGGTACTAATCTCTGTATCCTTCATCACGATCGCTATCAGCACAGTGTTCACGGTATGGAGGACAAGTGTGAGGCGCAGGATGTCGCCATGGATGAGATGTAGCGACTGGCTCATGATACTTGGCGCAGTGAGTTCGTCATAAATCTAGAAGCATTTGAACTCATCTAAGCATCTTGAAGATCATGAACGATGCTGCCATTTCGGTCACGATCGCAGCTGGCTTCAACGGAGCAGGCCGCCTACTGCGCGATCCTTTTTGGCAACCCAATGCTGCGGACCACATGGTTTACGTGAATCATCTCACATTTGCAAGCCAGCTTTTGAACGTCTACGGAATGTGGGTAGTCAAGCTCTCAATATGCGCATACCTCCTAGCTTTAAACTTCTCAAGAGGCTATCGCTGGGTCATCTGGGTTCGTGAGTCCTCTCATTATACATCAATTAGAGCATATACTGACTTCTTTATCTCGCCAGGGGACTTTGATGTTTGCCACGATATTCAACTTCGTCCTGCCAGTGGTTCAGCACTTTGGCCTTTGCCGACCTCTGGCCTCACAATGGGATATGCGTATCACGGAAAAAGAATGCTGGTCCCAGAAAGTCCGGATAGGCATCGCGTACACACAAGCTATCTCCAACATCGTTACGGATCTGGTCTATGCGACTGCGCCAATTGCTTACATATGGTCCGTTCGACTGAGCAAGCGCACAAAGTGGAGCGTACGGGCTGTCTTCCTCATGTCTCTTGTGTAAGCATCATTTGCCATCTGATCCCAGAACCGTATGTTGATCAACCGCAGATGCACGAGTATCTCCGCGATGAAGCTCCGGGACTTTCAACGTCTTCAAGGTCTCGAGGAAGTTTACTACGAATCCGTCACCCTTTCCATCTGGTCAATGACAGAAGTATCGGTTGGTATAGTGGTCGCAAACTTGCCACCGCTGCACAAGTCTTTCAACGGGTTGCTCAGACGGGTGTTTTCTGGGACGTTCTCCAGTAGATCAAATGCGAGGACATTTCAAAGCTTTCACCTACCGACGTACCATACACAGTCAGATCAGCAGAGCACTATCGACGCCTTGACTGGAAGGAGCTCGGTCCTGCGCTTTACAGCCTCAGCCTCGGGAGACCATGAGAGCGACAAAGCGATATTGAACGCCGATGACTTCGACGAGGGAAAACGCGGCAACGCTATCACGTGTACCACACGGGTTACGATTGACCGTACCTGAGTTAGAGCATCCATTAATAATGCGCTCACTTAGCACACCAATAGCGACAATGCACTTCCGGGATCAAAACACCGCGTCAAGACATTCCATTTGCCATTGATGCCGCCGGTATTGTTACCAGGTGTCAAGAATTCCAGCTTCACGTCTGGCAAAGGAGGAAGCGCAGCCATAAACGAGCAACAACGATGCAGAACTTTTGGCTAGGACTTTGCATATCATTCCATCCTACGCCCCCTACCCTCTTCTTATTGATCCTAGTAGTCATCCTCATACCTCTGCTCGTCTCTTCCCTCATCATACGCATTGCCCATATCATCGCCAAACTGCTCAACACCATCCGCCATATTGTCCCACTTGTTCTCAATATCCTGGGGGATATCCTCGACTTCCTGGACCTTCTCGCCCGTCCATTCCGCCGCGTTTTCCGGGAAGTCCTCGACGTTCTGGACACCATCATCCCATTTCTGCTCTACGTCGTCGCCAAAGTTCTCAGCGCGACCGACCTGTTCGCCCGTCCAGCCGGCTGCGTTTTCGGGGAAATTGGAGACGTCGTTGCCGAACTCGTCGACGCCGTTCTCTACGTTTTGCTTGGCGCTGTCCCAGCCGTCTTCTGTGGAGGTGCGTTAGTGTTGATATGGAGTAAGGGTGATTGGAAAAAGTACCGATCTTGTCGCTTTCGTGCATCAGTAGTGCACCGCCTGCAAGTCCTGCTGCACCAGCTGCTGCATATTTCCAGCCATTGCCTCCGCTCTTCTCCTCTTGTGGTTGGGCGCTGCGAGTCGGATCGTAGGCGCTCTGGTTGTATGCGCCTTGGTTGCTATAGCCACCTTGCCCGTAACCATATCCTCCTTGGGGTGGTGGGGCGCCGTAGTCGCCTTGCTGTTGTGCGTAGCCGGGGCCAGGGTAGTTGTATGTACGTTCGCCGGTGCTCTGGTTTACGAAAAACCAACGGTTATCGCGCGAATCCCATTCCGCATGCCATGGAGGGGAGACTGGCGGCGGCTGGGGAGAATGCTGCTGCGGTGGATACTGGGAGTAGCCGGATTGCTGTTGTTGTTGTTGATATTGCTGCTGGTCGCCCTGGCCAGAGGAGGACGAGCCCTTGAAGTCTGATATCAGTTCGCTGAGGAAACCCATTGTGGTTGAGGCTTGTGTGGTGAGTTGTTGTGGATGCAGGATTGAGGGCTTTGGAAGGTGGGAATGCAAGAGTGGTGGGGTTGAAGGAGCGAGAGCGGCATTTTATCGAGCACGGCTTCGGCTTTATCCATGCGTCTAGGGTGGACAACTAGGTCCATGACAGATCGTCTGTGATGCGTAACACGTGCGAACAGCCGCAGCTTGAAACGTGGCGTAATCTCGGTGAGGCGGTGCCAATATTTCCGCGGGCCTGGAACGTGGAGCTGCGATTCGCTGGCGGCACCGACGAGACTCTTGAACGCGACTAAATGAGCGGTTTAATGTCTGCAGTCTGCGACTTTGCGCTCTGAATACCGCTCATCATCTGCTGCAATGCGACTCACAATGCCCATTCTGTCAAGTCTGGCAGGCATCTAAGCTTCACTAAGCTTTCCAAGACCGCTTGGCACAGCGGATGGTCCCTTTCGGTCGATCTTAATCTTCGGCTCCACTCGGGTGTGAGGCGCAGCTCAGGGGCTTCCAATTCAGCCGCATCGCTGCTGCGCCACTGCCTGTCAGCTGGATTCGATAGCGCGACCTAAGGACTCGAGCACACGTACTTTGCAAAAAGTATCGGTCTCACGGGACAGCTAGCATCACCATGCGGACGGTCAAGGTTTAGGTCACAAGGTTGTTGTCGGCTTCCGAATCGCTGCGCACGCTTATCTCCTTTTGGAGCGTGATTTCCATGAGATTATCCCCCCGACAGTGCTTTGGACTCTTGGCACAATGCTCTCTTTGCGTCTTGATATCCTCGTGTTTCTTTTCCTAACTCGTGGAGAAGCCATTCTCACGACACAAAAGTAACTTCTATGTTGATTTTGAATTGGGTCGCCACCATGTGACACACATGGTGGGCCTTGGCAGGTATATATACCCTGGTGAGGCCCCTGTACTCAACTCTCTCCAGCCTTAGTTTATGCATAGATCTATGACCTATCCTCTTCTCGTTACAATGTGCGTTGTTGTGGCTGGTTTCGCAAACAAGGGCAGAGGGCAGATGGCAGATGGCTATGAGAAAGCAGCTTCTCGTGAATGATAGGAGAGTTCAGAACCCGATGTGTACGGTTGTAAAGTTCTTGAACTTCGTCCATGGCGGACCTCGCAGTCCTTTTTTCACAGCTGTCCCATAGCTTTCTTGAGATCTTTCACGCAATATCCACAGAAACAGTAATCATTTCGTGCCTTGAGACAGCGACCCAAAACACACATAGCATCTTTTTCAAGTTTCAGAAAGTTCTGTGGCAATCTAACAAGCTGGCGCCGCAGCAAACATGCAAGGGTACGTAGGAATTTTCGACTCTGCTGGCCTTCGGACAAGTATAAAATTTCGAGCTATAGTGTTTCTTTTCGGTCTCTCCATAGCTGTATTCCAACCACCTAGATTTAGGTTCAGTATTTTATCGCTGTATTAAACAGGCAGACATGTGGAGAGAGCGCGTGATGTTTAAGGCAGTGATCTGGACGAGAGGGACGTCAAAGCTATATAGAACACCAGGCCGAGGGTTTTAGACGCAGACATTTGGACGTATGCTGCGAATTTTGAATAGCAGAAATTTAAAATGATAGAAGAGAAGGAGTGGGAAGGGCGGCGGGGTCTTTTATATTTCGAGATGTACTAGGAAAGATCTCGCTCCATAAGACACGCACTTGGGCTTTTTGTGTGTAGCTGAGGGGCCGGAAAGATTGCCCGACATGGAAAGCTGGGCATACTTGTTTTTCCAAAGAACAGAGAGAGCGCTCCCCCATCTTTTTGTCGATTTTGACTTTTGGAAGTTCTCCACATGTTGTCTATTTCCCGATATTTTGGAAAAAATGGATGAAAAGGGAAATGCAGGTGTAGAAGAACAAAGAAGATAGCGGAGGTTTTTATACACTTACCCTCCACAACCGCATGCGACAACCGAGTGCCAATCTCCCGTTCTTTTCACTCCACCCATCGCACATGTCGTGGCCTGTTTTTTCGACTTGAGTGTATTTCTTTTATCGACATCTCAGAAAACCAATCGTCAGGTTTGCCTCTGATTTTGAATCCCCCCCACAGTTCGGGATACGCCAAAACAATAGAATCTTTTCAAATCCTCAAGAACAAAGAAAAGCCATCAAGGCACATTGCACGCTTTTTAGTTTGTCTTGTAGATTGAAGGTGTAGTATAAGAGAGAAGCCGGTACGGAGGGAACGGTAGATGGATTTCATACCCTTCTTTTCTTCGTCATAACGTGGCTAGGACGACTATTTGGTGCGTAGCGTACGCAATACCCGCGAACGAGAAGAACATTTGAGGTTGCCTTGCTTTATTCAGAGACTTTGATGTCGTGTGATATAGCTTCAGTGTGAACCGTCCGAAACCCAGCACAACGTTGATCTTTTCTTGATCACTTTTAGACACACTCATGGTGGCTGTTACGCCAGGTTTCGATCAGAAAGAAAAGAAACTCGGCGTTTGGGAACAGCAATCCAAGACGTGTTTTGTATTCATCTCTTAGGCCAGCAGCTCACATTCGGCAAGGCGCACAGTGTTTTGAAGTGAGTAGATGCACATCGCTTTCTCTGGCATCATTTTGAAGAACCCGCCACAGCGCAAAAATGGAACCAACAGGTCACGATTGTGGAGAGAGGGGAAGGCGACCATAGAGTCGCAAAAGCAGGGATTTAGGTAGACCAAGCCGAGAGGCGGAGGAGACATGTCCAGGGAACAAATGTGTTTTTAGACACCAGACATGCGGCCAGCGCGGAGCAGTTTTTCAACTGATTCAGAGAAAAGAGGTACGTGTGTGAGACCAGAAGAGTAGGGCGGAGGAGCGTATTATATATGTGTTGGCGACGGGTAAACGCGGAAGATGATGTATTGGTCGATTTCAAACAGCAGGACAGGTGTCAGAAAGTCATATATGGACACTACATGTCTGTATTTGCTCAACGTCAAAAACGCACACATTGACATGAAAATATTTTGCATCATCTCTCCCCACGCTCGCTTGGGTATCTCAATCAAAAACAACCTTCTTGCCCGCCGTCTGCCCGCCACCAAGATCAATCTTCAATTTCTTGCTCTCCTTGGCCAACTTGGCTGCCTGCCATGACGGATGCAGCTCGCCCTTGTCGTCTCGCTTGACACCCATACCCATCTTCCTATCCTTCCTGTCATTGCGATCACCCAGAGGTTCGGCATTTGTTCCAGTTTGCTGCGGTCCACGGCCCATTGGCTTGCCCCGTCGTTGGCGCTTGTCATCGCCGGCAACAGCACCCCGTTTGGGATCGAACGTGGTGCTGCGTTGTTGCTTCTCAATGTGTTTGGCTTTCTGGCCGTATTTCAGCTCCGCGATCTTTTGGCGGGCGCGTTGGCCGCGGCGGTTCTTGCGCGGGGCTGTGTCGGCATCAAGGTCTGAGGCTTCGGATTCAGAACCTGAGAAGTAGGCGGCGTGGCTGAGGGCGGGGAGGAAAGCAGAGGATGTGGGTTTCGCATCCGTGGCTTTGGTCTTGGTCTTCTTAGTGGGTATGGCGGCGGAGTCGGAGGTGTCAGAGTCGGATTCTGAGTCTGAAGCTTCGGAACCCTCGTCAGAGGGTGGTGCGATTGATCGAGAAGGCTTGCCAGTCGCACCATCGACCTCTTCTTCGTCAACCTCTTCATCTCCGTCTGAGCCCTCGCTTTCGCTCTCCGCATCCAGGTCGTCGTCAGGATCGTGTTCACTTTCGCTATCTCCGATACTCGGCGGTCGCTCGTCTTCGGTCACCGAAGCCTCGCTGTCATCTTCACCCGACGACGGTGCTGCTATCCGCGCGCTGAAAGCCATGTATGGGTCATCTCCCTCGTTGCTAGTATCCTTCATGTCCACGTCCTCCTTCTCGGTCGTCTCCTTCTTCTTAGACTTCTTCGGAGCCTCGGCCTTGGTTTCCCTGACTTTGGGCTCGATATCGTCTTTGTCCTTTGCGACACCAAGTATGCTCTTCAGGTCCTCAATAACGCCATCTACCACCTTTTTGACCTGCACGACCTTGAACAGCCGTGCAGTGACATTCAGGGTATTGGTGTCCTTGCTTCCCTCTCGTATTCCAGCAATGTATTCCTGCAGCGGTTCGGCATCCTTCAAGCTCTTGACCCTCGCCAAAGTCTTGCGCAAGTGTTGATCACCCAATTGCTCGAGATTCAGCGCTTTCAGCGTCTGATACTCGGAATTCAAGCGAAAAATGCTCTTCGTGTCCTTCTTCTTGGTCGCGTACTTCTTCCTGCGACTGTGCTTTTGGCGCTCAAGCATGGAACCATGGCGCAGTGCTTGGAGCAGAGGTTTTTGCGCCTCGGCGAGACGTTTCTCACAATATTTGGCACGTTTCGTGGGTGTTGGCGCGAGCTTGGGGACGTTCTCGGGAGGTGGTGAGGAGCGCTTTCGTTTCGGCATTGTGAGCGATGATGATTGGGTTGGTGTTGAGGTGTTGGGCGGAAATTTTGGAGATGCGCAAGGTTCTTATCGATAAGGTCTCGGGCCGATGACACCTTGAGCTGGCCGCCGCGCGCTCTCCCACCACCACGAAGACTTGCTGCTGCGACAAGACCACCCGCGATCAGAAATGATGTGCAATAAAGTCGCTTGTAGCGATGGATAGAGCTCTCACTGATATGTTTGCGCGATTTATCGAAGCATTGCGCATATAGCGAACTGAACCAACATTGCGAGTTTCTTCATAGTAGCACACCATTTCCTAACATGACGAACACCGACTCTCGCGACAACATCACCCGCGGCAACATCATCCGCGATCAGGAACGCTGCGCAATTTATGCGCTTGTAGTAGAAAATTAGAGCTTTTCACGCTATGTTATCGCTCTTTATCGAAGCGTTGCGCACATAGCGAACTGAGAGTCTCTTCTGGTCCACCCTTTACTCTCACCCATGGACGCTGGGCGCTGGACGAAGTACACTTAGCGGAAGACACCATACTGACATTATGGCCTTTGGAATTAGACTAGGAACGATAAGCCTTTTAAAGCTTCTTGAGGAGCCTCGAAAATGATCAAGCGCACGCAAGCGCGACTGGCGATATACACGCGCAGGTGTATCGCGAGTCACGTGACGACAACAACTCCCCCACGAAGAGTCCTGCACTCGACAACAGTCGCCAATAGCTACAACGTTGCGCTAAACACGCTAAACACGCATTATACTATCCAACAGCAAGGCACGTCGAATACAACCCGCAAGACTATCGCTGAACTTTCTTGTTGTCTGCGCCCAGACTCAATCACTTGCACCAGGACATGGCCGCATACTGGTTAACCCAACTTTACGCCAAGGACGCAGGGAAACGATGTCCGACCGAAACCTGAAAACATAACTCGTACAACTTAGCGCGATCAGCGCGACCCTGTCGCTACATCTCTACGCATAACGTGGACGTGTGTGTTCACCGAAAAAGGTGTCCTGTTCCTGCGTGCACGCCCCCACACCCGCCCCCACACCCGCCTGATACCCTAATCGATAAGCTCATCTGCCGACTGGTCCTTCTCTTCCTCGCCCACATCCCTTCATCAGCACCACTATCAACGACAGCCAACACGGCCCTACTTATCGCGAGAAACGGGCGAGGAAGAGTCACGATATCCACCGGTGGCAATCATGACGTGTTCGGGTTGGCAATCGGTGCATGGATAGTGAGTTACACACGTAACTTTGCTGGCAGGCCTTCTTCCGTCATCCACATGAAGCCACACATATCATCGAACTTCTTGGCTTTACGCTCGTCCGAGCAGTTATCGGCTATAGCAAGAAAAGAGTTGGCGAGGACAATGTTGCGTATTGAAACGCAAGACCATGGAAAGCGAAGAGGCCGAGTTCCGATGCCAGTCACTGGCAGGGAAAAGAGGTGTGCTCGTCATTCACTGATTCATTGACATTGGTTTCTAAACAAGGCATGAGAAACATGTCCATCGACGAGAGACCTACGCCACCACCCTTCGATCACTTCTGGCCTTCTGGATGTGATACAGGCGTCATGGCCCATAGATACTGGTGATGTGCAACGCACACAAGATTGGCCCAAGCCCGATCCTGATCGATCAGCCCTTCGCATGTTCCGACAGCCAGGTTGAACGCCAATTTCCAAATCCCATGATATGTGCCAACGCCATGTGTCAGTGTTTTTTACTCTTACTCTTCTCTTTTGTTGTATAGTCAACTTTCATCGGATTCTCTTTGCCCTCCGTCGTATTATCTGGTCCTAATCTCTGGCACGAACCAATGATCAAACCATACTTCCAAGAAAGGATTTGGAAAAATGACAATATTCACGCTTTCCTCGGTATCCATAAGAAGGCGAAAATCTCCAACTAAGGTTCCATGGCACATTTTCATTCTCCGGCGCCTCAAATATGTCGCAAACACGTATGAATAGGCCCTATGTACTCAAAGAACCAGCTGCGTTGTGGCAGTATCGTTTGCAACGACAACATCAGTCGGTACGACTTTCCTCATGCCACGTAAAGGTCACGATAAAATCATAGAGGGTCCCACGAGCGTCGGCATCAAGGTAAATCGGTCACCAAGGTTTAGTATTCAGGTGGTCGGCCGCGCCATCCAGATATCCACTCCGTCAACCTGCATTAATAATCTCTTTAGCATCTCGTCCGCTACCTGCATTGCCAATTCGTTTGGCGTGACGGACTTAACGTGGGTGCTACGGCCGTAAAGTGGGCTGTGTCTCTTACCAGCCGTGCGGATCGATATTTACTAATCATGCCACCGAGGCAACCATTAGGCATTGTAAGACGGCCTAATTGTTGTAGCCGATGCTGAAGCCAACGTCAGTAGGCTGCCTCACTAAGCACATACGTTTCTTGCCAAATGTACAATCTCTATTGCGGTTTCCTACCATACTTTTCCTTGGCATCATCTATGCTAAGAACCAGACTCACGCCGGGCGAAAGATATTCCATCTGCAAATTTTAGGTTTCCTTAAAGATTGCGCATGATTGTCTTTCAAGTGCAAGGTCATGTCATCAGCATTGACTAGCATTTACCTTGCTCCGCATCTTTTAGCTATTTCTCCTGTCTTATAGCTGTCTGCAACGTCTTAAAAACCGTGATCGCTACCCACACACACCAGCAGTTTTTCACCAGGCATTCAGTTTGACCTGCGTTCTCTCTTTACGACAACACCATGTCACAAATTCAGCAATCAGTTCTGATTACAGGGCAGGCTTGAACTTCCTCAACCGAATCGAGATCATTGAACTAACTGGATCATTAGATGTACTAATGGCAGCGCTGGCCATGCTCTCGCTCTAGAGTTTGTATCCAAGGGAATGCGAGTTTTCGCGACTGCAAGATCACTCAAGTCACTAAGCGGCCTTGAAGAAAAAGGAATTGAGACCCTAACCCTCGACGTTACCGTCCCTGAAAGTATCGCTGCCTTAAAAGCAGAGATCATCAAGCGTACTGGAGGAAAGCTAGACATGTTATTCAACAACGCCGGCATGAGTAAGCCCCTCTTCTCTCCCCACCCACACGCGAATCATACACTTACCCCTCACAGTGTACGAAGCCCCAGCCATTGAATCCGACTCAGATCGCGTCCGTGCCATGTTCAACGCCAACGTCTTCGGCGTCTTCGACATGGTCTCAGCATTTACACCCCTCCTCCTAGCCTCAGCTTCCTCTTCCTCTCCGTCTCAGCCTCCCGTCATCGTCAACACAGCGTCCATTCTAGCAAAAATACCCTACCCATTCTCAGCCGCATACAACGCGACCAAAGCCGCCGTATCCTCCTATTCAGAAACGCTGCGCCTCGAGCTCGCGCCGCTCGGAACCAAGGTCGTGACGTTGTACATGGGCGTAGTGTCGACTGGAATCTCGAACCCAGATGCGATCAGTTTTGGTCCTGAGAGTCTCTATGCAACTGTGGAGGTCAAGGTCAAAGAGAGAAGTCGCGAGCATCAGGTCAAGGGCATGAAGGCAGAGCAGTTTGCGAAAGAAGTAGTGCAGGTATTGATGAAGAATCGGGATCTTGGACAAGGGGAACAGATCTGGAAAGGCCTTAATGCTACCATTACTTGGCTGCTTAGTATGACAGTGGGCAGGAGAATCTTCGAGCGGGTTTCGCAGCAGGAAATTAGGTTTGACGATGAGGTGAAGAAGGCCATTGGTGAGAAAGGACATGCGACTGCGCAGCGGGACTTGTTGGAGCCTAGCTCTAAATGAAGGCCTCTTGGCGGAAGGGATAGAAAATTTCCAAGTGTGGATTTTATGTAGGATTTTAGTGGTATTCTTCGTTTTTATACCAGAATGCTTCGTATTTATCGAGCTCTTAAACCTCAACGTCAAATGTACACGCACGTAATAGAGCACTTAGGTGACTCCATCAAACCCGAGGTTTCACGAGAGAAATCATCGTGAAGGGGCAATATAGCATCCCGTGAAACCTACTGAAAACCCCTCCTAACCAAACCCCTCAACCAGAAGCCCCACCCTTCCCAAAACGAGTCGTCCCCCGCATCCCATTCATCCCGGCCATAACCTTAACCTCACTACTGCCTCTCACCACCCCACGACTTCCACCGCCACTGAAACGAACTCGTCAGTACCTAGAATGCGCAAGACCGAAACCCCCCATGATCTCCCGATGTGACTTGTTCCTCTCCTCTACTAGCTCCACCGCCAAGCATGCTCGGAAACCAGCCTGTACCGAAGTCGTCGCTAGCCCTGCTCATCTTATCTTCCGTAAAATGAGTTGGGAAGTTGATATTGCTCCCACTGAATCGTGTAATTCCTCCGTGCCCGCCGTGCAATCCCTCGAATTTTGAGGCATTGTGACCCTGGGAACGATTAGGGTCAGCAGCGCCGCTGTTCTCTTTAGTTTCAACACCTCTTCTCCCACTTTCTGATCCTGGAGCCGCGCTTCCTAGTGACCCAGCCATGAAAGCTGCATTCCTCCTCTCGGCCTCCTTTTGGAACTTCCTTCTCTGCTCGTCACGCCCCGCGATCCAAACACGTGCGTTGACTTGTTCGCGCGCACGGAGACGCGCGTTGCACCGGCCGGGGCCGCTGTGAATGAAGGGGTTTGTGTCGCTTGGGAGAGAGGAGAGGTGGGAGTCTGCGGCGCTGGGCTTGCCGTCTGTGAGGGTATGAATTTTTGAGTGATGGTTTTGTGGGCTATGGATGAGTGAAAAACGTACGCATGTAGAGGGGTGGTGGCGTGTAGGACTTGTATATGCTGAAGTGACCCATTTCTTGTGTCTGTATTGAGATTTGGTTGGATGTCCTTTTACGTGTCGCTGGATGGCTTTTATGTTGAGATGGCGATTTTCAGAGCTTGGTAGAAGGAGCCGTGCGGGTCGCCTAGGGCAAGGGCAACTTTTATACAGTGTGAGGTCTTTGCTGTGATCTCGAAACTTTGTTGCGGAAAATGGAAGGATGCTTCCTAGGACGTGGCATTCTCCAGCCTCGCGTTGTTTGAAGAGAAGTTTGTGAAGTGGGAATTCTATATCATTAACATGACTCCTAGAATCAGGCGTGACGCCCGTCAAGATGTGAATGTTTGTCAGGTCCATGAAAGCTAATGTTCGGCGCAGTATCTTCATGGGAAGCGACTGTTTTGATGGTCGCGCTGATATGCAGAATTCAAGACGATCTATGTCATTACTCATAAGCAAAAGCAACCACCAATGATGATGCAATCTATAATATTCCATGGGAGATTCTCAGTTTGAACTATCTAGAAGAACGCAGTCATGCCATCCTTCCGCCTCAACGTGATATGAAGCACAATGTACACAACCACACCAAATCCCAACATTCCAGAGATGACGCCAAAACCCATAAGGTACTTTGGCTTGTCTGATCCCGGGAAAAGGTAAGCGCCGTAGATTTGCGCGAGGTTTCCGAGCGCGTTTACTAGCGCGATGGCAATGGCCCTGACCTCGGGTTGCATGGATCCAAACGTCGCACTAGCGAATGATAGCGAAACAGCGTTGGATGCCCAGAGTCCAGCTGCCATTAGGACGAGTAAAGCGTACCGCGCCGTGAAGTCGTAGATGACGCAGACCAAGATGGAGGTTATGAGCGAGAAAGTGAGCCAGGCTGAGATGACGAGACCACGGTGGTTCGATATGGAATCAGCAAAGTAGGTTGTAACTGCGGTACAGACGAATGCGACGGCATATATGGGGACGGTCATGTACTGAGCAGTGACCGTGTCTGTGTATCCGAGACCGTTGACGAGCGTAGGATAAAAGTAGGAGAGTGTAGAGGAGCCGACAATGACCTGAGACTTGTAAGTTACGTGGACCGCAAAGATGAGTCAAAATCTTACCATGTAACCGAGGATGAACCCAATTGTCCTCCAGTCCATGATAGCGAGGCGGAATGACTTCAACTTGCCGATTCTCTCATCGCCTTCGACGTGGGTTTGAATACCACCTTCCCGTAGACGTGCGGTAGCGATGAGTCGCTCACGGTCAGTCAAACGCTTCGTGTTTGCTGGGAAATCCAACAAGATAAAGTAGGAGATTCCAGCCCACACGACAGTTGCGGCTCCTTCGATCAAGAACAGCCAACGCCAGCTTTTCGACAAAATGTCAGTTGGTGATCGTACATGTACAAGATTGTGGATTACTTACCCGCGAAGCCCGCCAGTACCCTCCATGCCTCCGGTAATTGCGCCAGCGAGAAGACCACCGAATGCGCCACTCAGGATAGCTGCCGACATATAGACACCAAATCGTTTGGATTGCTCGTCTTTCTTGTACCATGAGGAGATGATGAGAATAATACCCGGAGCAAATCCAGACTCAAAAACACCAACAAACACGCGAAGCACAACAAGATGCTCAAAGTTGTCGATAGCAGCCATGCAGCAGGTCAAGCCACCCCAGATGGCCATGATTATCGGGAGGTATACGGAAGGCTTGAGACGGACAAGAAGCATGTTCGAAGGCGGCTCGAAGACGACATATGTGACAAAGAACACTACCAGAGCGATTGAGTACTGATCGGAGCTGAGCTCGAGGTCATCGGCCATGCCAGCGATTTTCGCATTGCCAATACTAAAGTCTTGTCAGCTCATGTAGCCACGATACACAAGGCGGACTTACTTTGTGCGATCCATGTATGACAATAAATACATGAGCCATATCGTCGGGAGTAAGAATAGATCGATCTTCTTAACCAGCTTCTTCTCCTCTTCTAGTGTCCATGTAAAATCGCCGGTGACCTCAATGTGTTTTGTTGAATCCATCTCCTTGATGTCGATGGCTTCCAAAGAGTGGCTTGTCGACAACATCGTGTTCCAGTTGTGGGGATCGGGTGCAGGGATATCCGAGGCGACTCAACAAGATGAAGGGAGACAATGTAGCACCTTTCGCAACGTCGCAAAGGCAGCTGCAGTGATATCCTGATAAGCGCACGATAGTTGTGACACTTTATAGAGCTGCTGGGCGAAGTCTGTATCGTCTTTTCAGGGTTTGATAGTAATTGCCTAAAGGAGCATGGGCCGCCCCCAGACTATTTCGGCCCTTCTTCGTCTACCCCAGGTCCCAGACTGTCAGCCGAAGGTGCCGGTTCAGCCCCAGCTTCGCGGATGCGTCAAGAGCGGCGATTGGTTGCAGATTACCGTAAGACGGATTCCCTGCCCGAGTTGCAGCTCTTCTGACTCGTGTGGCTCGAGGCGAGAATGTGACACTAAGCGAGTGTGGATGAGTGAGGATCAGATCTGCGCTCGTCGGCTCGGTGCGTACGCTCGCCACGAGGTCGTTCGGGCGCCGGTTCACTCCAATGCTCGGTAGTTTCCCGGTGTAGTGGAGTTTGCTCGCATCGTTCTCACCCGTCGGTACCGATGGAAAAGACTGTGTCGCCACAAGGTAGTGTGGGGTTGACGAATGCGGCGTACTTAAGAATGCGGAGGGCCAGCGAGGTCATGTTCGCCCATCTCTTGTTTCAAATACCAGATCCCCTCGCTACACCTGCCGTGCTTCGTCAAACTTCCTCAATCAATCGTCTCAACCACCGGCTATGTCTCCTTCCGCAATCTTGCCGCAGTCAGACCAGACGGCGCCTTCAAATGGCCACACGAATGCTGCTCAAGTTGAGCAAAGTGTCCAGAATCCTGTATACCTTACCACCGAGCCCAAGGAGGATTTTGACTGGAAGATTACCCTCAAGGGCAAGGTAGTAGCCATCACGGGCGCAAACAGAGGTTCGTCGACCCCTCCTTGACGTGCAGAAACAGCGGCTGACGAGCACTAGGCATCGGTCTCGGTCTCGCAACGGTATGCCTTGCGAACGATGCCGCTGAGATCTACTCATTAGATCTCTTCGAGCCGGGCGAGGAATTCCAGGCTCTCCAAAAGGCCAACCCCAAGCGTGTTCACTACCTTCACTGTGATGTCACCTCTGAGGAGAGCGTCACAAAGACCATTGACCAGATTGTTGCACAGTCGGGCCGCATCGATGGCATGATAGCCAACGCAGGCATGACCAAGCACCAGCCCGCCCTCAACTTTGACCGCCCTCAGCTTGAACAGCTGTTCAACCTCAACGTGTTCGGCGCTTACTTCTGCGCGACGGCAGCAGCTAAGAAGTTCATAGAGTTGGGCATCAAAGGCTCAATCGTCTTCACCGCGTCCATGACTTCGTACCGCCCCAATCGGGCGGCACCGTCGGCGCCGTACGGAGGAACGAAAGGCGCTGTCCGCAACATGGCGCACACGCTCGCGATGGAGTGGGCCAAGCATGGTATTCGCGTCAACTCAATCTCGCCAGGTTTCGTGCGCACCCAGATGACCTACTACGTCGAGCGAGCGCCCGATTGGAACTTGAAGATGCAGTACTATGGCGGCATGCCTAGATTGGCCGATCCTCGCGAACTTGGCGGAGCCTACGTGTATCTGCTCTCAGACAGCGCCAGTTATACCACCGGCATCGACATTCCAGTCGCGGGCATTGTTGGAGCGTGGTAAAGGCGTTTATCGAGGCCTTGTTTCTTTCTTATGTTAAAGCATTGGGTGGAGTTTGATAGCCGGCCGATTCAGGATTTTCAGAGGCAAAGAAATTTGAAGATGTCTCCAGATTATCTTGCTTATTACCTTCCGCATGATTCTAGAAGGCGGGTGGTGTCATGCTAGTGACGTTGCCCATGGCGGCGTCGACGTGGGTGTGCAGGTCGACGAAAGAATCGCGGAGAAGTTATCGCGACACGCGACAGGCACAACTGACTAAGCTGACCTAGGTATCCATGTCGTGACCACGGGAGTTGGCTACACCCATATTTTTCTTTTTTCTGCCTTGATGCCGCTTCCTTTATTCTCACTGTCTTTCGCACCGAGTGTTTTAGAGACTCAACTTGCAATGCACCAAGTACATTAGGCCCCCCTACTTCAACCGGTGGTGGACAGTGCACAGGGCTGGCGCGGGGTCCTGACGTCCGAAGCGCGCATTCTGCAAAATCCCCGTTCTTTGATCCCCATGATATCGCTTTTGCGCATTTCAGCGAAACATATCCAATACCTGCAGCCCATTCCGTCTTGGACTAGCTAATTTCCTGCGCCGACGCTCCTTATTCCCCACGTCACCACGTCCAATCCCCAATCCCCAAGCGAAACTCGGAGCAGCTCGAAGCGAAGGCTTACAAGCATGCACAACATCATTCGTGATGCCCGCATCCTCAACAGGCCCTCCTAAGCCTCGGAAACCCCGCCCATCTAGAGCGCGAGTAAGTCTATGCGTGTCCAGCGCGTCTGTAACTATCACTGACTCGATGTCTTCCATTGTTCGCAGGGCCTGCGCACAACTACCGGTTGGTAAGCTCACCTACGCGCTGCCTCTACGCCTCACGACGTACTGAGCTGTGGCACACATATTTTGTAGACGCCAACTAACGCCATCAGTCTAACATGTAGACGAAGAAGAGTCAAGTGCGACGAGTTAAGGCCTCGATGCGCAACATGCACCAAATCCGATCGGGAATGTATTTACTCATCCCCAAACGATGCTCCGGCAGGCACGCCAAGTAACGCCTCTGGCTCTGTACAGTCGACCTCGCCAGCACAAGAAGAAGGATCTGCCCCTGCATTGTCACCTGCCCCGATCCGCAGGCCCATCCATGGGGACATAGACCCCGAAACCTGGAAAAACTCGCCGGAACTCTTATTTGAGTCACCCTCAACAGTGATAAATTCATTGCCATCGCCTAATTCAGCACCACTAGCTTATTACGACTTGCTTGCTGAAGATGCTGTCAACAACATTGACAAGTACAATCTCAATCTGGACCTGGATAGAACCAGCCTTTCGAGACCCCAAAGTCCCGCAGCAGGAACACCAAGCATCGATCCACGACTAGGTCCGCAAGGTCGGACCGCTGAATCTGAGCCTCCAGTGGAAGAACAATGGAACTCTCCAGATCCCATACCTTTGACGGACGATGAGCTTGTGCTTTTTAAACACTACATCACCTCTATTGGACCCATCCTGGATCTTAGTGACCCCTCCAAGCAGTTCACTACAGTCGTGCCTTCACTCGCAGTCCACAATGTGGGCCTGTTGAAGTCACTGCTGGCTGTCTCGGCACGCCACATGGCGCTCTTGAACGAGCCGCAGCTTCACCGGCTCAACATCCAAGATTCCGTGTCTAGCCCGGGAACGACCAGTAGCAACCATCTCCAAAGTCCACTTATTCAAGTTGCGACTCAATATTACTACGAAACCCTGCAATACTTGTCCAAAAACCTATTCTACCCGTCCTACTCCAAATCTAGGGAGATCATCTCCACTTCTATACTCATAAGCACATATGAGATGTGGGATGCAGAAGGCCAATACAGCAATGGAGCATGGGAAAGGCACCTTCGTGGTATATTCTGGATACAGAGAAGTCAGAATAACAACGGGGAGTGCAGGGATCCGTTACGAAGAGCTGCTTGGTGGCAGTGGTTGCGCCAGGACACTTGGGTCGCGTTCCGCGAGGGACGGCGAGTCTTGACAATATGGAGACCCACAAAGCGCCTGATGGATCTGACTCCGGACGAGCTGGCCTTGCGAATTGTTTACATTTGCGGCCGATGCGTGGACTTTGCTGCAAGCGAGAAGAAGTACGACTTGAACACGCGTATCGAGCAAGGCGGAAAACTTTTACAGGCCTTGGAAGACTGGTATCATGCGCTTCCATCCGCTTTTCTGCCTGTTCATCGAGGGCCACCGCCGAGACCGGGCGAATTATTTACACCAATCTGGATCCACCCTCCTGCATACGCAGCTGCCATTCAGAACTATCACATTGCTCGGATACTTGTTCTGATCAATCAACCATCAATAGGAGGAATCGATGAGTTTCGAGTTCGACAACGATTCCTAGACGAGAGTGTTGAGACTATCTGCGGAATCGCCATGACGCATCAAGGGAAAGACTTGCCCAGTGCCATGATCAATTGCCAGGCCGTATACACTGGTAAGCTTCACGCCGGAATACATGCAACCCGATGACATGCTTACGATATTCAGCTGGCCTATGCGTACAGAACCCGGTTAAGCAGACGGCTATTTTGCATCTCCTGGAACAGACGCTTGACATTACCAAATTCCCACCCAAGACATTACTTACAGACTTGGCGAATTACTGGCGAGCTGAATCATGATTGACATCATATTGCGCAAGCTCATCTCACTATTGTACTTGCCCCTGTGCATGTCTCAGACTTTTCCAAGAACAGTTTGCGGCTACATCAACTTATGTCCGCGCACCGCAATCATAACCAAACTGGGGCTTCCTATCGCACTAGAAAAAGCTTCATCGAGCTTGGGATGGTGCCTCGTGCTATCAACCTGGGTCTTCCTAGTGCCGAATTCCGGTACGAGGGTAAACTCGCACGAGAGCCACGTTGCGAGCATACTGCTGTGGGTACCTGGGGTATGGAGAGACAGTATCCAAGCTTTTTGACCCCACACGATGCGCTACAACGTCGTGCGAGGCTGTACGAGATGGGGTAAAAGCGGGGTGCATGTTCAAGAGTGGGCCCTCCCGTTCATATGGATGTTTGTGCCTCGTTACGAGGCACACGCGCTGCGCATCGGTCCCCTTTGACGGCAGCGGCCGCCGACTCAACGCTTGCATCTTGGTCAGCGTCATGCATTGCGAGAGCCCGAAGCTGCTCGTCTCGGGCCCCAATCAACGGTCAATTTCCCCGCATCTCTTCCGCCTCGAAGGATCCGCGCTATTTGCCTATCATGTGTCGCTCTCGTTCCGAAACCTTTCCGAGGCTCTCAACACCTACGCGTAGCAGCCGATTGATCCCACAATTATCCCCATTGAAGCACCGTCGTTCTTCGTACTCTCAGTGAGCCACATTCCAAACCAAAAAAATGACAGCAGCCAAAGAGAACCGTACTTTGGCGATCCTGAAAGCTGCGACAGCAGGCAAGTATGGCGTCATGGCCGCAATCGCGTGAGGAACTCCTCTGAGACCTGTTGCGCAACATTAACAGTGCCCAGATACAATCTCGAGCAGTTGACCGCTCTTGTACGCGCTGCCGAATCCAAACGATCTCCGCTGATAATTCAACTATTCCCTTCGACGCTGAAGCAACTGCCTCTGCTGGCTCATGCTGCCGCACACGCCGTCAAGACAGCGACAGTGCCGCTTTCCCTCCACATCGACCATGCTCAAAATATTGACCACATCCGAGAGATTATTGCAACGCTACCCGTAGACTCGGTCATGGTGGACATGTCGCATTACGACGAAGCTGAGAATCTGGCAAAAACAAAGGTGCTCACAAAAGAGTGTCACGAGAGGGCCATTGCGGTGGAAGCCGAAAGCGGAAGAATAGAGGGTGGTGAAGATGGAATCGCCGACACAGGAGATCTCGAAGGTACGATGGTTGAATAAGTAGTCATGATTGATGGCTAATACAATGCAGCACTCTTCACATCACCCGAAGAAGTCGATAACTTCATCGACGCCGGAATCGACATCCTCGCACCTTCAATCGGCAACGTGCATGGCGATTACGGGCCCACTGGCCCCAAAGAAGGTCAACTACATTACGAGCGTCTCGATGGGATAAACAAACAGATCAACAAACGCGTGCTGATCGCATTGCATGGAACGAACGACTTTCCCGCTGAGGTCATGCAGCGGTGTATACGATCCGGCGCGGTCAAGCTTAATGTCAACAAGCTGTTACTGGAGGTTGGGAACGAGGTGTTACGGAAGAACGCGCCGACTACTCCACTAGCGAGGTTGATCGATATGCAAATGGATGCGATACAGAAGGAGACAGAGAGATGGATGGACATTTGCGGAAGTAGTGGGAAGGCTTGATCGGGCTGCTGTTAAAAGTGGTGGGGTCTCACAAGGGACCACGATAGCTATCGAATACTATCGGGCTACTCGAGAAGAATCCCTTTCGGGCTTTCTTGTGCGCAAATGTGAACATATGAGCCTGTCATACACGTTGACAACATGGACGCTGAATCTCAAGATGATGCGTAGACCACCACGTCAAGCTCCACTAATACGTCCGTAAAAGCATATCCGTCGTAAAAAATCTATCAGCGATGCGAGTCTGCGACGTGCTACTACCCTACTGATCTCCAGAACAAAAAGACAGACAAGTGCTCGAAAAACAGGGACTCGCTCCCCAAGACCGATGCGCCGGTAAAAAGAAATGAGGTCTTGCCCGGAATCGAACCGGGGTTGCCGGAAGACACTGACGATGAATCAGAATCCGGAGTGATAACCGCTACCTGGATGGTTATTAGCGGGGGCAAGCTTGCAAGTGAATGGAGTGAAAACGTACACTACAAAACCGATGGCAACAATGTTAAATTTGCAATAAATAACCTAAGCAAAAAATCTGGCAGCGAACCTATAGAAGTCCCGTCCGCGAAATTCTTGAGGTGGTGATGATGTCAAGACGGGGTAAGATCAGATGGGGGGTAAAGAAAAAAATTGCTGCTGCGAAGTGTGGTGCGAGGTTGACCCACCACCACACTTGGTTTGGTAGGTCGGCCGAGGTGGTTCAGGTTTCGCAACACAGGGCCTTGCATGCGCGAGCTATATTGGAGATATTTTTTGCTGGTAGTAATGGAACACAGGATGTTGCGCTCCATTCTTGGAAATAAGTGTATGGCATACAACAAATAGGGCATCTGCTTGTGAAACCAAAGACTAACGCCCGGAATATATGATGTGTCATGAAGCAGGCTTTGCTGACTGGGTGCACACGGTGCGCAGCGCCACTAAGCTCATTGATGTCTGCACGGATTCGTGAGTATCTTCTGTCTCCAAGCGAGGTCTTGCAGGCTTTGCATGCCGGGGTAATATGTAGTGTATTGATCGTCTGCGAGTCAAACTTAGACGTGATATCGACCCTAATACACGTAGCAATTATAAGTGCATAGAGCCTCCTAAGGTTCCTCGGACGGTACAATAGTATCTGGTCTTGCTCAATGAGGCGCGAAAAGACGGTTTCCACTTGCCGCGCAGCAGCTGTAGAGCTGACAGGCTTCATTCGGTACGTTCTTTCCAGAATTCCAGCAGCATCAGCGAGGACTCGAGGACAGTGTCGTTACGTCAAGAGAAAAACATTTTCATTTATTGGAGTCGGGAAGGCGTGAATTCAAGGAAAGGAGAAGCCATTAGCTCTATATGCCTGCATCCATCGCGCGAATCGTACTCGCTACTACCAGAAAGCGTGCTCACCGACGTAGTACAATGGAGACGTATCAAGCGAAGGAAGGCTGAAGCTTCCCAGAAACCCTCTCCATAATCCTCTGTGGCAGTAAGCTGTCGTAGATGTGACTTGCCCACTCACAACACACGCGTCGCGTAAATGCCGGATCGATAATTTCCTCGATGCCAAACGCGTTCGCAGTACGGACTGGGTTCATTAAGCGTCTGTACTCGTTCTCAAGCTCCTTGTATCGTTTGTCACGGGCCTCTTTTCCTTCTTTCCTTTCAATTTCCTTGAGCTCAAAGGAATGTCCCACCTCAATGCCTCCTTCCAGTGGCAGGGAGCCCCATACTCCAGAAGGCCATGCGACACGCATGCGAGGATCGCGGCAATCTAGCATTATACCTCCGGCTACACCATAGACGCGTCGCACAATGACGTTGAGGATGGGCATTGTTGTGCTATAGTATGCCCCAGCGAGGGTGACGCCATGCCGCATCGTCGCTGTACGCTCGGCGACAGTCCCGATCGCGTATCCAGGAACATCCACGAATTGGACAAGCGGAATGTTAAAGACGTCTAGAAATTTGAGCATACGTGTGATCTTCTGCGATCCCAACGCGTCGAGTGCGCCGGCGTTTACCTCACAATTGAGCGCGACTATGCCGACTGGCTTACCTGCGAAACGCGCAAGGCCAACGATTGCGGTATTCCCCCATAGTGCGCCAATCTCGAAGAACGACTCTCGGTCGACAACCTCAGTGATGATAGCGCGTGGGTTGTACATTCTATTCTTGGATCGTGGAATGATTGATCGCAGGTTTTCCGAAATCCTGTCGACAGGATCCGAGCTGTCAATCGTCGGCGGAAGCTTAGTGCCACAGTCAGGGAGGTAACTTAATACTGTCCTAATTTGCTCGAAACAACCTGCTTCATCCGGGGCCAGGTTGTCGATAGTACCGTTCGTGCAGTGCATCGCAGGACCTCCCAGATCTGTGAACGACAACCCTTCTTCGAAAGTCGCGTTCTTGACGACAGATGGACCAGCATTGAACAGTGAACCGATATCTCCAGCCATGACGGAGAAGTGACAAGCTACTACGCGAGCCGCTCCCAGGCCAATCGCAGGTCCCAGAACTGCACCCAAATTTGGTATACCCATGTTGAGCTGTTGGATGACTTGTGTGAAAGACGGCATCGGAGGGACGTATGAGAAGCCAGTGGAGCGAATGGTGGTGACGGATCCACCTCCAGAGGAGCCATCGACGAGTTTTACTATGGGTAGTTTGAGCGCAATCGCAAGCTTTTCCATGTAAATCTGGGCTCATTAGCATATGTGCCATGTTTAAGACGTCCAAGCATACAGTCTTCTCCATCAACGCGCCATCAGCATGCCCGGCGCGTATTGAAAAGTCATCGGCTGTGAAAACAATCTTTCGACCCCGTAGTCGTCCGAAGCCTTCCATTTGTCAGCACATTATCCGACCACTGTTTTGGCATGCGACATACCTTGCACATTATTCGACGGCACGTAGTCCTCTGGCTCTTCCTTGACTGGCCCTAGCTGTTTCCACTTGACGGTGCCACTGACACTTCCAACTTCTTGGAAACTTCCTTCATCGAGCAGTTGCTCGACTCTTTCGCGCACCCATAGTTTGCCAGCCTGTTTCTGTCTCAGGTACCCTCTATTGTTCGGATCGGGTGTGGAAGCACTCTTGCGCAGTGTCGCAATCTGCCCAAGGATATCTGAGTAATCGGCGGGCATATCTGGTTCTGCGTCCTTTCGCCTTTGTCGCTTGGGCGTGTTGGGAGCGATGTGAGAGCTGACTTGGGCGAGTCGGTCTTTCGCAGTATCGGACGTCGACGCGGCTTTGTGCGGGGACTTCTGATCTTCACCTGCCATTGTTGTAGATCGTGAAGAGATGTCACAATTTCGAAAATCCGTACTCCAGCAGCGGAGCTTTAACGTACACGTCACATTGCGATGGTTCGGCCTAGTAGAAGGTGGTTGTGGAGGAATGTTGGGGTACGGCTGGGGAACCGAGGCATCTCGAAGCTCCCCGCTTACCTCCTTTATCGCACGCCGACTAATCCCAACTCCACATTCGCGATCATGTCACTACAAACCCACGCCCAACGCCTGCTAAAAAATTATTCTCTGGATTAATGAGATGTCAATACACTTTTGGCATACTTTAGCCAATTAATCTCACGTTCTGGTTACCCTCCTGCTTCTCTCAACCACCACATCATTCAACTACTCGAGTCGTATTCTGCGAATAAAAGAAATACGACTCTAGTACTGGTTGCAGGGCCCATATCCCGATTACTCCTCTATATTCATTATGTATAGACCAGCACAAAGACCCATCAAGCGACTCTTGATTGCAAACAGAGGCGAGATAGCCACGCGCATCATCTCCGCAGCGAGAGAACTCGACATCACAACATACGCCATCTACGTTGCCGAGGACGACTCACATGCTGTCCGAGCAGCTCACGCCATCAAGCTCGCCTCAGCAAGCACTTTTATGAACATCGACGAGCTAATCGACATTATAAAGCAACATCAAATCGACGCCGTCCATCCAGGCTATGGCTTCCTCTCCGAATCAGAAGAGTTTTGTAAGAGGGTATGGAATGAAGCAGAAGCAGTGGTAGTCGGTCCCGGTTGGGGTATCTTGGGGAATACAGGGGATAAGCTGAAGGCGAGACAGCTTGCTGAGAAATGTGAGTAATCAATGACATAGATTGGAGACCATCATGACTGAGTTGATGTCAGGTAGCGTTCCGGTATCTCCGGCACTGCAACAGCCAACCAATAAGGTCGAGGATATTCAGCGCTTCGCGTCGCAGGTCGGCTACCCAATCATGGTCAAGGCTGTAGACGGAGGCGGTGGTCGAGGTATCCGTCTCATTCGCAACGAAGAGCAACTTGCATCTTCGGTCAAACGAGCAGTCGAAGAGAGCCCCTCCAAACAAATCTTTGCTGAGAAGGCAGCCGTCGATGGCTTCCGACACGTCGAAGTACAAATCATCGGCGACGGCACGGGAAACGTGACGCATCTCTGGGAGCGCGAATGCAGTATCCAAAGACGATACCAGAAGATCATCGAGTTAGCACCTAGCGTCATGCCCGACCGAGACTTAATCGCCAAATTAATCGAAGACGCCTTGCGAATGGCCAAACACGTGCGTCTAACAGCATTAAAACCAACACACACCCCTAACATCCAAACAGGTCCACTACTTCTCCTTAGGCACATTCGAATTCCTCGTCAACCCAACCACAAAGCAACACTACTTCCTCGAAGTGAACCCACGCTTACAAGTCGAGCACACAATCACAGAATGCATCTCCATGACCGATATTGTAAAAGCCCAACTCTTCCTCGCCCAGGGCGCTACGCCGGAAACCTGCGGTCTACCCACCACACCCCGTGATCCAAAACATCCCCCACCTGCACACTCAATCCAGCTACGCATCACAGCCGAGAACATCCAGAGCGACTGGTCCCTCTCCATCGGAAAAATCTCCTCTTTCCAATTTCCATCGGGAAATGGCATTCGCGTGGACACGCACCTCATCAGCGGGCGCCCTGCTGTCGTAACCGCCGATTTCGACAGCCTAATCGCAAAAGTCATCGTAACGGCGGGTTCCTGGGAGGACGTGGTGCGGAAAGCTCAATGTGCACTGAATGACACGGCCATCAACGGTGTAAAGACCAACATCGCGATGCTAAAAGCTATAGTCGCGCATCCCGATTTCCGAGCCGGCAAGTGCGATACACAATGGCTGGAAGCCAAACAATCTGAACTGCTGCCGCAGAGTCAGAATACTGGTTCTCCAGCACCGTCTAACGCGCTAGCCACGCAATCTACAGCGTCCTCGTCCCCCACATCCGCCATAGCAGCAGCGAATACTTTATTCAGAAAAGGTGACGCTTGGTCCCTCACCCTCTCGTCGACTCAAACATCACAGTCGAGCGAAACCCCAGCGTCACATCACCTCGAGATAACGCGTGTGCTACGCAACGACTTCCCTTCTTCACTAAGCGCTGATATCCTCTTCACTGTACCTTCCCCCTCTTCTTCCTCGGCGCCGCAAACAACACCCTACACGCTAACTCTCACATCAACATCCGCTAGCGCATCTGCAGCCACGTCGCAGCACCGCCGCGGCAACCCATCTGATGCATCGCACATCATTATCCCCTTTCCGGGGAAATTGGTCGAGGTGCTGGTTGATGAGGGGGATGTTGTGAAGGAAGGAGACGTGGTTTGCGTAGTACAGCAGATGAAGATGGAACTTGAAGTGAGGAGTCCACGACGGGGGAGAGTGGGCTGGGTGTTCGATGTTGAAGAAGGCAAGGATGTAGGTGAAGGGATGTTGGCTGCTATTTTGGAAGGGGAAGGGGCGAAGTTGTAGGAGAATTCACTTGACCGTGTATACTCCTTGTTCAGAACATGTTTTCTGTTCACCCCATTCCGAGTGTATTCATCCTATGCTGCGACTGCGGGAAGATCTACTCCATAGTCTCACAGCTCACAGTCGTATACACATTATCCTTGGTCGCCCGACTATACGGACACACCTGCCTCGCTTTATGCACAACCTTCTCCAGATCCTCCTTTGCTAGCCCCCTTACCTTGACGAGCAGCTGCACACGCAGACCCATGTCGAGATCTTTCATGCTGCCCACCAGCTCGACGGTGGATTCTACAATTGAGTCTTCGGGCTTCGACGGCATTTTCACGCCGAGGGAGGGCGCCGCGGCGTTCATCGCAGATTGGACTGGTGGTGTTGCGTTAGCCGGAGATATCTGAGGATGATTGCAAGGGTGGGAGCGGGGATCGATAGGGCCGTAGAATGAGATGGAATGAGATGGAATGAAATGGAATGAAATGGTGGGAAACGTACAGCAAGCACCATATCCCGCGGCGAACAATTCCTCTGGATTCGTCTTTCCAGCATCGCCGGAGCCGCCGAGGGCTTTGGCCATTGTGAGATCGACCTTGAGGTTCTCGCCGTCGACGTGTCTTGTTTTCCGTTAGCTTCCATGTCCATCCACGATTGGAAAGAGTCTGGTGTTAGGGATATATCTGCACATACCCTGTTCGTGCACCAACAACCTTCGCGTGTGCAGAGTACAAACTAGGCGCCGTCTCCGTGTTCAAAAAGCGACGGCACGGCCCCGTAGCAGCAACCCTGCGCTGTGAAGCGCGGAGACCCTGTCGCAGCATTGGTGTGAAAGTCCGGCTCGTCATTTCGTTCGAGATGGAGCTTGTGCTGGAGGCGTGAGTGATGAATAGCTAATGGCTTGAGCACTGAGTATGTAGAGATGAGTTGTGCAAGATCGGTCGGAACAGCACAATTTCGTATACCCAGAGAAAAAGTAGATTCACTCTAGGCAGAGCTATGACTGTTGTGACGTACGTTTACCAATACGACTTTCTTTTTCTGCCATGCGGGCTAAAGTCATGACGTGTTGTGCTGGATGTTTTGGTGGAGCGCGCGACGTTAGCGCAAGGGACTCCCGCCGCTAAGTGGGGAAGCGAGATCTGGGGAAAGTGCGAGTCGTGGTAGGGCCGCCGGCATGGGTTGATTTTGGGATGGCTGTGCGTTGGCTAGGCTGGCTGTCGTTGTTTTGGTAGCAGTTCACCGGCTTGGAGATGCTTTTATTAGCACGCCTTAGGTTTTTTTGGACTCTGGCCTCTGGATTCTCACATCGCTTTGGAGATGGATTCCGTGAAAGAGTCGAGCCGAACAGCGTTGGGGGAGGGGGCGGCGGGTTCACTGTCAAAACACTAGCTATCGAACAGCATCCTCGATTTCATTACATTATCCAGGTATATCACAGAATTTTCTATCGGTTATAGATACCTTTGTTCGTATTGGTGACACGAGAGCCGAGGTCTTATCGCTCATCAGCACTTAGGGTCTGGAGATGATTAATTCAAAGCCAGTAACTATCTACATTCGCTCTCGCCCCAGTTCCCTTCTGAACTAGCCATGGGTAGGAGGCTGCCGTTCCAACGGCCTCGATGGGAGCAAGTCACGCCGCAAAAAAGGCGGAAAGACGATGACTTTCGCATCCTCCTCGGTGCTCACGATCCCACTCTGGACTATGTCTCGAGACAAACTAAACAATCCTTCTTGTAGCTGCCAGTTCTTCTGTTTTGTCCAGTTTGAGGTATTGTGCTCCCCACCCAGCTTTTCCGCTACCACATGGAGGAATCCTGAAAGGACTTCGAGGGCATGCATTGCCAGACGTGAACATATTACCGCGGTGTAGAGACAGTCCTTCTCGCCCATGAAGTTGGGTTCCAAGCTTTCTTGTCGCACATGCTCAAGACTCATGCCGAAGACCGCAAAAGGGGTCGAAAGACCCTTTGGATCTGACTCAGCCCCGTAGGTGAGAGGGCAACGTTCGAAAGAATGCTTTTTTCTGCCAGTCCAATATGCATAGCTCTCCACTCTAGAATCCAGTTCTTCGCGTTTCCCCAATTGAATACACAGCAGCGACACATCAATACGCATTTCGCTATCATTATAGTCGTCGTCGCCGTGGTCCCAAAGTCTGAACAGAGCATCCAATTGACTTTTTCCTCCATTCCAGATAATTTCAAGCTCCTTGTTCACGTGGAAACACAGACTCAGACGGTGGTACGAGTAAGTAGAGTTAGGGGCAGCTTTGCTTTGTATCAGATGTTGCCAGTGGTAATGTTGTGGAGTCTCCTTGAGCAAGTCTCTATACGTTAGACTCACGTGGAATTCTTGTGTTAGCAAGGTAATTTTGGAAGCCATAGCGTCTGTCTCCACGCGTCCTGGTGAGGTAAAGTTGTGCATCTTGTGTTCCAACTCGATTCTCGGGTCTTCGAGGGAAACAACCTCTGGGCTGATGCTATCGGCGTATTGCGTGACTTAGCGAGGATGCGAACTTTTTAGATGACCCTTGAATAACCTGAGTGAATGCGGATCTTCCTTAGGCCATTCATGGGAGTTCTCGGGCCAATCACTGAGACATGCATGGCCCAAAGATAGAGCTACCTGGCGAAAATCCGTGCAGGACAGCCGTATAGCCCTCGGTTTTAGCGATATCCCTCTTCGGACTAGAGCCCGGATCGCGGTCATGATAAGCGTGACCCCAAGCTGTGTGATGGTTGCAGACCAATGTAGAGCTCTGAGTCCAACAAATTGACATATGAACCCTGACAGAGAAAGTAGAACGGCCAGCCATATGACTTTCTTCCTACGTGCATGGGAAATTCGTTGAGCATCTGACTCGCCGTGACGCGAAGAAATCCTCGAGGTCCGAATCTGAAATTCGTCGGCATCGCTTATGAGAACATAAGAATCGAAGTTTTGATCACCCATTTTGCACTCCATCTGCAGTCGGAATATTGTTTTCAGGACGTACGGTCTTTTCAATCTGAACGTTTGCTCGACCGTTGTAGCTTCGACGATATGCGAACACAGAGCGATACCAACGAAAAGCACGCAGGAGCCAACCAGAAATAAAGGATACGCGTACTTTTCGACAGGCGTGTTGCCCTTCTTCTCTTTCCAGTAGTAGGTCATGAAGGCTGGAATTGCGAGAGCAACAACCTGCATGCTCATACCAAGCGCAGCGAAAAGCCATAATTCGCGAGGGCTCGCTAAAGCTTTGTGAATGTTGAGCGTGATATTGGGTGACTGTTCAGCAAGATCCTGGGGCTCTATAGCAGGTGGCCTGAGACCAAAATCGAGAACTTTGAGCAGAGGGCCCAGAACCCTAGTAACCTTCGGATTGACCTTTTCAATCACACCTTTCTCGAAGAGAGTCCCAAGGTCGCCTGCGCAAATCTCGTTTCCGGCGTCAGAGCTGAGGTCTCTCATTGGAATGTCCGGAGGTGTTGATGATTTCTGTGAGCCGGCCGCCTTTCGATAAGCGATCATCTCAACAAACTGTGCATGGCCTGGTTGTCGGACGACTCCTCCGTCAGTCCACAATTCAGATGTCTCATCAGATGTGGATGAGAGTAGCTCGAGTTCTGCTGTTGCTAGCTTCTCTCGTGCCCTAAACGATAGCATCAGCAAATGGATGGCCGCAAGCGTCTGGGGAGAGGCTTACCTCCCTATCAGAGCCTTTAGAACCCTGACGTTCCCGACTCTTATTGCAGATACAATAGTAGTAATGATTCCCAATGGCCCAACGGCGAGGAGGATGTTGTCTGCCCAACCAAGAGACATGCTCAGAAACTGCTTCGTGACTCGCTCACCGAAGAGCGTAAGGAGAGGGGCTAGGTCACTGAACAGGTTGTTGGAGAATTCTTCTCCTACAAAGCCCGAATCAACGGTGAGCTGCGCATTGACCGGAAATCCCGTCGCCGCGTCAGCACTGCTTGGTGTGGTCGATGTAGGAGCCATGTCGTAAGTAGCACGGATGAGACGGTAGCACACAATTGTATTAAGAGTCTGAGATATAAGGATAGACTAAAGCCGCTCGACTGTGATAAAGCTGATGGGTGGTTTGTCCCGGTGCAAGGCTGAAAAAGTGTGATCTTGCTATGGGCGGTGATGCAGACTCAATGGCGTGCTTCGCGACACGAAGAAAGCGCAACTGAGCAAGTGGTGCAGTTCCTCAGTAGAGTGATATTTCGAAAAAGAATGAAGCCAGAGGGAAGGTAAGATGGAGGGAAATGAGCAGACTCAAGGCTGAGGGCAGCACTTTATAATGCGTCGTCCAAGCGAACATGAGTGAGCAAGGCTGAGATCTGGACGAATGAGAGGACCAGCCTCGCATAACGGCAGGCGCCTATCGCTGTCACCACCACGAGTAGGAAAGGACGACTGGCGGACATGACGTAACTACGGGAAATTATTGCACGATCATCTCAGAATTGTTGATAGGGGGAACGGGCACACGAGGCTGAGACTGAGCTTACAACAGCCGAAGACACCGACGATAGTGGCGGGGCTATGGTAGAAGCACTATATGCGCAGTAGTCAGTGGTGAGTATGGGGACGATATGTGGGGCAGGTGCAGCACGTGATTTCGACATCCTGCATGCGATCGTTTCATTCAGTAGTCTAGTGTATTCTTTATCGCATCATAAACCCCTGTCATAGTCAGTACAAAACAACACACACAGGCCGCGGACACGATGCACTCACTCGTAACATCTGGAATAACGAATTGCTCAAACATTAGCCCAGTGTGTGTCGCCCACCCAGTCACTCTCTTGACCGGCGCCTCTAGCCTTAAGAAAGCCTTTTCTTGAATGGTAGCAGCTACCTCAGCACCAACACCAGCATTCATCATGCTCTCGTGCACTACGATGGCTCTGCCCGTCTTCTTCACACTTTCTAATACCGTCTCTCTATCCCAAGGGTATATGGTCCGGAGATCTATCAGCTCAACGCTGCATCCAAAGTCCTTTTCGGCTGCTGCTATCGCGGCTGAGCAGGTGTATAGTGGGGTGCCGTAGGATACGATGGTCACGTCTTTGCCCGTCTTGAGGACTTCGGCCTTGTCGAGCGGGAGGTGGTAAGCGTCCACTGGGACATGCTCCACAGCAGCACGGTATAGAATCTTCGGCTCCATGAAAACGACAGGGTCCTGGCTGCGGATCGCGGCAAGGAGAAGGCCCTTTGCCTGAACAGGCGAGCGGGGTATTACGACGCGGAGGCCGGGCGTGTGTGTGAAGAGGGCTTCAGGGGATTGTGTATGGTACCTAATCGGCATGTTAGCCTCTTCCAAGCATGCACTTGAATGCGGTCATACAGAGCGCCATGTCCAACACTGCCCGATGGCATGCGTATCACCAGCCCACCACAATTCACGCCAGTACTTCCTGAACGGTATCTGTATTTGGCCGCCTCGTTGTGTATTTGGTCGAATGCGGGGAAAACGTAGTCGGCGAATTGGACCTCTGCCACTGGCTTCATACCCTCCGCAGCCGCCCCGATAGCAAAGCCTACCAAACCTTGCTCACTCAGAGGGGTATTGAAGACGCGTTCGGTGCCAAAGTCGCCGGCCAAGTTCATTGTACATCTGAAAACACCCCCGAATTGTACGTCTTCGCCAAAGACAAGGACTCTCTCGTCTGTTTGCAACGCATGGCGAAGGGCTTCATTGACGGCGGTGTAGAGGTTTATGCGCTTTGTCTGGCCCTTTTGGATTTCTGGAGGTAGTTCGGGGTTTGCAAGGGTCGACTTGGCGGTGTGGTGGAGGATTGGAGTGGTATCATACTCTACGGTACCGTTGAGGCGTGCGCCAGGTGCGGCGGCAGAGTATGGTTTGCACTGGAGGCGATGTTGACAAGGAGAAGGAAGCGATGCTTGGGGGCGCAGTAGGTAACGCGACAGTGCACGAATAGAAGGTGTCCTGGAAGCCATGTCTACGAAAACGAATGCAATAGTTCTATCCAGCACCTGCAAAAAGATACACGGATGAAAGACATGGCGGGCGCAAACATGCGAGCCGACGGTTGTGCGGTTGTATGGTGCGGCTAACCGCGGCTCTCCAGCTTTCAAACAACGCGGAGACAAGCGAACGGGCGCCGGGACAGGAAGGTGCCAGCACGTGATATCTGCAGCCACTCCTGATGTCACCAGCCACAGGCAGCTGGTTTTTGCAGCCACTCATGCGCGATGACGATCTCCGGCCCCAAAGGTTCCCACGGCTGGTGGAGCCTAGCGCAGCCATGCTTGTGCAGAAGTCGTCTCGGCTATCGTCTGTTGGTATACAGGGAATGGCCGGCTGGAAGAGTACAGCTATCATTGTTGTTCACAAAAGTAAGTAATATGGCGGCACATGCAACGCCAGCACTCAATGCTTGGCTAAACTTTGCGCCATGGCATGGGGGAGGAAGGATTGTCATCTGCATCCATGGATTGAGCACTCGGGGCGCTCCTCGAGCTTGCGCCCTGTGGTGCTAGGCCCATCTACGCACGGCCCTACCAAACCGCTGCTTCCGCATCATTATTTGCGCGCCCACCACAAACCACTTCCACTGTAAAACCGCTTCGCTCCTTTTCCCCCAAGGCTGCCGTACTCTCCCCGCACCCCGGTGCTCGCATCTTTGTAGCTATGGCCATGGCCATGCGCGCGCCTCGTTCACGCGCAGCCAATGGCTCGTCGCTACGCACCGCCCGCCTCGCCTTCATCGGTCTCTTCCACGCCTTCGCGCCCATGGTCACGGCGCTCCCCATGCCTTTTGGGGGCGTCGTGGGCGCGCTGAAGGAAGCCGACGAGGATCTCCCCAAGGGCACCGATGACCCTCAGTTGTGGCTGTTTCTGGGCATTGCCGTCGCGCTGGTTCTTGCTGGTGGTGTCTTTGCGGGTCTGACTATTGCGTGAGTAGAGTGTGGTCCCACTGTCGTGCAACCACGTGCTAACAGCTGTCATTCAGCTTGATGGGCCAGGATGAAATCTACCTTCAAGTCCTTGCCTCTTCCGGCGAGAAACACGAGCGCAAGAACGCGAAGAAGGTGCTCAAGTTGCTCGAGCGAGGCAAACATTGGGTCCTGGTGACGCTACTCCTGAGCAACGTCATCACCAACGAAACTCTTCCTATAGTGCTGGACAGGTCCCTGGGCGGAGGATGGCCTGCCGTTGTTAGTTCCACCGTTCTCATCGTCATCTTCGGTGAGGTCGTCCCTCAATCGATATGCGTTCGCTACGGACTGCCCATTGGCGCCATCATGGCCCCCATCGTTCTCGGCCTCATGTACATCATGGGCATCGTCGCCTGGCCCACTGCCAAACTCCTTGACTACCTCCTCGGCGAGGACCACGGTACCGTCTACAAGAAGGGCGGCCTGAAGACACTGGTCAGCCTGCATCAGTCCTTGGGTCTCGAGCATGAGCGCCTCAACGAAGATGAAGTCACCATCATCACCGCAGTCTTGGACCTCAAGGCCAAGGCCGTCGGCAACATCATGACGCCAATGAAGGACGTGTTCACAATGTCCTCCGACACCATTCTGGACGAGAAGATGATGGACAGCATTCTATCCGCCGGTTACTCGCGTATTCCAATCCACACGCCTGAGAATGACAACAACTTTGTCGGCATGCTGCTTGTCAAGATGCTCATCACCTACGACCCTGAGGATGCACTGCGCGTGCGCGACTTCGCTTTGGCCACTCTCCCCGAGACGCGCCCCGAGACAAGCTGCCTGGACATCCTCAACTTCTTCCAAGAGGGTAAATCCCACATGGTGCTGGTATCCGAGTACCCTGCTGAGGCGCGCGGCGCTGTCGGCGTCGTCACCCTCGAAGACGTAATTGAAGAGCTCATCGGAGAGTAAGTTCAATTATCCCACCCATATTCCAGCATCCACTGACCATATCAGGGAAATCATTGACGAGTCCGATGTCTTCATCGATGTGCACAAGGCAATTCGACGCATGGCACCCGCCCCACGGGCTCGCGTTCCCCGAGGCAAGGTTATCGCCGACCCGCGCAAGCCTTCCGAGCCAGTAGGCACTGACAACGAAACGGATAGCGAACAGAATGGTAGATCCGCGCCGCGAAAGACATCGCTACCGGAAATGCCAGAGGGCCACCCCAAGCCATCGTTCGTGCTACGCCGTCGCAGTAGCGGCAGTAAAGCAGCCATGTCCCCAATTCGCAGTGACGATCCTACCGTTATGCAACACCTAAAGCACCTTGGTCCTTCCAATGTTGCCACCAGGCCTAAGCAAACGCGCATCAACACTGTCAAGATCAAGCCCGGCCAAATCAACTCGACTACGCCCGATATCCCAAAGACGATACCTGAAAACGACCAGCCTCAATCTGAAACAGCACAAAATGAGACTGTCATCACTCAGGACTCGCATGCCCCCGAAGGTGGAGTGGGCGAGGGCTTATTGTCATCAGCAGGGCGCGAGGCCAGCGATGGCGTTCACAGTGTAGCTGTGGGATACGGTACCATGACTCCAAGTGGCGATCGCATGTCTTGGAGGTCAAGGCGATCTAGCATGATGGATCACGACGACGACGCTACTTCTCCCAAGGGAAGAGCAAACGATGATGAAACATCACATCTACTAGCCAAGAACGGCGACGACGAAAATGGACATACCAGGGGACGCACGCGGTCCGTCAGCACCATCGCATCGTTGCACTCGGTTCGTTCGCGCTCACACAGTCCCCTGAAGAAACGACACACCGCTCGAAGTGGTAGCATCTCGGAGAATGTCGTCGACGTCAACGGTATCAAGAAGCTTGTCCTAGAAACCACTAGTTCCAGTGACTCGGAAGAGAAAGGTGTCGGTAGCCAGGCCGACGGTCAAGACGACCACGGTAAGCATTCTGAAGCCGAGTCCTCACATGCTGGCGGCAAGGGCGGAAGTAAAAAGAAGAGAAAGAAGCGCGGTAAGAAGAAGAAGGGCGGCGCTGGGGACAGCGGCGAATCGCAACCTCTGCTTGGAAACAAGTGATCCTTGACTGTTTCCAAAGACACGTTGTTAATGTCTCTTTTTTGTAAGCAGGTCTCCTCCGCCATGTCGACATCGGCCTCTTAGGTCGTCGTTCGGGCCTCAGACGGATTAATCGGCATGTATCGGCGTCGTCTCCTCTTTCGCGTTTGAAACCCCACAGAAGTCGGAAAATGGGCGATGAGAATATTCGGCATTATTAGGATTTCTTCTTTTTTTTTTCCTTCTTTGTCACGCGATCAAGTGTACGATTATCAAAAGTGTGGGAAGTTTTTGTGTTTGCGCGGAAACTGGGTTTTCCGTCCATCGATATCGACGAGGACTTCAATTCAAATCTTTCGTTCGCTATTTGACGCATCTTGGTGTTTTCCCGAGAACTGCATGTGATGGCCACGCACTCAGATTTCATTTGGTCTGTTGGTTTCGATGATGTGATGATGCCTAGCACTTTCTTGACCAACATATCGCATATTCCAATCCGCCGTAATGCAGATTCAACAACCAAAGAAACAAATAACCGGATAGTACCAAGTACGCCACGAAACAGTCCTTTCCAACACAAACATCTATACCCCAACAACACCCTCAGCCATCTCCCACACTTGCCCGATACCCTCTCCAGACACTTCCCCTCCAAGCCACATCCTCGCCTTCTCAACAACCAACTCCCACGTCTCCTCCTCATCCGCCATCTTCCTCTTCAGAAAAAGCACCACCGCAGCCGTAATCAAGATCTGCTTAGCCTGTACCGGATCGGCAGCTACCTTGTCATCGACAAGCTTCACGACTACCTTCGTGGCGGCATCGGTATCCATATCGATCTCATTGCAGAGCGATTTCGGCAGATTGTTCCACGAGCCCGAGAAGGATTGGTGTGCGATGAGGCGGTGGAGGAGGGTTTCTGTGCGTGGGTGTTAGTACCAAGCCAGGGTTTGCGGGGTTTATGTGATAGATACCAGGCTCTTTGATCACGGCCTCGAAGGCTTGAGCTACACCCATAGACCCCCTAGACGAACCCCGCCGATTGCTGCTTTCGGCTTCAGCTACAGGCGCAATTCTGTGGTATGGTAATCTGCCCCCTCGACCCATGTCAAGACCCCTGGATGCGGTCGCTTCGTCGCCACCGCTGGAAGGTGCGGACAGCGATCCTCCCGATTGTGCTGCGGGTTGATTAGTAGCTTTTCTCTTCTTCTTCTTGGTAGTCCAGGGGTCGCGCGTCGACGTTGATGGTCTTTTACGTGGCGCTCTCTTCACGCTTCCACCGGATGGCGCAGACTTACGGGCTGCTTTGCTGGCGAGCTGTCTCCGCGGTGCCGTTCTTCTGAACTCAACTCCGGCTATCTTCTGCATCTGGTACTGGGGAGGAGCTTGTTCCACTTCGCCTAAGGCGATCGGGTCAGTCGTCTGAGAAAATAGGGGAAACCCATACTTGCCCTCTCCTATAATGTCCCAATCTTCATCTTCGCTCATGTCCGGGTTTATAGTCGCTTCCAACGCTTTCTCGCGTTTCTTAGCGATCTCGACTTCGTTGGCTTCCACGGCTACAAATGAGCAGTACTTTCCGCCGACTTGGAATTCGACACCAAGGCGGACAGCCTCTCGCCTTTGCAGCAGGGCATACTGAGGGGGATTTTTCTTTCTGACTAAGACGCCAGTATTGCCGATGGTGGCCCCTGAGATCCAGCCACGACCCTCTTCTAGCTCCTGCGTTGCGTTGCGGGCAGCGAGTTGGTGGATCATCTCATCCTTCTCTTCACGCACCTCAACTGGTATCTCCAGCTCGAGAGGGCCTTCCGGGGAAGTGCCTCTGAGGACCACGGACTTTGGATTGAGGTGAGAAGATCCAGGAGCCATAAGAAGGTAGATACATGTACGATTAAATGGATAGAGCGGCGGGATATTACAAGGTGTCTGCAGAAGCGATGGGCGCTCGAGATCCGGAAGACCAGCAAAGATGTTATTGACTTCGTCCTCTTTCGGGGGCTTTTCCTTGACCTCAGAGTCGTAGAGGGAGATGGGGGGACGTTCGGTACCCGCCTGGCCCCTAGCATCGTTGCTTGAGTTGTTGATGCTCAGATTTACGCGCAGGCTCTCGGCAACTGCCTCCACAGTGTCGTCTTCGTACTTGACTTCGAGACGATAGTCCTTGATGTGAGGAGTGAGAGCTCCTTTGAGCTAAGACAGAAGTCAGTCACGTGACTCCGCACTTCCATGCTTCTTTCTCACATACCATGCGAACGATCTTGTTGTCAAGCTTCTCGTTATCCGAGACCATTTGAGCAAAGCCGCGCCCAGCTCTGGCGACGCCTCCGATGAAGGCACTAGAAACGCGTCCACCAATGCCTATAGGAAAGACACGGACGTCTCCATTCTTGGTCTCCGTAGAGATGTAATCGAAAAGACCTTGCTGATTCCAAATGTCGCCATCCGTGAGCAACATTAGCTCGGTCGGGTAGTCGGGAAATCGAGCATCAAAACACGCTTGGACAGCTTCAAGCGTTTTAGTCCCACCAAGGTTGGCAGAGAAACTCTCAACGTATCTATAAATTGTTAGCAGTCTTTTCACTAACAGAATAACAGATTAGAAGGGGGTTCTGGTCAATCAGGTGGCCATCAAAGCGGCTGGCGCTCCTGGTGCAACATAGGTCCCTTTCATCCGGCCAATCTCCACTGCTCTTTCAATCGACTTGAAAAAGACAGCTACTTACCTGATAGCTTCTGCCAACGTTTTTTCATCATACAACTGACTCTCACTCCACAGAAATTGGTGTCTGGTGCCGAACGAACAGATGTTGAACCAGCAACCAACAGGGATAGACTTCAGAAATACCTTCAAAGCCGATACAAGTGTCGGGATTTGATCACGCATACTACCTGACCGATCGACAAGAAATATAATGACCGGCATCTGAGACTTCAGGTTGAACTTCGGTACCAAAGTAGTCATCAAAGCGCGCTGATTGGGCAGTGTTGGATGGGTTTCCAAGATTGCCCGAGGGATCCCGACGTCCTTCGCAACCACCTGGAGGACAAAGTCCTTTTCAAGCTCTGCGCTACCTAGGGCAAGTGTGGCGGATCCTCTTCCTATTGAGTGGTCGGCATCAATAGGGCTAGTCGATAGTGAGCCAAGTGTGACTTCGATGGGATGGGATGGGGACGTGATCTTCTTGATTGGTACTCCTTCGGCCATGCTGATATCAACAGTGATCGAGATCCCAGTTGAGACAATGGCGCCAAACGATTCTCGCAGAATCCCAGGATAGGCACCGTAACGTGGAGATATCGACGTGGGAATGGTGAGGCGTAGGCCATCGGTTTCGGCATCATGCTTGAGCTCTTGTATGTATTTGACAGTGACATTCACAATCTCACCAGCCGGGATTTTGCTAATCGTAGTAGTGAAAACATCCGCAGCTTTAGGAAGCTGTTCGAGTAGCGCAGCGTTTTCACCACGCGCTTTGGCTTCTTCATATGTCTTTCTGGCTTCATTCTTCTCTTTCACCAGGCCAAAGATGGTTCGTTCTCCAATTTGGCAACAGAACTCAACTATACTGACGCCATCGAATAACGGGAAGGCATAACTGTTCGCGGCAGGTTAGTCATGTGACAAGTCGAACAAGAAGACGAGACCGGCCACGACGTACGTTATTTCCTCCAATGGATATATTGATAAATTCGCAAATGACTGAGATAGAACAGACCGGGAAGCGGTCGATAAGATCGTCGTACGGATGTCTAGCTCCACCTGTGGTAGGTATGTCCGCTTGCGATTCTTTGGGTTATATGTGTAACATCCACACACATTCCACATAGTGGATAATAATCTTGGGGCCTTTGTTAAGCCCTTGCGATAATAGCAAATTGTTTCACTACAGATTTGCTGTGTAATGGAAGTCCAATCACCTCTCGGTGCGATGTCGAATCTTGGGCTGGTGTATTCAGGCTCGGATTGATTCAATTGTTGTCTGCATGTCAAACAGAGAAGAGCGGAAAGGCTTTCTCTTATATACCATTAGATAGCTGCGGCTGCCTAACGTTTCTTAGCGAGACCGACGGAGACTTCTTCCCTATCAAGTTACTCTGGGCGCCTTATTGGAAGGCACGTGATCTCAAGTTGATTTGATACCGCATGCGGCATCCGAGCTCATGAGTCACAAAGTGCGGGAAAACCAATAGCTGCTGGAGTCAAGCTATGTACTAATGCTGGGACCGACTATTGGACGAGGGGATGAGTCAAACGATGTGCGCAACCGAAGTTGCTGAGAGGAGGCCAGGCAAGTGGTTCGGTTGCATTCTTCATTCGTGGGCGGGTTGCCTAACCGAGGCTGCCGTCGAGACCATCAACCTTACATGATTACATGTGGTTTCCAGCATTGCGCATCTGGTCCAGAGACATTGGGATCCAGATTGGAATGAAGGCGGGGGTGTTGCACAGCATTGGGTACGCCGGGGCGCTCCTCTGTTCCTGATGCGTCGGGTTTGGCTGTGATCCGTATTTCGTGGCTATACGGGAAATATCTGATTGCAAAGATGTATTGTGGTAAAAGCCTTCGTCGTTACAGCGACACATCGTAAGGGACAAGGTCGCTGTCCTATACAATGTGTCCGGAAGCGCAAGATGGTGGATCAATGACTACTCGCAAAATAACGCTTAACGATTTTCGGAGTGGTACCGTGGGCGAAGTTGACGACAAGCCCACAAACAAAGAATGGTATCGGCGTTCAGCTGATGCATCGAGGTTGTGAGGCAGACATGCAGTGAGGTGGTGGGGAAAGAACAGCCGGGTTGTCTCATCGTCCGAGTTCTCAGACACCAGCTGTGTCATGACGTCAAACCTCATCACACACTTTGAAACCTCACATCTGGCCACAACAATATGAAAATCTGGCGTGAAGGCACATATTCTCTTTACATTCGGAGTATCGCACTCGATTTTCTTGAATTGAGTGACAATGGAGATACCCGGATATGATGCGCTGGTGTACTACGCCACACCACCACACAGCTACATCGGCACCACTATCTTTCTTTCATACATCATCAGCGCGCTATACGCAACAGTTACGATCACCTTTTCGCTATACTCGCAATACACTACGATTTTTCACGCATCTGGCCCAGAAAAGGATGAAAGGCTCAATGCGTCGAGGACGGCACGGGCGCGCCACGTCAAAATCTACGCGTTTCTCGCTTCCATGAGCTTCGCCACATTATCGTACCACATGCTCATGTTCCTGGTCACACACTATCTCAAATGGAGCGGGGATAAGAGCAGAAGCCTATCGAATGTGAATGCGGAGAAGCTGTTGAGATGGATGTTAGAATCGACGCTTTTCTACGATTTTGCACAAGATCTGGTCAAGGACGCGCCGAACACGATTTGGACTCAGACTGCCATTCTTGCCACATGGTTTTGGAATATTTACATGAGTCAGAAGGGTATGGTGTATTTGAATTGAAAGATTGAGAATATGCTGACCGGAGTATAGCTAGAGAGCGCAAGTACGATGTATCAATAATGCGTACTTACATTTTGCTCAGCCAGATACTACCCATCTCCTTCACGGTCTCGCTATTTCTCATACAGCTTCATCTCTCATCTCCGGACATCAGGACAACAGTAGCCGCGGAAGCGCTCACAAAGTCCGACCCTGCATCCAAGCGCCGCAAGCCAATAGCATCGCTGCAGATTCCCAACATCTTACTGAACGCCGCTTTACTTGCGCTTCCAGCTCTTCGCGCTGATTCTATTTTCATGGCCCTACTTCTAGTTACCCGCGCTATGTTATTGCTTCCTCAATCTGCATTGATGGGCCTTAGGGATGCAGACGTCGTCAAGTGTATCACAGTTTCTGGAGGCTTCGCAGTGGCCAATGCGGCAATACTTAGAAAGGATTTGACGCTGGGAAGATTATTAGGTGCACTAGACGACGGCGGATATGCATTAAAAGCGTTGGGATGGGACGCAATTTTGGGACTGTTTGTTTACGTGGTGCGTGGATGGGGTGGAGGAGTGTGAAAACCATGGCCATGCAAACATGGTATAAAAAAGACAACACTGAGACACTAGACATAAATCCACCATGGAATGAATATGAAATTTGGATTTTCCTTAAAGTTACCGTTCAATACTCTGGGTCGGATGGCCCCTGTACTAATTGGCTTTGGAAATAGATCGATCAGCTGGATAAGACTTACAAAGACGCTGTGAGCATTAACTTGCTCCATCAGCACCTGAAGATCTTGATCGTAGTCCCGAGCAGGCATCTCAAGTCTGGACAGACCCTTGGTGCTTTTACGATCTGTGCGAAACCATGACACCTTTACACTTGATTTGTGCAGCCGGTGAAGTGTAGGTGTCATCACTTCCTCGAATCTGAGGAAGGTATCATTGCCGTACACTGTAGCACCACGAAACCGAAGTATCTTGAGGTGTTTGATTGTGAGAACCGGCTCAATCGAAGCGGCACCCTTTTGTTACGCACGCTTACTGTCAGGGTATACGTACGGCAGTTCGAGCTCGATGAAGCGGATATGGTCCCCACGACGGGAGCCAGTATGCAAAACCTCGCAGCTTAGAAATTCCTCGAGTAGTTCGACTCTTTCGGTCGCACGATTAAGCGCCCATATAGTGTCTCGGCCATCTTTTTGGTGAAAATCTCGTGAACGTAGTATGAATGGTCGAAATGAGGAAGATAAGGACCTTGCCAGACTCTCTCTTGCAAGTCATGTGGGTAGCGACCGTCTCCTTGCTTAAGGTCTGCAGCCAAATTCGTTGAGCGCTTCATTGCGATGATGAGCTCATCTCCTTTCAGTGTAAGGGCATGCTTATAGATCATGTCACGAAGCTCGCGAGATAGCTTTTCGACAAGCATGTATGTGAAGGGCCCACACCAGCTCTTGCCGGCCGCCACGCAGGCCTTCTTGATATCCCTGACCAATTGTTAACCTCGACTACTAATGTTATTCTTTAATATAATCTTACCTGTCTTCTCCATGCTTAATCTCATCAAGTCGATCCTCTTCTTTTTACATGCGCTCCTTCATCTGTTTTCGTTCCTCTTGCAACGCATCCGCCCTGCCGATGATGAGCAGCTGTGATATGTGAGTAGCGGCTCACTTACTGCGCGATTGCTTCATTTAATCTCTCTGATTGCCTGGCTTAAGGTAAGTCAACTGTCGTCAAATTTTTGTTCAGGTGATAGATGTACGCCTCGACGACGCGCATCGCGAGCTCAAAGTCCTTGATCTCGGTCATGCCGCAGGATGGGTAAAGATCTGGGTCTGATTCGATGAAGGTGGAGTAGGTTGAGATTTGCATTAGAAGGTAGGGTGGGTAGCACAGGTTATATAATGCAGGAGCAGCCAATGTGGGCCAGAGCGCCCTTCCAGTGAATGCCAGCCTTGCTTTTCCAGAAAAATCACGCTCTACTGTGAATGGTTCACTCGTTTCCCAACTTGGCCACAAGTAGTGACAGTACGTCAACTTGCCTGTGAGCCTAATGATCAGCACGAGGCAGTACCCGCATGGTCCTCGAAATCTGCACTACTAATGCTCGCACGCTTGTACCGGCAGGACCTAATGGAGGAGGTGGAAGGGGAGCTATAGGGCGTAGTACCAGCAAATCAACCGCATATTTTCGCGTTGTCAGAGATTAGAGTACCATTGTCTACCCATGAACATCACAGTTCTCATATTCCCCCCTCATTCGAGGACAGAAAGCAAGCCAGATATACATCGTCAAGGATGGTAACTTCTAACAAACTCGACGCAAGAGTGGATCGAGCTTGACTTTTCCCGCAAGTAAAGACTCGGGAGACTAGTCTTCGTACTTAGCCTGCGGCGGTTAGTACTGAAGCTCAGTATTAAAGGAACAGCCATCGCGACTTACAAAGACACTGCTAGCCTTGACATCATCCATCAACTCTTGCAAAGACGCCTCAAAGTTCCTTGTCGGCATTATAAGTTTCTCGATTCTTCCTCTGACTTCTGATCTCTTGAACCACCCAACTCTTGCGCCGCTCGAAAGTAATTGATGCACGAGGGGTACTGCTACCTCTTCCAACCCATTTTCCGTGCCCCCTGAGTAACAACGCAAGATTATTCGAATCTCCAAACCAATAGGATTTTTAATCTGAAGTAATGCGTACAAGGGCTGAATCTCCCCTAGACACCGGGCTTCAGTGTGATTGAATGATTCGACATCTATCTCGACATCGATGCGGCGGATGTGATCTTTTGGCGCAAAATCGATTCCGACGATATTACGAGTGAGGACGTTGTGTTCCTGCCTATGGGAAGGGGGATCGAGGTCGTCGATATTCCTGACTCGAATTACCGTGGTCCGATACATAGTCTCGGTCAGTTCGGTCCGGAAGGCCTCATCCACGCAGCCTGAGCGCAGGAAGTGGGGCAGTTCGCGCCCAAAGGTACCTTCATAGTTCCGATCCGAGAACTTGCCCACATCGTAAATATTCCAGTATTCGATACCGCTGGCCAAATAAAGCACATGCTCATCATCATTATGTCCTCCTCTATCTAGAAGGTAAAGATAGACAAGATCCCGAAGTTCTCGAGGTAGTTTGCCCATGATCTTCGAGGTGAAGTCGCAGCACCAGGTGACACTTGCAGCCTCGCAAGCATCGCGGAACTCGCTGATTCAGTTTGTTAGCTTTTCAAGTAATTTCTTGATTCTGTTCTATCATTTACCTGTCGACAGTCGTCTCGAAACTAGACAAGCGCCTCTTCTCCCGACAGAGTCTTCCTGTTTCCCGCCAGTTGTCATCAAGACTATTGCATGTTAGCGTAGCATAAGGTCAGTTTTATATGGCTAAATACTGCTTGCGTATACCTAATAATCGTCCGAAATGTCTGTTTAATTAATCAGGAGCACTGTAAGGAAGTAAAGAAGGTTGCGTAGCTTTCATTGCTTACATCTTGGCAACTTCCATAACCATCTCAGCATCTTTGCCAGTAGACATCCTAGAAAATGGGACTCAGGGAACCGCAAGTCAACATCAGTAGTTAGAAGTGGTTGCAGAGTCTCAACGTTCTGACAACGAGTTTATGGGCGACTTAGCGTTGCCAAATTGGGAGCGGTTGCCTGGAGGGGTGGGGCCTCTTATCGATAACTTAGGCGCAAGCTGACCTCTGTCTGTCAAAACGAGTTGACGCGAAGAAAGTGGTTGCACTTGTTCATCGCGATTCACCATTACCTTCTTGGTGATCAACCCATAAGGGAAGGTTACAGAAACGCCTCTTCTCAGTTGTTTGCAATGACATGCACAAACTCAATGAAACATCGCGTGGGTAGAGTGGCATGATTTGGTCTCCGGAGTTTGCATTGGAATCGCCTCTCCCAAGCTGCACGTCCCAGGATCTTCACGGAAGTATCGATGAGATATGTTTTGGCCCTGTTCGCCTTCCGCCTCAGCTCTTGATAGGTGTCAGTGTCAATCGACAATTTGGCATCTGGCGAGACATAAGACTAAGACTTAGAGTCTACTATATGCAACAGTGGTTTCTAGTCGGGATGATCTGTATGATGAAGGAAGCGGAAATTCTAGGTGGGATAATCATGGCTGACGAGAGCCTTGATTCATTCTTTGTGAGACATCGTGGCTATTGCAGGTCAATCGAATACCCTAAGGACCGTAAGAGTCCGCGAGACGCAGTGTCCTCTTATCGACAACATTGTCTTAGACCAAAGCATAGCGATTATGAAAGGCCGATCGAGAAGATCCACTCCTAGTTGACCACAAGCGGGAGTACTTCTGTTCCGCATAATTTGATCCGTGAGCGTACAAATCTTGCATGTTCTTATCCAAGTGCGATGAAGAGTGACTTTTCGATCAAAGCGACCGGGGGTCTAGGATCACCATCTGGAACTTTATGAGTAATAACTCTTCCTCTGCTGCCTATCCGTTTGGAAAAGACTCCCGCTTGATCAGCTTTCTCGACTTCGGGCTTCGACATGAGTACTTTTTCTTGCGTTTCTCAGCGGGGAGTGTGTTGTAGATGAAATGACAGCGGCGGCCTGCCGTTGTTGACCGTACTTGGCGAATGGCCATGTGGAATACAGCACTACAACCTCCTTTTAGCATTGCTTCGTAATAGATGCAACAGAAGACGCAGTAATTATGGGCTCTTTGCAACGCGACTGCTAGCAGATGAGAGGGAGATGTTATAAAGTCTTGAGAGGTGTCATGATGACGACACTTGGAGATCTGGGTCACAGACCAGTCTCGACCTCACTTAGTCAGAATCGCGGTTGCCAATGTCTTTCGCAGAACCACAAGTCGACATTTCCTTTTCTCTACATCTCGGTACTCATGAAAATTAATTGTAAGACTGGCCGCGCAAAAGTTACCCGCAGTAAAATGACTTTGTAGGAAAAACAGCAGCAAGAAGTATAAAACAGATATAACTCCGCAATCAACCGCGTAATTTCCACCATCGCGATGTCGCAATCTCAAAACGGCATGCACTGCATGCAAGCAGACTCTCGTCGCTTCCTTTCTTTCATACAGTTCTCTTTCCCTCTCTTCAAACCCAATCGAGGATTGAGATACCACACCTGCCCTCTCCCTCACCCCCTCACCTTCCTGAACATTCGCCCCTTGTTTCCTCCCTCATCGGTAAATAAAAAGATGGATCGAAATCAGGGAACGACACTTCAGCCTCATATCCCATACCGTCATTTTCAGGCGTCTGAGGCAGCGGTGAGCCACCATCCATTGCTGTGCCAAGAAAGGGGTCGAAGAATGCATCTTCTTGCCCAGGGTCTACCATAGCCGCGGCTGTCTGTTGTTGTTGCGGGTTCTGGTACTGGAGTGGAAATGGCAAGGTCCTCGGGAGCTGCATTGCATTGTGGGCAGGCTGCACGTTGTAGCCATTGGGCTGGTATGCGGCAGCCATCTGGGGAGCAAATGCCATTTGTGCGGGCATCTGCAGCTGGGATGGCCGCTCAAACGTATATTCATGGAACGCCGGAGCTAGATTCTGCTGTCCGAAGCCATTGTGGCTGCCAAATTGGTACATCGCAGCACTCATGGGGTGCGGGGCTTGCGTAGGTTGCTGCGGGGCCCTCACATAAGGTGCATGCGACATGTGCGGGCGCATGGACGGCGGCTGGCTTGGGGAAGTGTACTGCCCCCCAAGAGTACCGCTCTGTATTCCCGGAAAAGGCATTCCTGGACGCCTGTTCATATCACGGGGTTGGGGTGGCGGTCCCATAAGCCGAGGATCTGGATATCGTGAGCTTGGTGGGCGAAAACCTCGACTCGGCGCTTCTAGCTGACCTCTATAAGCGACAACGGAATTCCGACGGATCTCTGGCTGACCGTGTGTCAGACTCGGGCCGGCAGGTATCGGCATGGCCTCGACATGCCCGTTCATCGGCTCCATCCTAAGACCAGCGGCATGATTACCTTGTCCTGAACGGAAGGCGTTGCCGCTTACGCGCGAATTCGAGTTAATGGAAACGGGCCGTATGAATTCGACGCCCGATCTTGACGGTCGCGATGAGTTACGTGCCTGCCCATAATTCGAGTACGTGGAGCCAGGGGAAGTAGGCAAGCTCAGCCCCCTCGACTCTGCAGATTTCTGAAGCCGTCGATCCCGATCCCGGTTTTGGAAAACCGATGAACCGACTGCCTCACGTGCTGGACATAGCTTTGGTAAAGGTCGATTTGCATGCCAACCACGACTAGCCTCTCTTTTGGGGGATTGACGGATACGACTTTGAGTAAGAGCTTGAGATTTCTTGTCTGTAGAAATCTGGCCAACGTTGGCTTTGTCCGCCAAGGGTGAATTCAAAGCCAAGTTCACTGACTTATGCAACAGAGAGCTTTCTTCTTCAGCACCAAACTCGGCGTCGATATCAATGGGAAAGAGTATATCATCTCCACCGTCAACGGAACCTAGAAGAGGATCAATAAATGCATCACCTTTTCGACTCCTACATGTTCCAGGAGACCTACCGGTGCCAGAAAGACGTGGCTTCTTCGATGGAATAGGAGCAGGCCCAAGCGATAGGCCCTGGTCGTCATCGCCTCTGTCACGCTTTGGCTTCGCGCAGTTCTTGGATTGCTGCATCATGATAAGTCAATTACCTCTATTGGATGTGTACCGCTATCAAGAGTATCGAGGATGGAAGAAAACTTCGAAGTTGATTGAAAATGGCGTGCTCAGCAAAATTAATCGACTTGGGACTCGTGAAGAATGATTGCATCCGTGGTGCAGGAACATTAAATTTTGAGCTGCCGGATGAGCACGAATTCCCACCCAGAGTTCTACTCCAAGCGCATCCACGAAAGCAAGGTTTCCAGACAAAAGAGTAGGAAGAGAAAAGAGCCTAGTCGATATCGGGAAATGCATCAGTTTCGCTTCAGTGCTCTGTCCGTTCCTCGATCATTAGGCCGCAAGCGACATCGTTGTTTGAACGCCGGGTCCCATGGTGACCATGCTCAAGGCCGCTACAAGCGCATAAAAGGGCAATTATTGGAATATGAACCGAGAACATACTTGGCTCTGCATTTTCCCTGCCAACACTCTGAAGCCTCGCACCTGGCCAGTTCGCTCTACACAACAAGCCACTAGCCGCGTAATCTGCCATTTTCAGGCTCGCACATCTTGCAAGGATACTCGCCACCTCCACATTCAGCCTGGCGTGGGCGATGACTGTTATGAGTTCCATGAAATATACTGTCCCAAACAAATCACCAAGCCACAAATCTCTCACCACTCGATCAACCAATGACCATTTCAGTAATTGTAGTGAAGGGACCATGCCGGCGAGTATTCTGAACCGCCTGCTCTCCTCTATCCCTGCGATTTTCGCTCCAACGCTTGATCCACCCAATAATCCCGTCACACAAATATATCCGGCAAGCATCAACGAGATGGTCTACCAATGCCGATACCAAACCCAAGCCTACAGCATTATCCCTACCACCAGCACGTCCAATGACCATCTCCAGGTACAAAAGCTCACGAGAACTTCGGATACCAGCACCAACAGCGATTCTTATCCTGGCGGCGCGCAGACAAGCATTTTGTGCCTCGTCTACTCGAACTAGCATGCCCATGTGTCACATCTGCCCAGTAAATGCCTGCGGGAAAGCGAAATAAAACACCTGCGCACGCGGCGCGGCCCGCTATTTCGCAGCAGATTTCCATGATCGCGCGGGCCTTTACGCTACATCCACACACACGAAAAGAGACAATCAAATCCAACATGCGACGACGAACAGGCCAGAAAATGTTCGCTTGCCTGCGCTGGAACTGACTTGTAGCGTCGCTGCTCTCCGCCCGTACTGGCCCTTTCCATGCTACGCTGTTCTTCAGGCCTCGCTACTCCCCGACAAAGACACAGACTACGTTGTCGATATCAAAAATCCCATCCCCACCAACCATTCGATGCATTCCGACTGACCCCACCCCCTTTGATTATACATGCCTTTGCACCTCTTCCCCCGCCGTACTACGCTCCTTATCAAACCGTACAAAAGAAAAGAAAAATAGTTCCGATTCATATAGCGCAGCGACGGAGAATCGGGGACCTGTTTCGACGTTTGCCAGGGCGTTATGGAGACGTGGCACTGTAGTATGTCAAGTCTGACATGAGCCTCGATATCCCTACAGGTGGAATGTGTGTTATAAGGAGCTGGGGAAGACGGGCGAAGGAAGCAGGAGATGGATGATGAGTACTTGAAGAACTGTGGGAATAACCACGCACAGAACTGTGTACCGCTGTTGGTACGGTACCGTTGTTGGTACGGACTGGGCTGGGCAACGTCCGTGGGGATCCGACAACCTATATAGTAGAGATAGCTTCGAAGAGAATGAGACATCGATTACCTAAAACAGAATGCATTTATAGTACAGTTGTTTCCTTTCACTAGTGAGCCTTCCAACAAGAACTGTAAATTTGCGACATCGGTGCCGCGTCCATTGTGTAATATTTTTAGTCGTGATTACAAAAGTGCCTATCGTGCTTATAATGTATCCTACAGGCACGCACCACTATCTATCATACAAAACAACCAGAAGCAGAAGAAAAGTTAAAAAAAAAACATCCGCCTACAACCCCCTCGAATTACCCGAAGATTTCGATTTTCCCATTCCTACATCCACCACCCCACACCGACTGACTGCACCCGGTCTTAAGCATAGCTCCCACCAAATAGCGCCACACTCCTGCCCATCCTCCATGCGCCCCAGAGCACCATGCCAAGGATAGCCAGGTTAGCGAATTGCCTCGCGATGACAAGCATGAACGTAGTCGCGTCGACGGAGGTATCAGACCAACCCGACGTGTCCACGTAAAGCAGAATGATGTCATAAATGATGAAGATGTCGCGGAGCCAGATGAGGGGGACGACTGTGAAGGTGAAGCGGAGGAGGTCGTTTCGCTCTGGAGACTATGTATGGAATCAGTATGGGGGTTGGGTTGGCATGTAAAGGAACGGAAAAGAAAGAATACATACACCGTGAGCATTCTTATTTGTCGTACCAAACTCCCTCAACACTTCAATCGATACGCTCAGACTCGCCGCGACAACAATGGCTTCGTGCACGATATACGTGATGCGCGTAGCACGGTCGTGGTTCATGACGTTGGACCACGAGAGCAAGGCGTCGGGGCCTGTACTTCCGGTGCTGACGTCGCGAGCCTGCATGCCGAGGCCCCAGGCAGCGAGACCGGTGCCCAGCATGACGAGCATGATGAACGAATTCCAGATCTTCGATAGCGTCTTGGGCGTGCTGATACCGGTGCCGTTTTCCTGTACATGGCTCGAGTGAATCCATATGCCACCGTTGAGCAGCACGGTGAAGAAGATAGTGGCAAGGGTGGTGGTGAAGGTCAGCGCTGAGATATCGGTTGCGTAGTTGCTGCCGCTGGTATCGTAGGCGCGGCGTCCGTTCCAGCCGAGATCTGCGTTGTAGTTGATGGTTCCGGAGGTCTTGAGGAGATCCGAGACGAAGCGGCAGACGTAGGCGACGAAGATGCAGAGCAGCGCCGGCCACAGGAAGAGATAGGTTCCTAGTGTTGTTTTCAAGGGCCCATCGCGCGCGCTGTTTTCACTGCCGGGTGCCGTGAAGCGTCGCTGCTTGAGCCGCTGGAAGGTCGGCTTGGATGCGAGGCCCAGAAAGATTAAGGCAAAGGCTGCTGTGATGACATCGAGGGCGAAGACAGCTTGGTAGGAGGAACGTTGGTCTGTGAGGCTGATGCCAGACATGGCGGTTGAGAGCGGAGTGAAGACCTATTTTTGTAGTGAACACTTGTATGTAAAGGCTTTACTGAGAAAGTGTTATAGTAGAGTGAGCCAGTTTGGGCGCGAAAAGTAGATGATCGGAAAGGAACTAGTAAAGAGGATGCAAATCAGGACAAACCCGCATTTCAACATAATGCGAGATTGATCTTTTGCTGCATCCCTGGCCACACATGACGTTGGTTGTCCGTCACTCCTGGGAGCGTCTCGCCGCGCCAAGATCATGTTGTGTGGAGCAAACTCGGATGCTGGAGCCGAGTCGCAATGACGAAGATGTCGGAACAAACGGCAGGTATGGCGACTCAACTGTGCTGCCTTTCACACTTGCCTGCTATACAGCCACGTTGAGATGGTGAAACAGGATCTTTGTCATTTTCCGGCGTCGTGAGTAAGACATCCGATTTTATGACAGTATGTCGAGGTGTAGAATATGGGGAGGTTGGTTCGTCTGCAGCGGCCTCGTTAGGGTATGCGGGAGGAGCGCGGACGCTAAGACGTCGCCTAGCCGCCTCTGCATTTGGCAGCTCGTGGCGTTCACATTAGCACTAGTTTTATTTACGAAAACAGTTGGTACAGACTACTTTCGCATTATTTGTTTGCTACTAGCCGTCATTCGATTATTCGTTTTCCTGCATCGAATCATCTCTCGTGTCGATATCCCCGCAGACTCTATGCGCGAGACATGTTCTCACCCTCCTCCGCCTTCTGGAGGCCGTACTTCTTCAAGCTAGGATACTGTCAGTAATGAAACTGGAAACGATCACAAATCAACTTACCGGATGCTCTGGATGGCGATGAAGCCAGTGGTGTCCATGGGGCTGAAGTTGTCCAGTGTGTCCATGGACGCCTCCTCCTCAGAGTACAGCTTCTCCGTCTGGCTGGAACGGCCAAGGACGTAGGCGTTACCCTTGTACAGCTTCATCCTGACCTCACCGTTGACCCTGCGCTGGGAGAAGACCAAGCTGTTCTCGATGAACTCACGCTCAGGCGAAAAGTACATGCCGTTGTACAGCTGGTAGCTCCAGTTGTGGCTCACGAACTGGTCGCGAAGGTTGCGGACCTGTGCGTCCATGACGAGACCCTCGAGATCGAGATGGGCGAGGCGGAGGATGGTCATGGCTGGCGAATCGTAGCAGCCGCGGGACTTGAGACCGATGAAGCGGTTCTCAACAATGTCGATACGGCCGATACCGTGGGTGAAACCGAGCTTGTTGAGCGCAGTGAAGAGCTCGACAGAGTCTGTGTAGGTCTTGTCGGGCGTTGCGACCTTTACGGGGATACCCTTCTCGAAGTATACGGTAATGTCAGTGGGCTCGTTGGGAGCGTTGAGAGGAGAGTCGGTCATGGTCCACATGTCATCTGGGGGAGAAACGTCGGGGTCCTCGAGGATACCTGGGCATGTCAGTTGACGCAGTCAGATTCAGAGCATGCATCATACCAGCCTCATAGCTGCAGTGGGCCAAGTTGGCGTCCATGCTCCATGGCTTGGCCTTGGTCGAGGTGACGGGAATGCCATGCTTCTCGGCATAGTCGAGCAGATCCTGCCTGCCCTTGAAGCGGTCGCAGAACTCGGGCAGCCTCCATGGTGCAATGACCTTGATAGTGGGCTGGAGCGTGTAAAAGGCAAGCTCGAAGCGAACCTGGTCGTTGCCCTTTCCTGTGCAGCCGTGCGAGACGAAGCCGCAGCCTTCTTGTTGTGCGACGCGGATTTGGGCGCGGGCGATGACTGGGCGGGCCAGCGAAGTTCCAAGCAGGTAGCGGCCTTCGTAGGAAGCGTTGCACTGCACAGCGCGGAAGCAAAGCTCCTCGACAAACTCCTTTTGCAGGTCAAGAATGACCATCTTGAGCGCACCAATCTTAAGCGCCTTCTTCTCTACCTCTTCCCATGGCTCTTCCTGGCCAACGTTGGCGAGGAAGCAGACGACCTCATAGCCCTCCTCTTTACCCCGAGTTAGCTCAAGTCACGCATTCAGTTGAGGGCTTAACATACCGATGAGCCATTTCAGGATCGTGGAGGTGTCGAGGCCGCCTAATGACTCGGGTTAGTGAGGGTTCCGGGGTAATACATAGTGCACGCCGTCAATTGCGTCCGGCTGCAGAAGATGAATTGCAATGCCATACCAGAGTATGCTAGACAGACGCGTCCCTTTGACATTTTGAAGGATATTGGGGGAATTCAAGTGTGGTGGAAGAGTCAATGGCAGCGTCTGGAGAAGTGCGGAGTCATTGCTATCTTATCGGACACAAAAAAGTTCGGTGCTCCCCATCCCTGCGGGCCGATCATCGGTACACTTGGCTAGCTCTGCTATAGGTGCACACGCGATACGCGCCGAGCAACTACCCCACATAAGAATCTAGTTGAACGTCGTATTGGAATAGTCTTCAAAGTGGTATATAATGTGTCAACACGAGTTACCTGTCCCAACGCCGTGCATGCAATGCTTACTTCGGAATCCAAAAGCGTCGTGAACAAAATATGAACATAAAATGAAGAATGACTCGTCCACTAAAACGCACCGCCAGCAACTCTCTCCCGCTCATAAAACACAATGTATGCCTTCTCGTTCTGCAGTCGGCTGTTTGTCGGGAGATTGCCCGGGTCGAAGTCTTGAATCTTGTCATCGTTGAAAGACCTCCAACATCCTCGCGACTTGTCTTTGACGAAAGCAATGTAATGACCACTGCCAAGAGTAGCGCCAATGTGCCAGATGACCGCATATGCATTGTATACATACGGCCCGTTCATAGTGGGGTCGGACTTCACTCCTGCGAGCTGTGCAGGCCCATCCCGCGCTTTCTCCGAAACATATCGCTCTTGCTCCGGGGTCATCGGTGGCTCGACAAACGGGCCCATATCTAGCCTTTGCAGCGGGAAGTGAACGGGCGTCCGGACCTTGCGTGCACTCTCGGTGCGGGAGGCGCTGAATCGCTTGAAGTGAATAACAAGTGTGTCTGGCGCCCTGGTAATCGTGATTTTCTTTACTGCCTCGCGATCTTTCTTGCACCGTGGGCAACGCCATAGCTCATCTCCTGCTAGACGTTCCGGTGCGCAATACGACTCCAAGCATTGACGGAGGTCGCATTGCCCCTCGCGGGGTATCTCCACGCTAATACTCCAGAAGGCCTCATACGTTGTGCTGGTGACACCACATGCTTGACATGTAAGCTGTGAAGCGTGCTGTCCAGCAAACAACCCTCCAATAACAGACATGTCACGATGCTGATATCGCCCCCATTCGATCATGGCTGAATACTGTCGCGGGAATCTTTCTCGCGTCAATTCCTCTTGGTCCGTAAGCGGTTTGAGCGGTGGCTTGTTCCACGTGAGGTTCAGGTCTTCGTGCATGTAATCCAGAACGAATTCAAGAAACTCTTTCGCGTCTTGCTGCTCGTCAATGCCCCATTGCGAGTTGAAATGACCGCATATACGCTATATCGAATTAGCTAGTACATGTGAGTCTACGTCTGGTGAGACTTACTCTGAAGGTGCTAGGGCGTACAGAAGAGACATCGCCTTTGTACAAGTTTGATAGCAAAGTTGCGTACGCCTCTGGTAAAATACCCTTGGTGCCTTTCCAGTTGTCGCGTTGAAGGTCACGCTGGTAGCGCCCTGTGAGGAACAAGTCCGAAAGCAGCAAATGTCCACTGAGACACTGCACCACAGAGTTCATGTAGCATGTGACTCCAAAATTCAGCAGTCCGGTTCTGTGCAACCTTAGATTGCTAAACTGAGGTTGCGAGTTGTAGACGTTGCGGTTCTGTTGTACGTCTTGGCGCTCGTGAACGCCGCTGTAGCTGACCCGTGGCACCGACGGTGGGGGTCGTGAAGGCGCGACGGGTATGGCAGGTGCAACATATTGGTTGGTGGACTGGGACTTGGACGGGTACATCATAGACTGTTCAGCCTCAACATCGGGATATCGGCGCAAAAACTCCTCGGTGGAACGATAGAAGGACGAAGTTGACTCTTCCTCTTCCTCGCCTTCGTTTGGAGGTACCTCAACAGCAGCACGTCCTTTTCGAGCTTCCTCCAACCATTTTTGCTGTTCTTCACGATCCATTGGAACGTACTCACGCCTCGACCTTCTTTGCCAGCTGTTCCTCGTGAGGTTACTAGCAGCAGGCGAGCGTCGAACCGCCCGAGCTCTAGTAGGGCCAGCAGCCACCAGAGCGGCGGTAGTCGATATCTTCAATGCTTGTGGACCCACTAAATCAACCCAAGCATCAAGCCCGCCTTTGAGAAGAACTGGGGGTCGTCTTAAAGGCTTTTCCGCGTTGAACTCGTACAAGGTATCGAATAGCCGCTTCAGGGCGATTTCACTCTCTGACCGATTTGGCTTATGCATGAAATCGATGCTTTTCGTGGATTCGTCGTAATACACGACGACGTCAAAGTCATTTCGTCTGTCAAACATGGCTTGCTCATCGTCGGGAGAGATGACAAGGCGATCTAGCAGCTGCTCTGCGGAGTCGCCATCGCGCAAGGACAGTGGCTCGATGCACATGATATTTCGCACGTACACGTGCCCTGCGTCAAAGTCGGCCCTGTCTCTCACATCTATCGTGAGCACATTGTACATGCGGTAGTAGTCATAGAGCATGCTGGCGTCAATTTCCAACTCAATGGATTTGCTGACAGATCGCGTCCTTCCGTTGGCGTCGCGCAGGTTTTGCTGAGCCGGGAAATAGGAATCTGGTACGCCATTCGCGTTGGGCGCGTGGCTAGACGCACTCGATGCAGCCAACGAGTTGCTACGGCCTCCAGTGCCGTTCATACTCCTGGGGGTACTTCGAGGAGGGTTGATGCTCGAAGGGCCTGAGATGTTCCGGGCGGGGCTGTAGGTGGGACTGGGTTCCTTGGGCAATGAGGCGGCGAACTGGGTGTCCAGTGGTAGTTTGGGAGGTGGTGGAGGCATGTAAGAGGGCTGGGTGGGCATGACTCTTGGTCCGACCAGTCGACTGGTGGAGTTGTAGTCTGCGGGAGAAGGCATTTTGACTGACAAGTCCTGGCTAGAGCGGGCAGACGATGTGTCGAGGGGCGGAGCAGCTGTGCGCAAGTTGGCGAAGCGCTGAGCAAGATCACTGACACCATTCGCGGATGCAGCACTTTGGTGGACAGCGCGACCGTGCAGCGATTGCGGCTTTGGTTGCACGGCGGGCTTCCTTCGTGGGGAATCTGGGAAGCTGGCAATTGAAGCACGGCCGTTTGGGACCGTGGTGGGGACCTCGGGCAGCATCAACTCGTCGTCTCTTCGTGAAGCGCTGGAGCCGTTCCGCGAGTGCGATGTTGCAGAGGGCGGTAGAGAAGCAGTCCTGTGATGGGCGCCATTTCTCAGGTTGTCGTTTTTGATAATGTCTTTTATGCGCAAGAATCTCTCCTCGTTCGACTTGATGTCTTTCATGAGCTCGTTGAAGTCCCGATGTGCCTGACTCCGGCTGCCGTTGATCTTGTCATAGTAGTCTCGGTGGGCGGGTATCAGATCGACGATGATTTGGTATGCAACCATGTATTCCCAGTAGGCGCCGGCAGGCATGCGACTGTTCAGCATCGTCTTGGCCGTATTGAAGTGCCCCCTGGCTTGTTCCAGCAGATGGCGGATCTAGACATGGTCAGCGACTACCGCATCCAGAGGGTGCCTTCCCGAGGTACCGAATGGTGTCTCAGCGACTCAGCTGTATCCGTCGCAGAGGCGATAATCTCCGAAATGGGCGGATATGGAGCGCCAGGCCCCCGCGAGTCGCCTGGCTCATCGCCATCTCTCCAGCCATTCGCGCCGTTGGTGTAGCCGTTCATGGTGTTGGTAGGCGAGCGTGGTGAGGGCGGCCGAGGAGCAGCCGCACTCGTAGTAGCACTTTAGACGTTGGGCACTCGCATGTTCATGAGATCCCAAGCAAGGCGAGACTTGGGTATCTGTGGCCGCAATCGAATACGTGTGCGCCGAGAGGCTGCGAGGATGCGGGATGCGGGGCTGAGTCGGGGTAGAGCGTCGAGTCGTAGGGGCCGAGATGGATGCGGCACGTCTCGCAGATACTACAGCTTATTTGCAGGCGAAGGTGAGTATGGCAAAGGCGTAGAGGCGTGGGTGTCGGCAATGTACAGTCTGTTTGGTGTTGGCAGGGTACAGGCATAGTAAAGTGCATGCGGCTCATGCCCGAGCCTCCGCCACAGGGCGTCATCAGCCAAGACCACGCCTCGGACTCCAGCTTGCTACCTAACCAACACCACGCCAACCTCGCGCCGTTTGATATAGAGGACCAGTTTGTCCGCAACGAGGGCGAACATATTTGAGCCCTGAATATCATCGCCGAATCTAAATCAACAAACCACCAGCTGGGAGCAGCTCCATCATCATGGCGGGCTGGTTCGGGTCGTCGACCAACAGCGCGCTCGACGAGCAGATTGAGCGCGCAACGTCTTCGAGCTTGTATGCGACAATTCCGAGCTGCCTATAGCTTCATATCACATGCTGATACACTGCAGAGAGGATATGCCCCTCAACCTCGAGATATCCGACGTGATTCGGTCCAAGACGGTGCAGCCTAAAGATGCAATGCGCGCATTGAAGAAGAGGATAGGCCACAAGAACCCCAACGTCCAGCTTGCCGCTTTGAATGTGCGATTCCAGTCCTCCAAGAAGCTACACACGTTGACTGACTATTGCACAGCTCACGGATACATGCGTTAAGAATGGCGGCGCTCACTTTATCCAAGAGATAGCTTCACGGGAGTTCCTTGACAACCTGACGTCTTTATTGAAAGCACCATCGACCGTCGCCCCCAACAACGATGTAAAGAACAAGATGCTGGAACTGATACAGTCATGGGCCACGGCTGCAGAAGGGCGCATCAACCTCAGCTACATCAACGAAGTCTATCACAGCTTGCAGCGAGAGGGCTATCGCTTCCCTCCAAAGGAGAACATCTCCAGTAGTATGCTCGACAGCAGTGCGGTAGGCTTTCAAACACCTTCCATCTGCCCCGTGAAACTAACAACCCTTGTTGCAGCCCCCCGAATGGACAGACTCGGATGTCTGCATGCGATGCCGCACCGCATTTACCTTTACCAACCGAAAGCACCACTGTCGCAACTGCGGAAACGTCTTTTGTGGCGCTTGCTCGAGCAAGAGCATTCCGCTACCCCACCTGGGCATCATGGATCCTGTGCGCGTCGACGACGGGTGCCATGCCAAACTCACCGATCGCTCAAGGGGAACGCCCCTGCCGAGGACATTTGATATGCCCAAGCCACAAAAGACGTTATACCAGGGCTCAATGGAGCCACGAAGTGCCCGTGTAGAGGATAGTTTCGATGCTGATCTTAAGCGCGCCCTCGAGATGAGCCTAGACGAAGCCAAGGGAAACAGCTCGTCTGGCTTTGTACCTCAGTCGCAACTCCAATCACGATCCAAGTCTACCAATGGAGCTACCAAGAAGCAGCCCGAAGAAGAGGAAGACGCCGACCTCGCTGCTGCTATCGCTGCCTCTCTGGCTGACATGGAAGAGCAGAAGAAGAAGTATGCCACCACTTTCCGGGAACAAGCTTCAAGCGCCTCTGCATCAGTGCCATTTGTCGCGCCAAAGAATGATTACGAATTAACCCCTGTTGAAGCTGAAAACATCAACTTATTCTCCACACTCGTGGATCGCTTACAACATCAAGCTCCCGGCACAATCCTTCGCGAGCCGCAGATACAGGAGCTCTACGAGAGTATCGGGAAGCTGAGACCGAAGCTTGCGCGGACTTATGGAGAGACCATGAGCAAGCATGATACGCTTCTTGATCTTCATGCCAAGCTATCTACAGTTGTTCGATACTATGACCGAATGCTCGAAGAGAGACTATCGAGCACATACAATCAGGCCAATACCATGTACGGCCTGCCTTCTGCGCAACGACCTGCGTCAAATCTCTACCCAAGTATACAATCAGGTGCACCAGATGGTGCTGGAGAAAACTACTACAACGCACCTTCAAGTACCTATGGACAACCACAACCACAGTACGGCGGCGGCGGCGGCTACCAATCTCAACAGCAACAACCCTATCCCCAATTCGATAAGCGACCTCAGTCCTATGCTCCCCCTCAAGAGCAATACCAGCAACCATCACAACCGTATCCTAACCTTGCTCAACCACCACCGAATACTTCTCACCAGCATCCTGCGTCGCCACAGTTGCAGCGCCAGGTATCCAATCAACAATATCCCTCACAACCCCCCTCTGCGTACCCATCGCAAGCACCGCCATCGACGGTATCAGACGCCGAAAGCGCAAACTACTACTATGGCGACAACAGTGCTACGCAGCCTTCACAGCCACCAATGCAGCGGACCCAAAGCTACGGTTCTCGACCGACGCAACAGCAGCCTCCTTCGCCACAAGCATATACCCGGGCACCTCCACAACAGACGCCCATCTCACCGCCCTCTCAGCCTGCTACCGCTTGGCAAAACCCGCCCTATCCTCGGCAAGACCAGCCTCCCAACTGGCAGCAAGACCAGAATCAAGCGCCGCCGCCGCAAGCCCCTCCACAACAGCAACAGCAGCCTCCTCAACAACCTCCACCGCAGCAGCTCTGGCAGCAGCAACAACAACAAGCGCCTCAGCAGCAGCCTACGTCTACCTGGCAGCCGGCACCATATGCGTCAGGTGGCTACGGTCCCGAGAGCTTCCCATCTGCACCGCAAAACCAGCTTCCTGTCCAGCAAAAGGTGGCAGACGAGCCGCTGATTGATTTGTAGATGGACACCAGATTGGTATTCTGGTTCGCTCTCTCTTGGTACTTGATGTTATTATCAGAATGGATAAACAATGATACGTAATGTTTTGGTCTATCATCATGCGCTTCCACGATGTAAGGCGCATGCATGGTTTTGACGGGGTTCGCACCGGCACGAACCCGCCTAGTTCTCGAGACTTGATCTGTAAAAAATACACTTGACTCTCGTTTGGTGAGGATTTGGTGGAGGCCATTGTTTAACTGGTCTAGCAATCATCAATTGGATATGTGATACCAATTAATTAAAGTATGATTGCCCTGCCTATCTCAAAATGCAACTCTACCTCTCACATCATCATTACCTCACATATCCAGATCACGGCGAATCATTCTTCAATCATAATTTCCGTTATATTTTTTTTGCTTTTCAATTCATACCCTTTACCTAGACCTGGTCAGCCCACGGACATGCGTGTCCCTTCCCTCCACTTCTACCACGCCTACCCCTAACTTCTGAGCCAGCCTTTCCCAGCGCCACAAGCTTAGCAACCCCCTTACACCACCCACTCCGATGCTCGTATATCCCCTCCTTTTGCCGCGCACTCCCCCCAGCACAAAACCCACAAAACACATCAACTTTACAATACTTCTGGCTGTGTTGCTTCGAGCCACAGCGCGTGCAAAACCGCGTTTGTCCAAACGACTGCCGATGATGTAATGTAGCAGTGTTACCAGCTCTAAGCCCTACTTTCAGGTCTGCGTAAGCAAGTTTCGGCGGGACCTCGTGTGTAGATGGAGAGGAAGGGGCGGATGACGAGACTGTAAGTAGAGCAGCGGCAAGCGTAGCCACGACAATCATTCCCCGCATTATGCAAATAACACCCTTCGATACCGAAGCACTTGAGGAGATGTGCAAGCCCCATCTTCCTCCCCCTGACCCCCACGAGCCCCGCTTCCCCCGCCATAACCTGGCTATCCAGCGTTGCGACCACACTTCCCAGGGCCTCGATGTCTATTCCGAACCGCTCTCTAATCATCTCCGCATTGTTGTCGGCAGCGTGGCCGAGGAAAATCACAGGCCGCAATGCACCGGCGCCATTGCGGCGCGAGAAGATTTACTGCAGCATGGCTTTGGCGTCAACCACGCTGCCAAACGTGGTATTGCCGAATTGAAACGTATCTGGGTGGCTGGGACACAAATCACCGTTTGTGAGGTGGGCGTGCTGTTTTATTCGTACGTGGTGGGTTTCCATGGTGGCTAAGATATCCCACGCTGTTGGTGGGGAAGTGGATGGAAATGCGGATTTGGGCATGGCCCAGAGATCTAAAATCGAGACGCCGAGTTCCGTTATGTAGCTTGAGTCGTGCTTGTACCATTCTGCATCTAGACCTATTATCACAGCCGAGCGAAGGAGTGTGCTTGCTTCTTCGCTTTCAAGGTCGTTCTCTGAGTCAGGGCTGTTGAGCCAGTACTGCAGAAGCGCAGTCTGGGTGAGGCTGTTTTGGTGGAATTTGACTTCTAGGACCGCCTTTAGGTCAGGGGGTGTCATGCGTGCGGATTCGATGCGCATTTCGTAAATTGCGTCCAGGTATGTTATGGGTAATGGTGAGTAAGCTTTCAATGGCTCGGTGTATGGCCAGAATGATAGGAGTGGCGCGCAGTGACTTGTTCGCGCGAAAGAGCAGGGAGGGAAGTTTGGGTAGGCGGTTAATGTTGATGTAGTTGGTGACATTGTGAACAGATGCAAGATATCTTTTCTTGTTCCCGAGGTGAGCTTTGCATCATGGTCATGGACATGATGGCGCGTTGTTTTGGTTTTGTGTTGGAAAAGTTTTAAAATTTGAAGAAGTTTAAAAGAGGTTTAGGAGAATGAGAGGCTGTGATGGCAAAGATAGAAAGTTGGAGAGAATATATGGGTTCACTTTCGAATAATTACTGCTGCCTGAGAGTAACAGTTTACTCGATCTCTGATATGGAACCTATGATACGTGGCTTTATTGCAATTTTGATGGATTTTTGCAAAGTTGCAAAACTACAAACTATGGTTCAGCAATGACACAACGTATGCTTCCGGCTCCCGCTATCTTGTTTGTAATGAAGTAGATAGCATGATCCAGGCAAATACGACGGGTTTTGTACTGAACCATGGTGAGCACGTTATCCTGCCGGAAAGAATGCCTGAAGCATGCCTCTAGCTGTCGGTATGCACCCTGGTGATTCTCACTACGTACTTCACATCCATGTCGCACCATAGCTCGCTGTCGGGAGAACCAAATGACATGTCCTCGTCAACGCCCAGCAGTGGCGACCGACCGACCCCAGCAGGCTCAACGAAGCCTCCTAAATCTTCTCTGTCAAGCTCGGTATACTTTAAAAGGTACTCGTCCGTTACCACATTATGGCGGCTAGTTTCGTAGAAGAAGAAAAGTGTGTCTAAATGCCCGTCCCGTAGCAGATCGCAGACGCATTCTATCGCTGGAAGCCAAAATCTATCCATATCTTCGAGGTTATCTGGTACTTCGATCGCGAGGGTTTGTAAATTGGGTAAATTCTGGCGAACGAATCTATTGAAGAAAGGCCCACGAGTGTCCGGGCCTGCCACAAGCTTCTGACAGGACTATCATCCCATATCGCGGGCTCATATCCGAACACCAGTTTGCGAATACCGGCTTGGAGGCCATTGGGAAGGTTGTTCAGGAAGTGTATCGAGGTCCCATCACTAATTCCAAGGATGAGCGGGCTCTGAGACCACATACGGAAGAAGGCTCCACTTGGGGAGATGATTCGTTGGAGATATATCATCTCTCGCATGGCCTGGGCGGGCGGTAGGATGTTCGATACTTGGGCATTGATCTTTTTCGAAACGAGATGAAGTTGCGTCGCGACCCGGATCTTGAATGTGAGTACTGCATGGAAGTCTTCTGCCGTATTAGTATCCAGGGTAAACTCGTCTACCCCAAGAATCTCGCTTTCCCAGTAGAGGGAAGTCTCTGGCTTATGGACATGACCTGCGCATGTATGCTTACCCTCCTTCCCTGTAAATAATTAAATCTGCGTTGTATTACCTGGAATTCTACGGTACCTTCATAGTACTCAAGTGTCGGCAGACTATATGCAGCATGCCTGTCTTCGAGGCTACAGTGACGAAACGTGATTTTCGCTTCTAGTGCGTATTCATAGATGAGGTCGCGCACCTCTTGTGGAAGTTTAAGGAAAGAGGGGCTAGGTAATCATTAGCTCTCTAGCCGCTCATGGTGAACGAGGTGATGATACGTATTTAAATGCGCTGCGGCATCGTTATTGGCAGACGCTAATGCCTTCGGCATGTGCGCTGATTCCTCCGCCATTTCAGGACGGTTTGGAGCCAGCGTGCTGACAATTCGCAGTTGCGGACGGGGCAATTGTGAGAGCGGGGAAGATTGCGGGAGACGGGCGCGAAAGGAAGCTATCTTAGCGCCAACATTAACTCGTTCAAGCCAGGGTACCTTCCAGTAACTCAGCAATCTCGCGGTCATTGCGCGGGCTTTTGTTCTTCATCATGCACGACATAGAAGAATCGCACGTTGGGCACTGTAATCACGCAAAATTTCACGGTGAATGGTAAAACAGGACGTCGAATAAAGTCAAGGTTTGGTATTAAGTAAGATGCTGATTGGAAAGCGAGTTGTCGACCGCTACGACCGACAAACAAACAATCTCATTCAGTTTCTCGAACACACGAGTAAGGGGGTATATATCATCTACGCATTCAACAATGAGACGGCTGGTCGAATCACCTCGCGTCCATACACATAAAAGTGGGACACGCTTAGATCTTCTCGTCTACGGCGTGGCTAGCGCGCCTCTCCGCAGTGACGCTGTGACGCCTCTCAATGTCAACAGCCTGCTCCTCCGTGCCAAGGTGACCAGTAGGCAGCAGGTTGAGCGCATCCTCGTTCTTGTCCATGCTACGGTAGGCGAAATGGAAAGCGATACCAGTGACGAAGGAGATGATGGCGACACTGCCGTAGTTCCAGACGATATGGGGATCGGCAGTAAGAGGAGTGAAAGCCTGGGCAAGAGCAGCGGAGAAGGCAGTGGTGAAGAGCTGGACGGACTGCACAAGCGATCTCATGTTCTTGGGTGCCTTGGTGAAGGCGTACTCGAGGGTGGTGACAGAGGCGAAGATCTCGGAAATGGCAATCAGGACGTAAACACCGGTGACAGCCCAGACGGTGATGTCGGTCTTGTAATCGGGGTCATGGGTCTGGTAGTAGCCAGAGGTCTTGTAGATGTAGTGCTGGAGAACGGCAGCCCATACCATGGCGAAGGCTCCGAGAATGAAACCGGCGGTGATCTTCTTGATGGGGGTGAAGCGGATACCGCGCTTGCGGAGGAAGGGGTAGACGACACTGTCCATGATGGGCACCTGATGTTGCGTTAGTACAATTCTGTAATTTCAGCGATTTGATTTGGCTTACAATGATGATAATAGCGATGGGGTCAAGGTTGGAAAGAATGTCGTTGGGGACACCACCGAGGTGCATGGTGGCGCACATCTGAGTCAAGTTGGAGTCCATCTGACGGTACGCTAGCCAGAAAATAGGCACCCAGAAGAAGACAGAGCAGGCACCAAATCCACGTGCAACCTCATCAACCCAGGCATCGTCAAAGTTGTACCAGCTTGGGGCGTTGGCTCCAAGGGTAGATGGCTTGACAGCGTTCCACATGGTGCCAGAGTTCCAGTTCCTCCAGGTCTGCATTGGGTTGACGCTCATACCACCACCGAGAGCCTTGAAGAAGAGCTTGAAAGCTGGACCCATGACGTTTCCGCTCGGGGGACGGAGAATGTAGAATTTCTTGCAGAAAACGAGGACGGGCAGAGCGACGATGAACATGACGGTAGGGAGGAGGTAAGCGAGCCAGAAGCCGACATATCTCTCAGCGTAAACCATGCTAATCTGACCGACCAGGGCACCGATGTTGATGAAGAAGTAGAACCAGTTGTAGATGCGGGTGACAGTGACGGCGGGGTCAACGATGACGCGCCGGTCACCACGGGTCTCAACACGCATCTTCTCCTGGGGAACCTGTTCGGCGATGAGCGGGGCGATGTTGGGCTTGAATGTTCCGGTTCCAAGACCCATGATGATGAGACCGAGAATGAAGACACCAAGAGCAGTGTTTGAGTTTTCCAGGACAGATGGTGCAGCAGAGGCGACGAGAATGATGTGGCCGACTTCGGCTACCAAGACGGAGTAGACAATGGTCTTGAAGCGACCGAGGTAGGTGTCGGCAATCCAGGCACCGAAAAGAGGGCAGACGTAGACCCAGAAGGCGTTGAAGGTGGTCAAACTGAAAGCGACCTGCTTGCCCATGTTGAGGGCACCGGGCTGAGCCTCAGCATCGTCGGGGTTGAGAGCAGCACCAGTGGGTGTGGTGAGCGGCTTGGCGATGTAGTTGGAGTATACTGCAACGGTACCGTAGTAACTCATACGCTCGACCAATTCCACAAAGGCGATCTGGGAACGGAATTAGCACATTTCTCATGTGCAATCTGCATGGCGATTGCTTACTGTGAAGATCTTCCACGGGATCCTGGCAGGGACACGGGGAAGGGTGGCGAGCTCCTCCTCGGTGGGAAAGTCGTCGCCATCGGCGAGGTAGCTATCTTGGAGCGTAGCCTTGCCCTCGGAATGCAGGAAGGCGGGCGCAGCAACAGTGTGAAGCTCGGGATGCTTGCGCGTGGGGTCGCCTGAAGCGTCAATCATGGAGGGGTCCAAGCCTACAGCTTGCTGCGGGATTGTTAGCACGTGCTACAATGTGGTTCAGGGTAGAGTAGCGTACGACTTCACCAGCGTCACCGACAGCCATGTTGGACGGGCACCTATGTATGGTGGTCGAAGGGTGAGGCGGGGATGGACTGTTCGCAAAGAGCAGCCAAGTAAGGCTTTATGGAGGGACTGCGGCGAGGAAGTGAGAGGGCCTGTCGGACTCGAAAGACTGGTGGGTTGGTGGTCCATTTAATTAAGAGCACGCAAATCACGGGTCCAGCTTCGTGCTCTACAGGCTCAGGCTCAATCAGGAAGGCGCGCACCCTCGGGCAGGGATTGGCGCCGTATTGGCTCCTTCACGATAGTCGTGCCATCAGCAAAGCCATCGCCACCGCGGCTGGTACCCCGTAAAAGGCAGCGGGCGCGTGTGAGATTGGTGCCGCACGTTGCTGTTTTCGCACAGCATCGCCGAGGCGTCACAGTCTACTCAAGCCTCGCCAAGTTGCTAACCACCACTGGCAAGCAGCAGCACAAGAGAGCTTGCCCCGTCCAAGATAACAATTCGCTGTGGCGCCCATGTTGCATTCCATCGACTTGTCTCCTGCCTAAACGAGGAGGCTACTGCTACCCCGCTACCACCCCCAAGAAACGCCCAGAAGCGCTATCGCGCGCCTCCAACGACCCATTTGCTTCGCTAGAACCCCCCGGCGTAGGGGTGGACCGTGGACCATGCATGCACTCATCGCGGTATCAGCGACCAAGCTCTTTTGAGGGCGTGAAGACGGTTATTTGCGGGTAATTATGTCGCACCATGGTCTGATAGCCAACAGAACGCGGTTCCGACAGAGATTTGGATGGACCATGTCGAGGGAGGGATTCGGGTGAGAGCGAGGATGAAGACAGCCAGATACCCAGCCAAACCAAACAGTGGGGCCGCTCGCAACACCTTAGCCTGATGGATAAGATAATGGCTGGAAGCTTGGGATCTTAGCCAGTACCGCCGAGATAGCCAAGCACCTCATCCGCGCTATCATTCGCCCCAGACTCTAGGGACTTTTTCGAGATCCACCCTTGAGTCGCATGTTTGGATATTCTCTGGGTCACCCAAGACCTGGGCAACGGACATCGCCCGCAAGTGCTGTCAAATACGAGTCCAGATATAGGCCCAAGGGAGTTCGGCACCGTGAACCTGCGCAAGATGCGAGACAAGCCTCGGTCGCCGGCCGAGAAGAATCCGTGGTAACGGTTAAGGCTTTTACGCCTAGATATGCTCGCATGCAAGGGCTTACTCAACCCATCCTTCGAGAACCGTCCTCGGTGGTGTGGCATGGATGCGGCGCGCTTCGAGAACATCGCGCTCATCCCTCACTAAGCCGGACAGATGCGCGGTGCTTCTTCGTGGCCTGCACGTCACGAAGGTGTTGGAGTGATAGAGGAACCGCCGGGGATTGGAAGAAATCCAGATCGGCATATCGCTTAGATTAAGCTTGATGAAGACCTCGGCAGGAGCTTCTCTACACGTGAGCAACTGCGCTACTCAGCTAGACCGAATTGCTTATTGTCGCTGAGCCCGTTCAGCTACGGAAAAACAGCGGTGCCACTCCCTCTTCGATCTGCGCACGCAATGGCGCTGAAATAGACGCGGTCGTTGCAGTGGCCATGTTGCGACTTTGCGCCAAGAACGTCAGCAAGTGGGACGATTGCGCGAGCGCCCTTGTCGCCATGTACAGTGTAGATACAGTGGACTTCCGAGGGCCAGTAGCGTAGGCGGCGGTGGGCCTGATGCAAACGAGACAGACCATCGCACGAGGACCCACAGACATGTACTGCATACACGCGACCACGGCAGCGTCTATTGTAGTAGACAAACGAGTCTGCACCACAAAGGCGGGGATGAGGTAATACAAACCTTCCCACCTTCCCGACTGTGAGGTAGGTAGCTGCGGGTAAACATGACCCCGCCGCCAGTTGCTCCCATCCGTTGCCAACCTCGACTATCATTTCTCGGCACTCTCGTATTATTCCCGTCACGCGGAAGGGTATAGGGCGCCTAAGTAGCGGAATCATCCCCGTCAAGATAGTGTAGATGACAGCAGTAAATGTCGCTTGCGTCGAGTGAGCATCATCCTGTAGTGTAATTCGCTGCATCGGCATGAAGCTACAGGGGCGAGAGACGGCTCTCCCGACGACTGACGCTCTTCGCAAAGGGCTGCGTACTCTGTGCGAGTCAGCTAAGTATCAGGCACGCTGAGAAGACGATTAGACAAGCCTTTCGTTTGTCTCAAAGCACCCATTGCTACGACGCGATACATCGAAAACTTCGAGAAACCGTACTACACCTTCAGATTGCTCCCACAATTCACACGACCATACTCTTCTCGCGCAGCGCCTGCAATCGCTCCGGAGTCACAACACTCAACGCCATTGCGCCGCCAATAATAATTCCCAACAGCAGCACCAAGAACAAATGCACTGGCTCGATCCTTTCTCTCCCTGACGACCTCCTCTTATCCGCCCCCGGCGCATACGGCCCAACCATCTTCTTCAATGGCTGCACCCCGTTCTGCTTCGCAAACTCATATCCTCTCTTCATACCGGGTAGCCCATCAATACTGAGCTGACTCTTGAACGCCCAGTATCTATCCATCGACTCTTCCTCCTTCCCTTCCTTGAATTTCTTCTCTTTGGCGAGAAAGTGCTTGTCCAGAATATCCCTGTGACCCACGAAGTCATAGTACGGGACGGAAAACCCACAGGATGTGCCGCACTGGTGAACATTGATAAGGATAATGCTCCGAGAACTAAACGTCGTCTCAACTTTATGTTGGGCTACAAAAGCCGAGAATTCCGGTGTGCCGTTCTCGATTGCGCGCCCGTCGCCCCAAATCCGAACGATTTTCGGAGGGCCCGTGAAAGCCATAAACTAACAACACTGTCAACACTTTCTGTGACTGGGAGTCCGAGCCGATTCTACAACGTCATTCGGTCTTGATGGCAAGGCTCAGCTTTGGCCGAAATGGAACTTACCATGACACAGATTCTGCCATTTCCTTCCTCATGCAGATGCGCATGCGTCTCCACCCCGCTCCCCGTCAGGTCCATATACCAGAATGTCCGCTCATCGATGATACCAAAGTTTTGACCTCCCTTTGGTGAGATGTTGATGTGGCCTTCGCCGGATAGTGGCGCCGTACCGACCCAAAGCATCTGTTGCGCTTTGATCCATGGGACGAGGCTATCCGGGATTGCCTCGTAGAAGACGCCCATTGCGAAGCGTGTTCTTTCGTCGTCAAATGCGAGGAGTTCGAGAGAGAGATTCGCAGTCCAGCAAGCAATGACCTGACCTCGGTCAATTCCGCCTTTTCCACTGTCAGATTGTCGAGGATTTCCTGGCGTAAAGGAACGGCTCAGTCGCCCTTCTTATAATGGACACCTTTCGAGATGAGTCTCAACACTTTGACCGCCAGCTCTGACTCCTCAAGCTCTGATTTCCGTACGCGTTCAATGTTGATCCGCGGCCGAAATCGCGATATCGGCGTGGTTTCACAGCTAAAGTCTCGATAGACTATGGGTAGAGAAACGTATGGTCAGAATTCAGCCTGCAGTGTTTCCACATTCACGAGCAATAAATTGACGTCAGATGGAATACCATCGGAATGACAATTATCGCGCGATGTTATCCATCTCTAATGCCCGCGGCGGGGAACGCGTAGCGTCGCAGCGGGGTTGCGCCGGCCGGATCGGGTAATCAACCGAGGAAGCGTGGGTCTAGAGTGTACAGAATCAACAACTGACAGACATCACCTATCACGACTCACTGAACAACAGTTTTCCAAGAAGCCATTGTCTATTCAAACGCCATCTTCGCCCACTATTCATGGAGTCAATACATGTGCGAGTCATCAGCCCTTTGCCGCCTCTTCCGCTGATTCTCCTCAACAAAATCATCGATTTTGTGTCGCATCCATCCCTGATCCAGTGAAGAGCCATCGGAGCGAGGAAAACTCCGCGGAGACAACGAAGAATCTGTTTCTCCAATGAATCCACCATCTCCATGCATGTTGTTCGTGGTAGCTATGTGACGACGCTGCATACCGTCTACACTTCCAAGTCCATCACCAAGCCTCACTACTTTCGGCGCAGCACTATCGCACCATTTCTCAATCCGACTCCTCTTCTCCAACGGCATCATATATCCAAAGGTCTTGGGATCGCGGATATTCCTCCCCGGTCGAATCTCAATAACTTTATTCCGTTCCTCATCTTCTTCACGGATCATGGCTTCAATCTCTTTCGCGTTCCCGACAGCCTCGCACTCCTTGTTGATTTGAATGGATAGCGTGCCTTCCCTCGCAGCGTTCTTCGTCAGGCGAAGGTGGCGCGTCAGCAAGATGGGGCCGAACTCCGTTTCCAAATCCAACTTGCTGACGCCACCCCGGTACGCGTTTCCTGCAATGAACTTTTCCATTTCTGCGGCGTACGACTCGCGGAACTGTGCGAGGATGGCGTCTGCCTCGTTCGCGATGGCGGCTTGTGCTTTGGCTTTGCGCATGAGGTCTTTGTAAACGGCGTCGGCGTTGTCGGCGTTGTCTGCATCATTGGTGTCCAGGTCGGCGTCGAGAGCTTGAGGAGACGCAAGCTCCGTCTCGAAATCCTCGAAACCTTCAAGTCAAACTTCTAGTTCCTCGTGCCTGTGCGCGTAATCGGGTAGTATATACGCTTTCTCGAACACGTCTTCCAGCAGTGGGAAAACGGGCCTCGAAGCTTTGTTTTCATCTCTGCATTCAGCGCCCTGCTCTTGTACCAGTTTATTCTCCCGCTCTACCAACAAAGCGCGCTCTACCTCATTTATCATCGCTTTATACCTGCAAACCCGGTCCCGTTCACGCAACCTAACTGGCCCCTTGGAGTGTATACCTGGTTGTTGAAGCATTGCGTTCATTCGATTCACCTCGTCTATCAACCCGTCATATTCGTTGTCGATTTCTTGCACACGGGTGTAGAGGTTTTCGAGATCTGTAGCCCCTCTCTGACGATCTTCTTGCAGTTTGCGTCGCGATTGCAGCGTTTGCAAGGTTGTATGGAACAGCTGTGGCGTCAGAAGAAGAGCTGGATGCGCGTATGAGTTTGTACCGCGTATCTGTAGGAGGCCGGCTTCGCGGTAGAAATCTGACTTGTGGATTTCATCTGGTTGCCACCATTTTGGTTGCCATTCGCGAGGTAATGCAGCCCCTTGGTCATGCTCCTTTGGTTTCTTTTGTGGCGGTTGGTCGTCATCTTCGTCTATTCTCGCGTTTCTTGGGCCCGTTTCGTAAGAGGTGGCCTGTGGGAAGCTGGGAATCTCGCTGATTATTTTTTGGTTCCTCGCTTTTATCCTTGAGCGATGATTCTACGTTATTATTAAAATTCGGTGCGTTCTCAAGCTCATCCTGTACCCCGACAGTCCTCTGTCTCTTGCTATCCTCGCGCTCAAGGGATTCCTTTGGTAAGCTTTGCTTCCGTTTCGCCACCCATTCCGGATGTATCTTCTGGGCCAAGCGGAGGAAACAATTTTTTTGAGGTCGCCTTGCTTGTCGACTCCGATATTCCGGGTACACTTTCGGTATCAATGAGAGACCCACGGTCATGAGTCGAATTCGCCATTTTCACTAGCTCGAGGGGTCCTAGGGAGGTAAAATCTTGCGGAAATATTGTAATTTCATGATCAACGTTGGTGACGTTGGGGCACAATGGTGGTGAAAGCTTTCACACAAAAGGCTTTGTTGGAGAATAGCTTTATGGCTTTGTCTTGCACACGATGATCTGGGCAGTCTAGTGGATATTGAGCCGTCTGCGCATTCATAGCTGAATTCAAGTTTCTACCGTCAGGTTGAATGGGTCAGAAGCTCTGCATGGTTGCGCTTGGAAGTCATCTGAGCATGTTTGACGGCCTGAAACGTCACTACAGTGACGTGAAATTACGGCTTTCACCTGGGAATCGCTGTACCATCACTATAACCAGATAATCACTGACCTCGACATTGTTTTACGACAATCCAGGTAGAGTCCCGGGACCTTTATACCCCCTCGAAATTCTCCCTACCACTACCATAACCGCCAGCACAACCATATCTACTGGTGAATTACTCAACATCAACCCAAGTAGTACCACTGATTCTGGAGAACCAACATGGCCGGCCACCATCGTCCAAGCATGAACAGCAGGCGTAACTTCGATCAGAACGCGAACTCTGGTAACAACGACGACTCGGATAGAGAAGAGGGCGAAATTCGCGAAGTGCCTCCAAGATGAGGCACACAAGGAGGCCGGACAACAATCACAGGGCAACAGAATCGGCGTAACTACGCGGCACCCATCAGCACGCGTAGATCAGGACCTCGTCGCCAAGCCAGTAGCAGGTTCTACGATAGCTACAGGCCTGGAACCACATGTCTAGGGTCAAGGACACACATGTCTAGGGTCAAGGACACACTCAGGCACAGGCCGCGATGCCGCCATCAACGAAAAGCCCATGCCCCATGCGGACAAGAAAGTCCAGGGTGCACTAAGAGACCGAAGCAAACGATTGTCCCCCGCCATGAAGCCCAAGGTCCCCTCCATCAACCAAGCCCAAGGACAGGCCCGCCCCTCACCCTCAGCACAACCCTCAACTTCCCAGGCGCCGCCGTCAACTAACCCGGAATGGACAGCGCCAGATGATGCGTCACCGCAGCCATGAGGTCATCAAAGCGGGCGACATTGTCAACTTCGATCTGATCGAACAATGCCGGTACATGTACCCAGCGCGCGACCGCGACGGCAACTTGACACAAAAGGGACTTGTAGATAGCGCCAAGGGGCCCATATACAACGAGTCGCGCTAGGCCATCGTGCTAACCATGGATTACACTAGTAACGGGGATATAGGTATCACGCTTCTCCCCGTGTACTCATTCGGGGGCAATGGGCTCAACGATCAGCCTTGGAAGGTAGCAGTGCAGTATCTGCTCTTGCTGGGTCACGGGGGTTTTGAGAAGAAGACGGGAGCGCTTGAGGAAGGTGGGCGAGAGTCGGATGTGAACCCACATATACGCGTTCCGCTCGCGTTCGCCGCAGTCGTAGATGGCGACTACGGGTTCGAGCCTGCGCCCTGTTCGCTGATCGCCTTGTCGCACCCCGTCAACGTAACGCTCGACGCGCGCGTACGTCCCGTGGCTAGTCTCACCCAGCAGAGCTTCCATGTAGTTCGTGACGCTCATGCCATGTATACCAAACTGGCTTCGCAACCAGAGAAGGACCGAGACAACTCGGACACAAGCCCCTTTGACTACATGTCCCGTTTGGCCGCCCCCTTGTCAGAATGCCACGAGCACCCTCGTGCCGCGAAACAGGCTCCAGAGACGGCCAAGACGGGCCAGAAGCGCAAGACGCATCCCACGCCAGAACCCTCTTCTATAGACAAAAAGAGGCTGAGGCTCGAGGATGCGAAGAAGCTGCACGATCGGCTACGCGGTGAGCTTTTCGAGTTCGAGGAGAATGTGAGGATTGCGGACGAGGAGACGTATGTGCTTGAGCAGCAGATTCTAGCGCAGGAGGAGGGTATGGGGATGAGTAGATGGGTTTGGTATGCAATATTCGTTTTTGGGGGTTTACGGCGCATACTAAGGTGCCTTTTTCCAGCGCCTTGACCTTTCAACTACGTGAATGAGGTCTGCTAGGGGTGTGGCGCATACCGATGTGCTTCACATAGCTTAGTGCCTTGAAATTTGCCGGATGGCCAAGTTGGTATCGCGCACACCCTAATTTCACGGAATTTTTTCTTTCAACATGCTTCTCGATGTCATCACATGTTTTTGTCCAAGGCGCTGGGTATAGCACCGTTACTGCCTTCTCTTACTGATGGAAAATTACTGCGTTGTGAAATCTACCGCTGCGAATATTGGAGCCACTGATGAAAACAAGAAAGTGAACTCCTTCAGTGACTGCAGGTGAACGTGGAGTATATGCGCGAATCGTGCGTGAAGATCGTTGTAGCAGTTCATGTATTCTTTCATCCCAGTAGCCCCCTGGCCGATATCTCAGTAGTATGGTTTCGTATGCGATACATAGATAAGCGCGAAACAAGCGTTAAAAAGGTGTTTCTTAGTAAAAAGTCGCGATATATCGTTAAAAAAAGGCAATTCGTAGTACACCCCCTGCGCCAAGCGTTCCAGATAGTTCGAGTGATGAGAGGAAGAGAAAATAAAGCCAACGACGGGGCGATGAAGCCTCTTGAAAAAAGCTAGCGTCGTTCTAGGATGGTATAGAGAACAAAAAAGTTCTGGAAAACGTGAAACGCTAAATGCTGACGAGACTGTTGTTTGTGACGATAAGAGGACAAAGGAAAACGCCAAACGCTGTGACGAGGAAAATTCGAAACGTATAGCCGTGGGAGACTGTTTTAGACGGCGACGGTGTGGGAGCGGAACAACATCTTCAGGCCGGATGGTTCCTTCTCCTTCTTCTTACTGCTCTCCTTGCTGCTGCTCTTGCTTGAACTGCTGTCCTTGCCAACTTTGCTTGAGCTATCTTTGCCGACTTTGCTGGAGCTGTCTTTGCCGACCTTACTTGATGAGCGCTTGTGCTCAGATTTATGCTCGGACTTGCGCTCCTTGTGTTCAGACTTGTGCTCAGACTTGTGCTCAGACTTGTGATCCTTGGACTTGCTACTGGATTTGTCGCCCTTTTCGGACTTTGCGCGGTGAGATTTGCTGGCGCTGGTCCTCTTGGATCGGGTGCTGCGACGCGACTTGAGGTCGTCCTCATCGAGAACACCGGCGTCGCAAAGCTCGCGTGATGCTCCAGGGGTGATGAATTCGCCATCGACGCTGGTACCGCAGCTTTCGGCCTCGACGTCGGCGATGCCGCGACGCCACTTCTCGACGCGGCTGAGTTCCTGTGGCTGGAGCTCATCCAGTTCGTTGTTGGAGTCTTCTATGGCGGCAGGGGCAGGTGGGGCTGTTGCGGCACGCATGGGCATGGGCTGTGGGGGTGGCTCAACCGTGTTGTTGGACTGTATCTTCTTGATAATCTTATATCCTCCGAGCGCGACAATGGTGACGCCGACGGCGACTCCTCCAGCAATCATGAACTGGGGGCTGAGGAGCAGAGCAGCGACTGCGGGGAAGCTTCCCTTTAGCGACATGAGGACACCAGGTCCCATCTTTCCAACAATGGCACTGATTTCAGCGAGGGTGAGCGAGACGGCGGCAAGCGCTTCTGGGTTCTTTTGCAGGTTCTCGATAATGGCCGTTGCGGTGTGCTGTAGGGCGTTGGCCTCGTCCAGGAGCATTTCAATCTTGGACGCCTTCTCCTTCAGCTCCATGTCGTCGTACTTGCTCTCAGGCAGAGGCGGGGGCACGTCACCGTATGCGAGATCCATGTCGATGGGGGCCGAGTTGGATCGTGATATCCTCTCGATGGAATGTCCGTGGGGTTGGTCCGAGTGTCTCCTCGCGATCTCCTTGTTGTGGGCCTCGCGGCCGGCGCCGTTGAGGTCTTCTTCAAAGCGATGGCGGCTACTTCGCGGGCTGTCGTTGGCATAAAAGCTGTCGGTGTAGCCGCGCTCCATGGTTGGTCGGCCGCCATGGGTGGACTTGGCCTTGTGTGCCTTTGAGGCCTTGGACCGGTGCGAGGCATGTGACCGGGTGTCGTCGTCGTCGATGCGCAGCGTCTTCACGCTCTTGGTGAGCTCCTTTTCCCGGACGACGGCATCGCGCTCGGCCTTGATCTCTGCCTTGCGCTCGCGGTATGCGGCCTTGGCCTCCTTGAAGACGTTGACGAGTTGCTTGCTCTGAGGGGCTTGGTTAGTACTGTGTGCGGAGCTTATCGGCGGGCGAGCTAGTTTATCGGCGGACTTACACTGCTCACGACCTTCCCACTCTTGTTGATCACGGTGATAGTCTCTCCGAGTCCAACAGCCATTCTGACGTATTAGGGCAATTGGTTCCTGCAGCATGCACAGCGCGCGGGAGAAGGGGTTTTGTGTGACCAGAGAAGGTGATGCGGTGAGAATGGTACTTGTGTTACTGGTCTGTGAGGCGGTCAAGACGTATCAATGCTCGCGGAAACGGCAGCTGGCGCAACTCCACAAGGTTCCACCTGGATCGTCAATCTGTCGCGGCGCGGCCTGAGTCTATAAGGGATTTTCAAGACAGACTTTTGCGGCGTTAATATCGGATGCAGTCATCGAGTGAGGCGATTTTGCGCCAACTGCGGCGGGCAGCCATCATGGCAGTGGAACCGCGGGGAGGGAGCAGACTGGCCGAAGCGAGCTGCAGGGAGGCCATTCACGAGACTGCCCGCATACTTCTCGTGGTAACTCTCTGACGTTTCTCCCTGGTTCCTAGGCTGCAGCGTGTAGTCTCGGCCAGTACAGGACGGGCAAGGTGGATGAGCGTGTCGCCCTGTCAATGGGTAGTGCTAGGGGCGCTACCATGGCGGCCGGATATGCGGGCAGCGAGACGCTGCAGCAGAATTCCTGCGGTTCCGCCTGCTATTGGTGCGGGGCCCAGCCACTGCATTATTGCTGCAACAGGGTGAACGTGTCGCTGCTGGGAGTGGACGACTAATTCTCTGCAGCCTCAATTCTCACCACTCGACGCGTGCTGATGCCATGGTGCAGACCCATCCGGCAGCGGTAACTCGTTGGGTTGCTGCCCAAGCCTGACACAGGCTTATCCCAGGGCCCGTCTAGAATCGACTTTGTCCAGCTGGCAACGATCGTCTCTAGGATGAGTCTTCAGCTGGGAATGCTTGCCTTGTACCGCGCCAGCCGTGGCGGTGTCTGTGGCTTGACATGTGGCGGTGCGGCGTCAGGAGCATGTGGATAGGTCCAGAACGTTGGGAACTTGTTCGCGCGAAGATTTCTTCGGGCTTCTGGTGGCTGTCATCACGCAGCTTTGCGTAATGGTTGATTTCTCGGGACATTAGTGTGGGTTACCAAACCTGCCGTAGACGACGTCGTCGTCGTCGTGGCTTGGAGAGGGCTTTGACCTCGTCGTCCGTCGTCATCCCCACCGACTTTCAGAATGCTTCTTCGCTTGCCGACACCATCCCACTTCTCCTGCGCACGGCCCCCAGTTTCCGGTATCGATAGTAAATGGCAGTGACAAATGATCAACCCTGCTCTGTCTATCGTGTCGCGTCGCGCCTTGTTTCATTTGTTCACACTTGCTCACATCGTCCGGCCGCGCTTCGCTGGCTTTCTAAATTCGCTCTCCCTTCTCGGTTCAGACGGAGGGAGGCCTCCAAACGTGTACCGACGATCATCACTCAATGTTCGCAGCCTGCATGCGCCACGGAAGACACCCGCGCCTTTATGCATGTTCCCGCGAGGTTCTTCCACGTCTTCTCGTATAGGAAGAAAGACGGTAGTCAAGCGCAAAGCCGGTGCTGTGAGTGCCGTGACTGCCATGGCCATGGCCTCAATGCTGGCTTTCTGTCACGCGAACACGTATCCAGCATGGCGAACGGTCAAGTCGGCCATTTGATGCAAAGCATTAGTCGGAGCTGAGGTTCAAGTAAGGGTTGCATCGCAGGCGACATGCTTCCAATGGCAGCGCAAGCACACGCATGGTGACTGCACATGGCCTGAACGCCGTTTGGTACGATTCTTTGCTTGCTGCCACGGTCATGCAAGGCAGTTGACAATCGCGCAAAAGGAAGTTGCGATAAAGGCGAACTACTCTCAGATGTCACCGTACAACTGTGGTACAACCCTCATACCCAAAGATGGCGCAATCATACCGTCGTCGCTCGTCATGTAGGGGCGGTGACGCTCAAGCCATGTTCGAGCTACCAGACTCGAGCTCTCCTGGAACCTCATCCTCGTCGGATGACGATGAGGCGTCCTCGGACACGACACTGAACGACGTAGAGGAAGACGAGGAGCGACAGTCTGCGTACTCGGATACCCTGACGGATAGCCCATCGTCTTCGCATGCCGCCGACAGCACCCCTCATTCATTTTTCCCCTTTCATCTCATCTCGGGGTGCAGCTCTGCAGGCAGAAGCAACATGTGCAGTGCCTCAGAGATGTTTGCATCACAAGAGGTGAAGAGAGTTCGGGAGGCCAGAGGTACGTGAAGGCGTGTTGGTTTGGTTGCATGGCTAGGTAGCGAGTGGATAGCCCCGCGCCGGCGTACTTGGACCCTGGAGGCTCCGTCATAGCGAAACATTTACACGCGACCATGCAGGAACAACACCACAGGCGCATTTCAGAGCCAGGCTGACCATGCCGACAGCAGTCCCCCGATCCGATGACTCTATTACGGGGGCGATGGGGGCGAACGGCACTGAGCAGCCAATCTTGTCCGCGGATCGAACGCCTGCGCTGTCGCATCGCATGAAGCACGACAAATCGATACTAGCACTGGCAGTCTCGTCGCAGTATATCTTTGCTGGCACACAGGGTGGAGAGCTTCTGGTAGGGCGTTATTAAGACGGCTTCAAAGACGCCGTAGCTGATATGGCTTAGGTCTTCAGCCTCGATACCTACGAGCGCCGTAGAGTCATACATGCGCACAAGGGCAGCGTACTCGGGCTATGTCTGTCACAAGATGGCAAATGGCTGTTCTCGAGCGCAGCAGACCCCATAGTCAATGTTGGTAGCTCGTCCCACACTCTGCAGACGTGTTACTGACTCTTCAGGTCTGGTGCACTTCGACCTTCAAGCACCTCTATGCACTCTGGTCTCCCTATGACATCGGTGACATCTTCTGTGTGGCTTACTCTTCCCACCACCATACTGTGTACCTTGGAGCGCAAAACACAAGCATACAAGTATGACACCCGAGTGACGACGACTACAGATGGCATGCTGACAGTGCCAGTGGTACGACCTCAAGGAAAAGGATACACGACCCGCACCTAGCCTGTCCTCACACCCCGCCGAGCGCAAGAACAAATTTTTCGACTCTCTTGGTCCTGGTGGCGCCCAAACGCCCAAGCCTAGCGGGGCAGACACACGACCACGAGATGCCGCCGGCGGACAGGAGTTACAAATCGACAGCCGGGACATTTTTCAGTTCGCGCACTACGGATACGTACATTGTATGCTGTTGGGAAGTGGCATATTGCCCGAAGCGCCGTCGGAAGAAGTCTTAGTCTCCGGAGGGGGAGACGGCCGCATCTTGTTATGGAGAATAGATGCGACACAGCGGGGCAGCATTTCAGGCATCTACACGCTCGAAGACGGACGAGAGGAAGGCGAGTCCATTCTATCTCTCGCTAGAGAGGGCTCTTTCCTCTACAGTGGGCGTTTCGACGGCGAAGTCAATGTGTGGGACCTTGAGACCAGACAACTAGTGCGAAGCTTGAAGGCGAGCACTGGCGATGTGCATACCTTGTCGCTGGGCGCTGGTGTTCTGTATGCCGGTGGTAAGGCAGGTATCATGCAGGCAAGTCTTACTAGTTCATTCCCCTCGGCCAATCTAACGCAATCAGAAATTCAACGAGCACTACGAGTCCATAACAACCTTCCAAGCACACGATGGCCTAATCCTAGCGTCGGCTTTCACCCGTTTCAATGAAAAATCCATCCTCGTGACCGGCGGCAACGACAACACCGTCGTCATTTGGGAAGTGAAGGATTGCGTGGAGCCGAACGCGGCTACACGAAGAAGCAATAATGGTGCGTACACGCTGTCATTATTTTTACGTGCGCGACTAATGTGTGGTGCAGATCTCATGGTGGAGTCTTTGAGCCAATTCGTCTCGTTTCGGACCGTATCATCGCTGCCCAAGTATCGCGCTGACTGCCGAAGAGGTGCATCCTATCTTAGGTCGGTTTTCCAAAATTTTGGTGCTGTAACCGAGATGATAAACACGACCGACTACAACCCAATTGTCTTTGCTAAATTCCGCGGCAATCCGGCTACTGCGGCATCGCGGAAGAAGATTTTGTTTTATGGTCATTACGATGTTATCCCTGCAGAGAATGAGCACCGCAAGTGGAAACACGACCCTTTCTCACTTACAGGAGAAGGAGGTTACCTGTATGGTCGTGGCGCATCTGACAACAAAGGCCCGATTATGGCCGCCATCTACGCTGCACACGAACTGGCCAATGAGCAGAGCCTAGATTCTGACATCATCTTCCTCATCGAGGGTGAGGAGGAAAGTGGCTCTCGTGGGTTCGAAAAGGCTGTAAAGGCTAGGAAAGATCTCATCGGTGACGTTGACTGGATTCTCTTGGCCAATAGTTACTGGCTCGATGATCACGTTCCATGCCTGACGTATGGCCTTCGAGGTGTGATACACGCCACCGTGCAGGTCGAGAGTAAGCATCCAGATTTGCACAGTGGTGTTGACGGGAGCGCTTTACTGGATGAGCCGCTCAAAGATCTCGTCATGTTGCTGTCCAAGTTGACGGCTCGGCACGGCAAGGTTCAGATTCCAGGCTTCTATGATCCCATCTTACCTCTGACCGATGACGAAAGGGAGCTGTACACTGAGATCACCGAGACATTGTTGCGTGGCAACCCAGATCTCGGTGACGCAGATGAGCTAGCACAGTCACTCATGCGTAGATGGCGCGAAGCCTCGCTTACTATACATCGCTTCCAGACATCAGGACCAGAGAACTCGACTATCATCCCGAGACTTGCCAAGGCTGCTCTGTCCATTCGTCTAGTACCCAACCAAGAAGCTGGGGATGTAGCCGACGGACTGAAGTCATTCTTGCAGTCCGAGTTCGACGAGCTTGATTCAAAGAACAAGCTCAAAGTCACTATTGACCACCAAGCTGAGCCATGGCTGGGCGATTTCAGCAATGAGATTTTCCAGACTCTGGAACAAGCCATCATGTCTGTATGGGGACCAACACTTGGTCAGAGACGAGAGAGTATGTCAGCTGCCAAGACTTCCGACTACTTCTCTTCGCAGTCACGATATGCGACAGAAACGTCTTCATCGTCTATATCTAGGAAGCCTGTTGTACCTGCTACCTCAAATACGCTCGCCAATTCCACTGACCCTTCTCTTGCGGGCCCAGTGCCTTCGTCTAGCTCTTCGACGCCAGACCCGACGGAGAGGCCAGCCACGTCCTGTAAGCCGCTTTATATTCGCGAAGGTGGCTCAATTCCTAGTATACGCTTCCTGGAAAAGGAGTTCAACGCCCCTGCTGCGCATTTACCCTGCGGCCAGGCGAGCGATAGTGCGCACTTGAACAATGAGCGCTTGAGGTTGATTAATCTGTATAACAGTAAGAAGATATTCAAGGAAGTGTTCCGGGAGCTGCCGAAAAAATGAGGCCATCACAAAAGAATATAATAATTTTCTAGGGGTGACATGAATTTTTGTCCGAAGCTTCATCATGAACATAGATCACGTCGCGATTAATCATGACAATATCTACTACGGTGATTGCTGCCAATCCATAGGGGCTGAATCCATAGATGCTGAATCCATAGAAGCTGAGCCCACGGAAACAGAAGCCCAAGGTACCTAACCCAAGAATACAGGGCTCATATGCGAAGAATGCAAAAGCACAGAAATTGGTTCATTCGTTTCCACATGGTCGATTTGGTGCTTCCAGTGGCCGATCCTATGCCTCAGCCAGCCGACAGCACGATCCCAGGAAGCTCTAGAGTTATGCCAGCTCAGCTCGGTACTTTGCTCATCCTCTCCGATTGGACCTGCAGATGGCGATGATGACGACGACGATGATGATGATGCTATACTTTGCTGCTGCTGGCCCACCAACCAAGCCTCGATGCGCCGTTGTTTCCGCGCAGAGACGCCTGGTGCTTTCTCCTCGCCACAGCACTCTCGTCGCGTAGCCCAGGGACATGGGGTGGATACGAGGTTCAATTTCCTTCTTCTGCTCGCTTTTTCTCAAGATATACTACATCGGCTTCGTAAAACGCCTTTTCCGCTGCCGCTAGTTTTCGCGTCATGTCCTGGTGGCGGGACAGGAAGATGGGACCAAACTGCATTTCCGAGGCGTTTGCCGATGGCAGTGATGATGATGCGAGACGTGTATATTGTTCTCGCTCAGCCATGTACTGCTGTAGTGAGGCATTGAAGCCGTCTCTAAAAGCGGAGAAATCAGCTTGTATCGCATTGAGATTGTGGTAGCAATGTGCAAGACGCCTCTTTATAGCGTCGTTGGTACTGTAAAGGGTATCGCCGTCTTGGAAAGATCACTCTGAGGCGAGAGAGGAAAGACATTGCGGGTCGTTATGTGTGACGGGAATTGGGTCATTGAGCGGAACGCGTGGTGGTGCTAGTGCGGCATTCCGGATTGTAGGTGCGTTGTCATAGTAGCGAAACCAGCGTCGTTGTGGAAGACCGAGGGGTCTACGGTGGACGGCGTCCACCAGAGAAAAGCGGCGGATGGATTTTCATCGCCGTTAACATTCTCCTGCGTGCTGTCACGGGATCGTTTTGAAGACGGACAGTTGCTATCAGCTTTGTTCCTCTTATGCTTCCGGTTTGATCCTTGGCTTACTTCCTCCCATATCTTTTCTCCGGGACATTTGTAAGCTGCATGCACTAAAGGGTTCAATGATAGATACCTCGATCCGAAATGTTCCCCCCCCCCCCCCCCCAGGCGAGGGTTTCAGGTACATGGGGTGGATCATGACATCTAATTGGAGGTAGTTTTCGGGAACTTGCGTGATTGCATCGGCATCGTGAACATGACTAGAGATTGGATCCGCAGCTACTCCGCCAGCCACGCTCAATATGACAACATCTTCTGTCACGGTTTGGGGTCTCTACTGCTCCTGCTCTTCACCTCCTCGCGACTACTTACCTTAGCGAGCTATGTCTATCTAGGACTAGCACTGTTTGCTATCACCTACCTACATATACTGTTTGTAGCCTCACACAATACAACCTTAGTTCAATCCTTCAATTCTTCCTGCACGCAATACCCCTACATCTTCCATCGGATCTTCGTGGTCAGCAGGAGCTACGAAGCCAGTCGACGCCCCGTACATGATTTGGATAAGTAATTCTTGTTAATATTATCAAAGCTTGTTGTACAGCAGAGAACTGTTCGTGGAAATCAGGTTCTTAGAAAGAAATCTTCTTCTTTTACAGCGTTGACCTGGCACCCTACACAGGCGTCGCTTCTTTTTGTTTGAACATCTTGTCGCTTCTTTGTTCAAGCACACAGCCACTTTAATCATGGAAATATGTCGTACGCTGTTCGAGACGTTCGCCCCCGTTGCAGCGTCTGGGTGTGAAGATAGAGTAGTGATGTAACAAAAGTGAACACCCATGTGGATGGATAGCGATGATGTATTATTGGGGAAAACTGCTCTGCATGCTAGTCTTCACTTCATCATGTCTATACACTGTGAAGGTTGTTCAGACACTCGGGATGCAGTGATGTGACAGCCATGGAGCATTCGCTGCGTACCCTACTGGACTCTGCATTGTGACTTGAGAACGATGCGACTCTGTTTAGTATGAATGCTTGCTTGATTTTCCCAGACATCTCGATACATACTGGTCGCGCAGCTTCGAGCATCTCAACTCACACCGCCATGACCAAACGATCAGGTTGTGGTCGTCGCTCAGATCGCGGCGGTGGATCAGGCCATGAACATCAATGACGCCGAGATCTTCGTCATGGCAACGCAAACAGATCAAACGACCAGCATCATGAACAAACAGAATAACGACGACGCCATATCGTTTTGAAGAATGGTAGCGTGGTGCCCACCGTGTATTTGACCCGAGACACCCATGATACTCAACCATCAAACGGACGAGCCAGGGCTTTGACTTACATCAATACCGTCGATAGATATAGTACTGGGGAACAACAAACAGCCTTTACGGGTAACAATACTGTCAGTACCAACGACATGTCTGCCTTCACGGATACCAGCAAATTCAGGGGAATGCATACCAGGCCCTTGACCAGAATCAACGACGAACTGGGCAAACGAACCTCGCTTGTGGCAATGTCTAAGGCCGTGTCCGTCAGTCTTGATAGTCGTGTCCGAGGGCCTGTGGAAGAACTCGAACCAGGAAGCCGCGAACTGCTGCGGGAAATGTGGCTTGCGTATAATGACATTACGTCCTTGGAGCAGCGTAATTTGGCAGGTTACGATTATGGCAAGTCCCCCTGGTATCGTGCGCTAGATAGAACTAGGGTTGACACTGCGCCGGACCCTCAGGACGCGGCGGAACAAGCTCCTCGCTGGGAAAGCATGGCAGGCACCGCACTTCCAGCTCGGGAACAAGATGCGAATCCCCGCAAGCGCAAAGTTCCCCCCGTGGCAGAGCTCCAAACCAAACCTGCAATTGAGTCTGAAGCTGAGTCAGATCCGCTGGAGATGCGCAAGCGGATGACGCTGCGCTCGCGAGAGCAGCGCGAGAATTTAATCAGGGAAAGCGACCGGATACAGCGCGAAATCGACAGTGTGGAGAGTCTCCTTGAAGACGACGCGATTAAGATTGTAGACATGGAATCTGAGAAGCGTTTTACCATGGGGCGAAAGCGACAAAAGCTAGATAATGAATGTGAAAGCACGAGAATCTAGACTAGGCATAACAAGATATAGTTCGCATTATATCATGAAGGGGGTTGCGCTACGTAGGGAAGAGGAAGGAAAATGTGATTGATTTGCGACTCTGACCTTGGTGAAATAACCGTGACAGAGGCTCGCCTACCCTTTTTCTCACCAGTTGCGCTTTCGTATGCATACGTTCTTGCACATGCCGCAGGCGTTACACTATCCAATGCCATTCTGAGTCGTTTTAGTCTCAGCTTTGTGACGATGGGCTTGCTGACCTGGTCAGCTCACGACTAGTAGTTGCGTATGGCGAATAACAGGAGATTGATTGAGGTCCGAACATCTATCAATATCGAGATAGAACAAGATACAATGACGTTTTGTTCGGGCAAGATAGTGTCAGTGTGTTTTCGGCTATGTTAGAAGAGCCCGGTCCCTTTGGGGCTCTCACACTCATCATCGCGCGTCGATGTAATGCCGACATGGCAGGTCACTGCATCTTTCGGGCTTCTTCTCCAGTACCAGCCTCTTAGTCTAAATACTTTTGCGTTCGTAAGCGGAACCTGTGATTGCGTAATGCCGATTCGTTCCTGTATGCCCCAAGAGCTCGGCGTGCGAAAGTCATCTTCGCTGACATATTGCTTCGGCGATATCTTCTGTTTCTTAATGGTAGATGTGGGAGTTGGCGCTTCGGTCTCGGCCTTGCGCTTGAGGTACATGACGAGTAGGATCGGTCGCTGCGGCTTTTGTGAGTGTTGTTGCATTGTGATATTGCAATTTCGCTTCTGGAAATGCATTCGAGTCGATTAATCGAGATGATTGTAGTCCCACTTGTACCTTGGTGAAGTGGAAATACCACGGTGATAAATAAGCTACGACTGCTGTGTGAACAATGGCAGTCGGAGAAAGCCGTCAAAAATACATCACAATGTCGTTAGAGATTGTCTTTGTCATGACTCCCTACATGCTGAATGGATCGATCACAAGTTCCAATGGCAAAGGAACCCTGTGAGACTTGAAAAGTGGGAAGCGGTGGCTGTCAAGTCCGACGCCAGGCAGCTGAACGAGGCATGTCTTGCGAGGAAAACATGGTGACGGGTGAGAAGCCGCGTAAGCGACGAACGATGGTGGAGAAGATGGAGTAATTCCTGACGCCAATCGTGGGCCCAGTTTTGACAAGCCTCAATGGCAGTCTGCCTCGTGGAAAAAGTCCTTCATAGCGTTGAGCTTAGGGGCTTGGACGGGGTGCCGTCGTTCCTACTCGGCTGTGCTGCGGGCCGTACTGAAACACTGTGCGATGGTGCATTGCGCAAGCTTCGTCACTGTGGCACAAGCTTACTTGGCGTTGGTGAGAGCAAGAGGCCGGCAAGCAGACATGAAATGGCGATGGCGATGATGGAGGTGAAAATATACGACGTAAAGGAACGAGATACGAGGAACAAAGGGGTTGGGGATAGTTCGCGCAAGGCTGAACGTGGGTACTATGAATAGCCGTGCGGTGGGGTGCATGTTCGTCATTGGGCAACGGCGCCCGGCGCATGTGCAGGGATGTCCGTACAGCCTCATGGAAGACGCGTATTCGAGGTGCCATAACATCTGCCACGCCGCCGCCGTGCTTCGATTGACAACTTATCACATCCCAACTTCCCGGGCGTATAGTCAATCATTATCGAGGTTTGCAGCTGCTGCGTTATGACGCAATGTTAGACGAGAATCTGCCCAGTACGTGCATCCATGTCCGCCAATCGTCATGGCACGCCGCCGTGATACTAATGCCCCCCTAGCCTTCTTTCTCAAGCCCTCGACTGAAAAGATCAAACACCACGAATCCTTCTACTACACCCAGCACGGCTCCGAGCCCGAAGCTTCATATGCCCTCCGCCACGTCGACCCAGCCGCCCAAAATGCGAAGAACACATATGCGCTAGCCTTGTTCGATTCGCGCAACCCCGAGATTCTATACGGCGAGGTGCTCTCAAAACCGGGATGGTCGCATCCAACCCTATCGCAGGAGGAGATTCGCAAGAATGGCGGAGTGCCGCCCCCACCTATGCCCATCTACCCCACCGAGTTCGCCATCCAGCTCTACAACCCTGACTCGCGAATTCTGGTTAAGCACACGACCGCGAAATGGAGCAGCACTGTGAGCTGGGAATTTAGTCTGCCCCAGGTAACCTTCAGGACACCGAGCAACTCCGACCTCGACCGCACCATGACGGACCCCGGAGCCGATGTAAACACACCCAGGGTCAACTTTGCTTGGAGGAAAGAGGGCAGACTGGGCAAGGACATGACATGCTACATGGTGGGCAAGTCAACGGACCCCACTGGAAAAAAGGCGAAGAAGAGCAAGGAGGGAGATATCGCTGTTGCCATGTTCTCTGGGCTGAAGGAGTTGACAATCATGGAGCCAAACCTTTACCGCGTCGAGATTGAAGACTATAAAGGCTTGGAAGTAACCTTGCTCATCAGTGCAGCTGTAATACGCGATCTCTTCTTTGGCGACCTGAACGAACAGTTTCACGTCAGCAGGGCCGACGCACGCAAGAACAGTGGAACGCTGCGAGGGAGAAAGGGCTCATCACCGCTACAAGGCCCGAACGTTACAGCGCCTGTCCTTACACCACAACCTCCACCTCCACCAGCTTACACTCCATCGTCATCACAATACCCACCCGAGAAGGTCCCACTTCAGGATGCCGGAAGTGCCGGTGTCAACGCCCAGCCACCGCCGCCCTCATACTCAAGCAACAACGCGGCAAAACGTGCTTCGCTCCCCCCGCTCGCTACATGCCAGACCCGTCCCAGTCAGCCCCTGCAAATGCAACGACCAACACAGCCGCAGCGACCGGTACAGCCACAGCGACCCACCCAGCAGCGCCAAGAAGGACCGAGATTGGACCCTCGCGCGCAATGGGAGATTGAAGCGGAGACAGCCCGTCTCAGGAATCAGGTTGAGGCCGAAGCACGCGAGCAGAAGCGACAGGCTGAGGCAAATCGGAGAGCCCGCCGCAAACAGGAAGAGGAAGAAGAGCGCAAGACCCTACAATTTCTTGAACAGGAGCGAAGACAGAAAGAGCTCGAAGAGAAGGAGCGTCAGAGGAAGAAGGCTGAAATCAACAAGGAAACTGAGCGCCTCAAGAAGCAGTTTGGTGATCAGTCGAACCTTCTCCGCCCAGCTGCACAGCCTCAAAGACATTCCGCACCATTCGTGTCCGGTGGTCAGCAAGGCCCGCGACACAGTCCAGCACTCCGTCCCGCCCCTGTCCCTGCGCAACCCCCGCGCCCACAGGGTCCATACCTGCAACCACCAAATCAACATCGACCAGCAGCAAGCCAGAGCAGCTTCTTCAGCAATGGTCTACCGAAACCTGTTGCGAAAGCCAAGAAGAGCTTCTGGGGATTGAGGACCCAAAGTGAATCCAATGCGGAGAAGCTGAAAAAGAAAAAAAGTAGCATGTTTTGATTAAAAAGCGAGTCTCTGGTTCGATAGGAGTTGGATATTGCATGGCATTAGATCAGGCGTTTTTGAGTTAGTGAGTCTTTATGATACCAGGCTTTTTAGTTCAGTCACTTCTTCAGTTACTTTCAGTATTCTCCATCTTCGTCGCTCTTTCCCTGTCCAACGCGCTTGTCCCGATTCATTCTAGTCGTGGCGCACCACATGCACGGCCACCAAACATTGGGATCTCATCCAAACTTCACCTGCACAACGATGCGTCCTTCATCTCCTAGATGCGCCCTGGAGACATTTGGCTTTCCACAGAAACAGTTCATCTAATAACTGCTGGTGATGTTCTTAAACCTGCCACGCCGGCCGTGTTGCGCGAGGATTCGCCAAGACTAAAACTTGCTCACTGAGCACATTATTCTGGGATGCGTATGCAGGTTCACGGCTGTAGCTTGCGCCACAACCTTCTCGCACCCATAGCAAGTGGCTCGACGCTTGATGGTTCCAGATGCCCATATTCTAGTTTCCATAACTATTGGTTCGACACATGCAGGTTCCTCGCTTCCCGATGGTCTGATGCGGAGGCTGGAGTCGAAACAAACATTGCGTTTGCTTGGCAGCGGAACCATGGCAGCAGATTCCGCTTGAATTGAGGATGAATGGCAGAACGAAGAGGAAGGTGACATTATGGTTGCATGTATAAAAAGCATGGCAGCTGCATGTCAGATGTCTCACGCCTGTTGGGTACTTCAACCTCAGCTCTCCCGCATTTCTCTATACTTGCGATACCATCTTTTTATACCCAATACCTGAATTCCTATCCCGATACTACATCTCAGGCAAGATGATGTCAAAAACGCTCTTCGCCGCCGCCGCAATGGCCATCGGGACCAATGCGCATTTCCATCTTCTCGAGCCCTACTGGCGCGGTAGCTCCTTGGAAGAGCCAGCAAGCCAATGGATCTATCCTTGCGCCAACGTCAACGAGACCACCGACATGGCAAACCGTGCGTCATACTCACTACGCCAATTCCCAACCAACTAACAGACCATGCCCAGGTACCATGTGGCCCCTCACCGGCGGCTCCACCATGATCAACGGCTCCCACGAAAACGCCCTTACGGCCGTCAACCTCGCCCTCGGCACAAACGTGACAAACTTCAACATCACGCTCATGGAAATGTTCAATCAGACGGGCGCCGGCGTCTTCTGCATGAAGGAGACGGGTCGCGCGAACCTGGAAGCTGGGTTCATCGCTGCGGGATACTCTGGTCTGGATGATGAGAGGATCAACGGGTTGATGGCCACGGTTCAGGTTATTCAACTTGGACACTCTGGTAGCGCGTTATACAACGTAAGTATCCAGGCACTTTTCAAAGCACAACCTAGACAAGCAGCATTCGGGGCTAACAATATGTAGTGTGCTGATATCTTGTTCAACTCCACCGCTGAACTGCTCTCCGACGACCAGTGCCAGAACAGCACCGGCGTTTCCGCTTCTGAGATTGGAAACGTGGATTCTGCGTCGCAAACTGATGAAGAGAGTCCCTCGGGCACTGGAGGCAGTGATAGCCCAGGTGAGACAGGTGCGGCGAGTCATGTTAGCCCTGTGGTCGGGACAGCATTATTCGCTGTAGCGCTGGCTTGGGGGCTGTTGTAAGGCGCACAGCGTTTCTCTTGTGAACGCTCGGCCGTGCATCAATGCATCAATGTAGACGACTAAAATGATACCTTTCCACCAACACTGATGTGTCACTCTTCTTCGCATCATTGTTCTTGATCGATATCCCCGCTTCCTTGACCCTTGTGAATCTCCCGTTCCTCAACTTCTTCGTTATCACGAGTCGAATCATACTCTTGCTCCACTCCATTCTCCTCGGGCGTCTCGGTGTCAAATCCTTCTTCCTCTTCGCTCGACGAGGTATCTGGCAAACCAAGAATAGCACCACTTGTTGACCGCGCACATTGCGTGTAGTGTTGTGCGTGGGATCCATTAGGGAGGAGGGAGTGGAAGATAAGGGAAGATGAGGGAAATACGGAAAGCATTAAGGGGGTATATTCTAGAAGGAGACAAGGTCTGAGGACTGAGGGTGCTATTTGCGTGAACGCGCACTGTGAAGATTGTGAAAGGTGAATGGGGGGCGCAAGGTCTTTATTGCTCGAGGTCAGCGATACAAGAGGCGAGACTGCGGAGATGTTGACGTTGTGAATAGGGCAGTGCCCTGTAGTTGTTTTTTATAGTTTAGTTGCGTTAAATGGGGTAAATCGGTGAACGAATGTACGGGAAATCTCAGTACGGGCGTGAGTCAATTGTCTCACCAACGTGTGAATTTTCTTTTTTCTCTCACTTCTTTGGTTTTACTTCAAACTCCACTGCTCCGCACAACTTCCCTCAGCTCTAACCCGTCGTCAAAGATGTCTTTACCCACACTCGAAGTGCTTACACGGAAAGATTCGCTCCCATATCTACCACCCAACCGCCACCATCACACAATCACCTCCATGAGCAAACGACACAGTACATGGCAGACTGCGAGATCGAAGCGCTAATTGCATCTAGAGATTACACTGAAGTCGTAGAGGGAAAGCGCATGGAATGTGCTCGCGATGGCGTTCCAGTGCCAGATTGGATGAAATCGAGCCAAGTGTTCAGTCAAGTAGTTTCCGAAGCGGTAGAACAGGGCCTATGGAAACGTCAACGCATCGACGGTTCAAGCGACGAGGGTATTGATGTGGCATCCAGGCGTCGAGCGATCGTTGTCAAGGTAATAATAACATCCTGCATGTTCATGTTAATAGTGGGCGTGGGCAGCAGAACGTGACTCACACCCGTGGCCCTGGCTACACCGAGGATGGAGAGGTTGTAGGCGATGATACTGGTCCTGATGAAGAACGTGATCACGTGGATGATGATGGACTGCGTGAGTCGTTGAGGTCCTACGGAACGCCGTCATACCATGAGTATTATTGCTCGGATTGGGATGATGCTGCTGGGGTTCCCGCTCTTGGAGGGGCTGACTGCGGTCGTCGCGAGTGTCACTGCAATGGGTGCCGTAGCGGCGATTATTGCGACCCCGATGATGAGGATAGGGGGTGGGGGCCGAGTAACTATTAACCGGTTTTAACAGGGTGCGGATGTGGTTAGGGAGATTAGTAAATGGGTTGATGGCGAAGAAGACGGTGGAGCGGAGGGGGTAGGGATGTATTTCACGTTAGCTAGAATCATATAAAGAGAATGGGAAGTTTGGCGGCTTGAAAGATTTCTCTTACGCTAAGATTATGTGTTGAGTGTTGCGCTAGTGTGAGAGAATAGGTGATGAAGGACGTAAGGGATACAGGTCAGTTCCAACGCTCGCTTAGCGACCCACGTCATCGACTACACTCCACCTCGTCGCCCCTTCCATCACTGACTTGTTTCATTTCAACGATCGGTATGAGCCGTTGATACTCTGACCAGCAGAGCTTTGTAAACTTACAAGGCCCCGATATAGGCTTATCAAAATGATTAGCATGAGCCAAAGGTGGGGGTAGCAACACAGTCCATTCACTCTCAGGGACTGCAAGCTTAAGCGTATATATATTTATGGCAATCAAGAGATTGGGAATGCTTGCTTGGATAGATACAGGTGTATTGAGCTATTCGTGCTCGAATGACCAATGGATTGCGGCGTCGACTCTAAGTCGGAAATAAATAATGCGGCCTGGAGAAATGTTTCTGCCTGGCATTGGCAAGTCAAAGCTGCACGTGATTAAATATGCCACACCCCTGACCGGAATTGCTAGGAAAAATCTTCAAAGCCGGAGGTGGATATCTATACCCACTTGTAATGTAGAGAAGAAAGAACAAGCCATCAAGTAGTGTACGTAAAATGACGACTTCGTCGGCTTGCGCTGCGGTCCTTATACTTTCCCGGCCAGGCGACGCTGGAAAGACTTTGATCATTTCGGGAGAGAGTTACCAGACATAATATAGTGTCTCGCCATGTGTCCAAAATTATTATCACATGTTCATAAACTGGAGGTAGTGGACAGCTAAGCTTTCCCGTCTGGTGGTTACGATCTGAGAGACGCTAGCCCAGCAGGGTGTAGCGCATTGCCCCACATCCCGAGGTCCTGAGCAGGGTCAAGGTCGAAGCTTTCACTACCCCATCTTGTCAATCCTCATCATCAGATCTGCATCGAACTTTCGCTTTGTCAATGATAGCCAAGGAGTTCTTCATCCTGTTAGCAGTGATCCGATCACTACAGCCTCAATATCCCCTCTTCGTTTCATTCGTCCTTTGAGATGCTGGGCATGATTCCTTCCCAATTGTGATCATTTTCCAATATCATCCTACCAATGCAACTCGACCTACTAGGTACTGTCACAAGACTTTCTCTAGACAGTTTTCAACTTGCCGCTGTTTCGTGAGGGTCGCGATTTTCCCGATTCCGCTGCTCTCCTTTGGCAGTGTCAGTCCCTCATGTTGCTGCGCAGTCTCATGCGCATACGTTATGTTGCATACGCTCGCTCACTCAGGCAAGTGAGACGATCGTGGTTACTGAGCACATTCTCTTCGCCTACCTTTCGCGAAATCGGAGGTGGTTCCATCTTGTACTTGTCCATCGACTCCCTTCTCATTGGGATCGCAGCCAACGGAAACTGTACCTGTCCATGTACGTTTCTAGATGCATGTCCCTTTTTTCCTCATCGCCCTCATCAACCACGGGTGTAAAGCCTGGTTGTAGCACAATCCCTGGGTCAGACTTCACATTTCTCAACATATGTTCGTTCATAAGCAATGACGATTGCTGGTTCGCATCCAGAGAAGCTTGTGCGCTTGTCATGTGCATCTCTGTAAGGTTTCTGGGTCTAACCGCATTGTCTTTGTGGAGATTAACTTTTTCGTGATTTACTTGTTGCATCGTCAAACTTCCCCCTGTGGCGCTCGAGGCGGGCGCTAGTCACGGCAGGCTAACCCAAACCGCGATGATTTTCGGCGGCTCCGCGAACATCGTACGGCTCCTACGATCTAGATCTCCTACATCCTCTTGGCCAATATGAAATCGGCTTGAATAGACTGCCTGCCTTGACCTATTCCGATATTCAGCTCATCGCGTGAGTGTTGGCTGCATGTCATGAGTTCGTCGACCCGCTTGCGGCTGCTCGCGCTGAGTAGCTCAACTTGTTCGTCTTAGGCGAGCACTTCGACAACTCAAGAGCGCTCTATAAATGCTATGGTCGTCCTCTCCAACATGAAGCATCGTGCATCGTCTTTCGTTATCTGCTCTGCCGGGAAGTGTCGGGCAGCAATTGTTTTTATTGACTCGTCAGTCGTTTTGTCTCTCATTCAACACTCATTCACGATCTTTTTTGACCTATAATCAATCACCATGCGGTCTATCCTCCTCGCAGTACTCGCTGCCCTGCCTATCATTAATGCTGCTGTGAGTAGTCCCCGCATCAGCAAATCCGGCCGCTGCGGAAGCAATTATGGCCTCACTTGCACCGGCTCCTCCTTTGGTGATTGCTGTTCGCAGTATAACTACTGCGGCAAGACGTCTGCTCATTGTAAATCCGGCTGCCAGTCGGGCTTCGGAACTTGCACCTCTCCTACTCATTCAAATGGGGCGCCTACAAAGGTGTCGAAGGATGGATCTTGCGGCGGAAAGAATGGCTTCACATGCTTGAAGTCGGTCTTTGGCAACTGTTGCTCGCAGTAAGTCAAGCGTCAACATGACGATGAGGGCCTGCTAATAATGGTACCTAATAGGTACGGATACTGCGGTTCATCAAGGGCCTATTGCGGCTCAGGATGTAACTCTGCCTTCGGTTCCTGTTCAAGCCCAGCTGCTTCCCCTCCCACCTCTAAAACGCGTTCGATCACCAAGCCAACTCACACTACGTCGACCGCTGGCTCTTCGGCCACGAACACTGCAGCGCAAAAGATCTCAACTAACTCGCGTTGCGGCAATGCTTACGAAGCCTCACCTCTTGGGATGACTTGTGCCGGATCCAAGTGGGGCAATTGCTGCAGTCAATACTCATACTGGTACGTTCAGACATTGGTTGTTCCGTCGCATGCTTCAGAATACTAATATAAGATAGTGGAAGCACTGATGCATACTGCGGCAAGGGTTGTCAGCCAGGCTTCGGTAATTGCAAGCCTGTGCCCTTGGTCCCATCTTCCACACCCACGAAGGCCCCAATTGCGCCATCAAGCACCGCTTTGTCTTCCGCTACATCGTCTGAGACCACCAGCACATCTCTCACCGAATATACTTCATCATCTTCAACCAGGATTGTGTCGGTCGAAAGCCCGTACTCAAGTGCAGTTGCAACAAGCGTAAGCGTATCAGCCTCGGAGGTGGAGAGCTCCTTTTCGCTGGACGCCACTTCAGAGTCGACAGCAGCCCCGCCCATGGTTTCCGCGCCCGGAGAGCTTCCAACCTTGTCCACGAGCGAACTCGCGACATCAGAGATCAGCATCTCCACGGAAGCTGCCATCAGCTCTTCCAGCGAATCTGCTAGCAGTTCAGAGTTGCCTACCATGCCTGCTGAGCTCCCGAACACGGCTACAGCGCCGCTCCCTACATCAGAGGCTGCCCCCGCAGAAATCGAGACTGTGTCTTCCACCGCATCTGCTACCGTGTTCGAAACGCCTGTCGAACCGACAACCACACCCGACCCATCATCCACCGAAGTCCAGGTCCTACCGACTGAGACAATTTCTTCGACCCCTGATCCCATGACCAGCGCGTCTCCAACCTCGGAGTCAGAATCCTCTTCCGAACCTACATCCACCCCTACGTCAGAGCCCGCATCGAGCTCAGTGGTCGAGACTACGTTGTCGCTCTCGGAGACACCAACCGAGGTACCAGTGAGCTCAGTGGTCGAGACTACGTTGCCGCTCTCGGAGACACCAACCGAGGTACCAGTGAGCTCAGTCGTGGCGTCGTCCACTGCATCAGCGCCGACAACCTGCAACACCCTCGCCGCGAGTTACAACCCCTCCTTCGAAAGCGGATCCATTGCGCCTTGGACTGTCACCAATGTCAACACCGCATACGCTAAGACAGAGGTTCTCTCTGGGGCCTCAGCGCCCTTTGCACCGCTTGATGGATCCAGTGCGCTTTATACCACAACGATCAACCGAGTAGTACCCAATTACGTGTGGGCATATACGCTCCAGAACGTATACATCCCAGCCGGCAGCAACTTCAACTGCACAGTAGGCGTTAAGTTGATGCTTAACGACAATCGCAGTTCAGTAACCCAGATGCAAGCCAGGTTATATGTAGACAATCAGCTTTTGAACTTCGGACAAAACAACATTTTCACATCGTATCAAGGCCTGGGACTTGAAAATTGGAGGAGAATCGGTGGTGCCGCAGTTGCGAGTGCACAAGATATGCATACTCTCATGCTTTACATCCTCTTCCCTGGGAGCAACCTCGCTTATTCAGGTATGACGATCGGTATCGACGACCTGCAATGTTTTCCCACGGGGCAGTGTGCTATCTAGATAGACAAGTAGAAGCAATTCTAGCTTTGTAATATACATCTTACTCCATAGTTCGATCTTTTCTTCACAATCTGCATTGCGCTTTATGATATATGTCCAATGATTGCGACAGGCCTGCATCTTTGCAAATCAACGTCTGTATTGGCTTCGACTGATTTCAAAGGCAGTGTTACTAGAGCGTGTTTGAACGGCCTCGTAGCAAGGTCGGTTACATCTCATTACTAGATCTAAGAGCTTTGTAATAATCACCAAAGTAACAATCTTCGGGCGACTTGAATTTGAGAAGAGCACGTATGATCTGAGCTAGTGCAATGTGTTTCGTTTTCAAAGCCTATTATTTGCCCTAGCAAGATCGTTATAGCATATCATCCTAAGTGGTATCTTTATTTGAATACACTCCGTTCTTGATTGAATCCAGGATAGATAACTACTCAAAGAACTGAGGCTAGTGTTTGCTAGGTACTCAGAATTCTTCTAACTAGTAGTAGATGTTGATTTGAACCATTGTGCGAAAGACCACAAAGAGTACGCTAATTTTATCCTTTCGTCATGACACCTCCACCATTGCTACCAATAACCTGTCCAGTGATCTAGCCAGCTTCCGGCATACATAGCAATCCCACAATACCAGCCACTTCTTCTAGGTACGCTGGTCTTTCCCCCATGTCATTTGCAGCGGTTATACTGGAAACGTTGATAACGCGGCCAGATCTATCATTTGACAGATAAGGTAGTGCAGCCTGTAAGACGAAGAGGGGGGCCCGCGCACTGAGTTGGAAGGTCGCCTCAAACTCCGCGAGCGTGACTGAACCCATCGGCGCAGGGTCTACGATACCAGCGTTGTTGATCAGAATGTCAATTTGCGTTCCTTGGCCTGTGCCAAATGCAGACTTCGTAGCTTCGATGAGACGATCTGGGCCGTCGGTTGTCGTGATATCAATCTTTGCCAGCAGCTTTCTGACGAAGTGTTGCTTTTGCAGCTCAGTTGCAAGCGTCTCTGCGGCAGCTATCGATGCATCGGAAGTATAGTTGATGACTATATCCGCTCCTTTCGACGCTAGATGGCGAGCGAGCGCTGCTCCAAGACCACGCGAAGCCCCGGTGATGATGGCCAGCTTGTTCTCGAGTGGTCGCGATATGTTATATCAATAGATTGGTGTTTGGGAAAAACGACTGGATATGTTGGAAGTTGGAGAAACGTATAACCGTGTGCGCCACAGGGAAATACTCGTAACCTGACGTATCTCTCGGTGCCCGCACTTTACACACGGTTGCAGCCGCCATGAATTCCTTCTGTAAGGGATCTGCCTTGGCACATGTGAAGTGCCGGAATGGATGCATGCTCACTAGCAGGAGGCCCAAACTTATGCATGTGCCCGACAGGGGTGGCGATCCACCGTTCCTTAGTGGAAGTGGGCTCGTTCCCCACGTAACATCTGCCATAGCTACCGTGCCACAGTACACGGAAGTACCTCCACGTAAGTGCCATGTTGAGAGCATGTGGGGTGGAAAGGCCGGTAAGGCCGACTAGACAGGGCAGAATCTGCCTATATTTCTTGATGCCGTTTCGATCCTGTTTCATCTCTCATTTCCTCAGAAAGATCCAGTCGAAGCGAAATACCCAATATGCGACTGCAGAACCGCGTTGCCATCATCACTGGCTCTTCTCAGGGCATTGGTCGGGAGATCTGCTACCAATTTTTCCACGAGGGCGCGCTGCTCATTTGTGCGAATCTGAAGCCGACTGGAAAGGGTGAAGATGAAGCAACCCATGAATGGATCGCGAACAAAGGCGGAAAAGTCGTCTTTGTCGAGACGGACGTCTCTAGGGCCGAAAGCTGGGATAATTTGGTCACAAAAGCCGTGGAAGCTTTTGGTAGACTGGACATGTATGTACAAAAGCATCCGAGCTGTTCGTAATTGCTACGTGAACTGGAATGTCTTTCCAGCGTTGTGAACAACGCAGGTATCTGTTCAGAAGCCAACAACCCTCAACCGATCGACGAAGTCGACGAGGATGCGTTCGATGCGCATATGCGGATCAATGCTCGAAGCGTATTTCTAGGCTGCAAGTACTCCGTCCGACAATTCAACAAGCAAGAGCCTCATGGCAACGGCATGCGTGGGTGGATTTTTAACCTCGCTTCGATGGTTTCAAACATTGGAATGCAAGGTCTCAGTAAGTCCAAATCCCGTTGTCTGAATTTCTTTATTCCTTGTATAGAGTTAATGCAATGTAGCAGGGTATACCGCGTCGAAAGGGGCTGTGGCCGCCATGACGAGGACCATTGCGCTGGACGTAGCAAAGCAGGGTATTGTGGCCAACTGCATTGACCCTGGATGTGAGTTGGCCTTCTTACTATCAAAAATATCTCCACACTAATAGCCGCGACCGACAGTTTCCCAAACCGCTATGCTGGATGACGCACTCGGTGGAACGTTATCTTCGGCTGCGGAGGCGGTAAAAGCATCCATCCCTCGCGGCATGTTTGGGCACCCACGGGATCATGTACAAGCTGCTGTTTACCTCGCTAGCGATGATGCCAAGTGGATCACGGGTCAGGTATTGAACGTAGATGGCGGGTTGACTGCTCAATAGAGACGTAGCCAGTTGTCGCGAGCGACTCATTAAATGCTATCCTTGCTTACTTTTGTACCGTCGTGCAGTCTTTCTGCAGATTTTCGAGTCTTGTATGGCAGATGGACGCGTGATCGGTGCATTTTGCCGTCCTTGGCAGATGCTTGATCGGATGGTGCCTCTCAGAGGCTTCATCAGGCTGACGTGGAAGTTCCCTCACGTATGGGCTATGTCTGCGGCGTGGGGCGAGCGGTTCGGCAACGACGCCACGTGCGGGGATTCACCTTTATTCCCGAACATCACGACCCGTCGCACAACGACAATATCCGGGTGTGCAAGTGAACCACACAAATAATGGAGGATATTCTCAACGGATCTTTGACTATGATCTCAATTTGAGGAAAAGATGTATTATTCAAGGAATCCGAGGAAGCGAAGACGCATCTGCCGTGCGCCGCCCAGCTGCGCCACGGTCCTGCATATACCGCGCCTAGACCGTCAATCCTACCTCGTCTTGGTTCAACGTACATTATCACAATGTGCAGTCCTGCTCGTATCCCGGGATTCTGTTGCATGATGCAAATTTCCGGCAGTCCTCAACCTAAATCTGGCCTCCTGTGGGATGTATGCTCACGAGGAAGATCAGCTTAGGTCGTGCTATCCAACTCTTCGCAACATGCCCGGCCCAAATGCCTGGGATGGAAAAAGCACTCAACCGCAGTTTGGTTGTAGCACAAGATCGCGCAGTTTCGTAGCCAGGAGGCTTGGGGCACAAGAGGCTTGCTGTTCCTAAAAGGCAGTCGGGGCGCGACGGCATCATTGTTTTGTTTTGCAAAGTGCATGCACTACAGCTCAAACGATTTTACCACATCGAAATTCTTCATAATTCATGTCTGCGCCTACATCACCCCCTCTGGCGTTGGCTGTCTTGGTCCTTTTGCTTTTCGATATCCTGACCTGGGCTCTTCGCTTTTACATGCGTCTATCGAGGAAGGTATGGGGCCCGGACGACTGGTCAATGGCGGTAGCAATAGTATGTGGAAATTTGTATGCTCTTGGAAAAGCGAAGCTGACTAGAAGCAAGCCGCTCTTCACCATCTCCACCATCGGCATGCTCGGGATCGCATTCACTGGCGGTGGTAAACGAGATGACGAGCTCACGACCGTCGAGCGCGAGACTGCAGTGTTTTTATGTCATCGGGCCAATCATTATCATAACCATGTAATCTTCGCTAGTGGTGGTTCATCGTGCAGACCATGTTCTGATTAGCTGCGATTCCAGTGAAATGGGCGATTTGCTTTACACTACTCCGCATCGCGGATGGGAAAAAGGCTTATGAGTAGTCTATCTATATCATCATGGCAGCCGTTGCTACTGTTATGGCTTCGAAGACAATCTATGAATTCTTCCACTGCACACCGATCGAGATGAATTGGAAAGCAATCGAGGGGGTTCGTGCAAAGCTCAGAGCAACACAACTGGCTTCAGTTTCGCGCTTTGTGCTGTTTCGATCTTCTCTGATTGGTATTGTGCAATAGCGTAAGTCAAGATGCGTTTCGGTTCTAGATATTTCGGCTGACTTTCATGCAATCCGATCCCGCTCCTCTGGAACGTCCAGATCGAGTTCCACGTCAAGTTTTTTTATCATTGCGCTCCTAGGTCTCGGAATATTTGCCTCTACAGCAGGCATTGTTCGCTTGACTGTCACCGTCAATCTCAGTGCAACTACAGACTTTGTCACGGTTTGGGGTCTCTACTGCTCCTCCTCTTCACCTCCTCGCGGCTACTCACCTTAGCGAGCTATGCCTATC